>CM037089.1:2475439-3075439 GCA_020916435.1 Oxytropis ochrocephala
AAATTGAATAAATGTTCATAATATGGCATAACATGTGGTTTCCGTTTCCCACTTCATTACGATGATCTAATATAGATAGTTACCATAGTTACCTTGTTTCCAGAAATTTCATGTTTCTCTAAAAAAAGTTGTTTAACAAATTAGCATTTATACTAATTAGCATTTGGATTTATTGTTGTACTTTATTGCTTTAACAAATTAAATTTATACTTGCAATAAAACTTGAGTTGGACCTTTGTTAGCAAACTTATGGCTTACTATTGGAATTTCCGTGTTAATTGTGACCACCCCGCTGTCTGTTATCGGGCGACTTTATCTACCTTCATTGCAGTTTACAATAAGCTTAAATTGCGGGGTTGAGGATGGGCTTTAGTCAACACGCGCCTAAAGATATGAATGCATATAAGCCTTGGGTAGCCTTTACGACCTTACCTTATAAGCATGTTTAGTGAGGTTGAGTTAAGCCCTCAGCCCAAATCTAAGATGATATCGAGAGTCTATCCTAAACTCATTGTTAGGCTGCCCACATCGTCTATGATTTTGGCCATTGGGACTGGGAATGGGGAGTTTGTTGGAATATTTGCCTCAACTGTGGCCACCCCTTCGGTCTGTTAGTTGAGCCACTTCATCTACCCTTCATTGCAGCGGTGCAACACCTTTGGAATGAGAGGGTGGGTTTGAGCCCACATCACTAGAGATATGACCACCTTTATGGTGCTTAAAACTTATAAGGCTTGGACTTCCCTAGGTTGAGTCAGACCCTAAAGTCCAAATTCTAAGACTTAGTTTTAAGGTCCCTAAATATCTGTCTTGGTGGATTTTGAAATATGGTCAAACAAATTAAGGATAATGATCTGAAAGGCCGGGAGAAGATTCAGTGGAATAATTACCTTTTAGAAGAAGGGAAAACAATATTAAATTCTTTTTGGGATGTGTTTCTTATTCTGGAAGAAAAACCATTTTGTGTAATTATTCCAGTGGCAACTTAATAGTAGCTCCTACACAGATTAATTAAAGAGTAGTCTTAGATAGTTAGATTGTACAGTGATGAACTTGACTTACGTTGTAGATGATAACATGAATTTTATATGCTCTATGATTTATTTTTTCCTCATCATCTCACAAATATGGTCGTACTATAAACTAACTGAAAGCTTACCTCAGGTGTGTTGACATTTTTACTTATTTAAATGCCAGACATGATCAATTTGGAAGGTTATTAAAAAACCAATTTTGAGAATGGATTTTAAGAATTATATCTTGAGAATGGATTTTAAGAATTATATTTTGAGAATGGTCTTAGATAGTTAGATAGTGAAGATTTGTGGTTTCAGTACCTTGTTTGTAGAGGGCTTTGCATATAAAAAATAAAAAAAGAGCCTGTTTTGCAACTTAGGTCATCATATTGTTGATATCAGGTTGAGTGAATACAATCTTCAGCATAATATCTTTTATTCAGGTTTCATCCTGCTTGTATAGACATGACTGTGGAGGAAGCCAAAAGACTTGACAACTTCTTTTGTGAAAGTTGTTCTGCGGAAGGTCAAAAGAAGTTACAGAATGCTCATTCTACTACAAGACTCTCGGATACAAAGGTATTTCTAATTATCGTTTTATTGATAGTCTGAGTTTGTTTTCAGCACTTAATCACCATTTGAATCGACTTACTTGACATTGGAGAACTTTGATATATTCATCTGTAGCCAACTGTTTGTTAATTCTTATTGTGCGGACTCCTGTTTCTATACAGCGGGGCCATTACTTCTTCAATATGAAAATATTGTTCAAATAACATGATAATCATGCTTATTTATCTTTTAACAGTCTGCAAACCTACATAGCCAATTTGAATGTTACTTTCTTTTCATGAATAACAGAGGCCTGGTTATGATTAACATGCATGATGGAGACTCGAAACTAATTTCAGAATCTCGTATTTCTTCCCACCCCTTTTTTGTTATGTTTCTTCCAGGTTAATGCAAATTTGAGTGCAATGATCTCTTTTTCTATTCCTATGCTACCCATCAGGGAATGTGAAACTTCATTCTGAATCACTTGAATGCCTAATGAACAGGCCTGGCATTATATTAGGGCTACATAAATAAGAACAGTCAATTTTGAGCGCCTGAAAAATATTGATATATCTAGAATATTCTCCATAGAAATAACCTTGGAAAGATGCAATCTGATGTATGGTTAGAGATAAGTGCTATTGACTGCAGTTTTTCTGCTAATTTTCTGCTGACAATGATACAGAGAACTCATATATTATTATTATTATTTATGCCGTGCTTGGTATTGCAGGTGGATACTAAACGCCGTCGAAGGTAATTAATAGTTTGATGGTATATAAGGCATAAAATGAGGTAGATCTTTAATGGAGATACTGGAGGAGAGCTTGATTTTCTAATCATGGGTAGGGGCTGAACAAACTCGGAGACAATATTATCTAATAGTAAACTGTGGTCTTTCTCTACTTCCTCGAAAGAGACTAATTTGAAAATGTTTGTCATGATCCATCCCGTTTCCCTTGGAAGTGGAGGAAGTTTTTCTGTGTCTGTAATTATGCAATATAGATTATAGATTATGCATCTCTCCTTTTCATGTCCTTGTTCTTACTCGGACTTTTGTAAAGTATCTTAACTTATTTATGAGCATGAGGTACTTTATTATTTCTTTGTGCTAACTGACATATAGGGCGCTGGGGGGCAGGCTTGGATCTGGACTTTCTAGGGTTTATTTGATTTGCAAATAGGTAAGTATTGGAGAGTATAGTCCACTGTTTGGCGAATACCGAACAACACAAGGCAAAAAAGTAAAATTTACTATTAATTCTCTTTAGGTAGTTTATAATGATTTTATAATATAGAGTCGGGTTCAATTGACTCAAAGTAATTTTAAAGAGATTCACTTCATATCCTGTCGTTGATTTGTATATCGTCAATGGTAATAATACACCACCAAGTAGTGGTGTATTGTTGAATTACTATTAGATTAGATTGAAATCAACGATTAGGATGTGAATAACTCTTTTAAAGTTACTTTTAGAGTAAAATGATCCTACTTTTATATATATATATATATATATATATATATATATATATATATATATATTAATTTAATTAAAAATTCTTGCAAAAAAGTAATATGGAAATTATAGTGAAAATAATATGAGAGAGGATAGGAGAGAAAGAACAGAGATGGGAGGGAGAGAGAAAGGAGAGACAAAAATGGGATAGGAGAGGGGTTGAGAGAGAGAGAGGTGTCAGTGGAGTCACAATATGAGAAATATATAAAACATAGATGAGAGTAGGAAATAAAATTAGTATTTTGTAAATTTTTGGATAGAAAGAAAGTTGTGCGGTGGTTACGAAGAGCGAAAATTTGGGTTTTTATCGTCTCTTGTCACGCTGCATGTCTAAGCGATACCATAAATTGTTTTCAAATCAAACAATATACAATTTGGAGTTATTCAACCTTCTACTTCTTAAGAAATCAAACACAACCTAGTCTTTGGTGATGTCACCATGAACAAAGATTGAATCTAAATAGAAGTAATTGAAATGGATCTCGACTTTCTACTTCAATAACTTTCTTTTGTTCACCTTAGAGAATCTACAGTTCATTAAGTAAGAGAAAAATCACTTTTTAGATTCGTTGAATTAAATATGTACCTAGTTTACATTGTAGGTTAGATCATCGTTTATTGATGAATCGAAAAAAGTGATTTTTTTTATTATAAAGTGAATAGAAAAAGGAGAGATGCATAATCTATAATCTATAAAATACATTTTGGAACAGTCAAAAATACATTTTGTTTCTTACAGTATATTGTAGATTTGAGGTAGTATTTTGCAACTTTTCACAATGGTTAGATTGAGAATGCAACATGTATCTTCTGTTCGAGGTGCTCATATGTGAGTCTAAGCATAGATTTGATAATTTCACAACCACACCACGTTGGCAAAATCTATTGCTTTATTTAAACTCAACTAGTGATACTTGTGCATACTGGGCAGATCTTGTCGTGTTTCTTCTGATAATTGACTTGGATGAGAATTTAATTAGTCGAAACATTAACTCGAAAATCAAGACAAATTTAAAGTAAATGAATTTAATTACTCTGAACCTTACCCGTGAACATTACTAACAAATTTAATTAGTCCAAATTTTCTGCGTGTCAACATTGCATTTTGAGCAAGCCGCGTGTGATGTGAATGTGGAGAATTTCGAACCTTTGCACTATCATTGTTCACATGTGATCGCATCCTGTTCAAAAATCCATTACACGACCACATGCGCTTTGTTCCTCAACAATATACAATGCAATATACTTTCAATGTTATAGAATTGCGGCATGATCGACAATGCGGAGAGAGATAAAAATGGTAAATCCATGATCTACTGTATTCGTATTGAGATGGATCAACGAGAAAGGATAGTCACACCAAGATATGCGTATTTGCAAAAAATGAGAGTCACTGATAGAAACAAGCGCCCCATTCGCAATCTAAACTAGTCACAACTCTTCATTCTTCCATTATGTATCGATTTTTGTAATGATGTAATAATGAAATAAATACAGTATTTTCAATACTTTATCTAATTATAATGTCTAGATAGCGTCTAATTATTTTTACTATTAATTATATTAGTAAATTTAAATTAACAATATTAACTTTTAATTTATTTTTCTAATTTATTTAGTTTTAATTAAATTCACATAAAATAAAATAAAACATAAAAAGAAAAAATACAACACAATTGTGAAGTCTAGGGGTGTTAGCGGTGCGGTTTGGTTGGTTTTGAGCAAAAAGTGCACCGAACAGCGTGAGAAATTAGATGCGGTTTGGTTTGGTTCGGTTCGCTTAAAAAAACCAAACCAAACCAAACCAAACAAAAAGCGGTGTGGATTGGTTCGGTTTAGTTCGGTTTTTGTCAACAATTAAAATATTCTACCAAGTCTGCATTCTCCACATAAATTTTTCTAAAGGCATATTAAATCAACAACATATTCTCTCGATTCTGCCAATTCTAAAGGCATTATCCAAAGCATTTTTACCAACATTCTAAGACAATCCAATTCAACAACATAAGTCTTTCTCCAAACATAATTCAAACATAAAGTCTCACTCTCCACATAAATTCTCCAAAGGCATAATACAACATAAAGTCTATCATAATTCAACACCATAATTCAAACATAACACAAATACATTAAAAACATAAAGTCTCTATCTTTCAAAAACATAAAGTCTCTATCACACAACAACATAGTCTTTCTCCACTCTCCACTCCACTCCAGCAAGTGTCCTACAAAGTCATTTAGTAAATAAAATCAGTCACTGAAGTCCCACTAGGAGGCCACTTCCCAACTGTAAAATAAAAAGTGTGCTAGATTGGTAAATAATTTTTAAAGTGTGCTAATTTGCTAATTTTATTTTGTTGCTAGAGTTGTCAAAATGCCAATGAAACACACGATAAAAACCTTTTATCTAAGACCTATAGGTCGTTAGTTGTGAATATTGATTCTAAGTTGGTGGTAAGGTTCTCTCACCTGTTGGTCCCTTTAATCCCCAATATTCTTCTCTAGTTAGAAATATTTGCAGCTTGTTCGATCGGTTGGATGAGATTCTTATCGAGCATTACTATAGAGAGGCTAACAAATGTGTTGATGCTTTAGCCAACTTGGGGTGTTCTCAACTTGAAGAGATGATTGTTTACGACAATCCTCCGGATAGTCTTTTACTGTTGTTGCATGCTAATGTAATTGGAGTCTCGACTCATCGTCTCATTTCTGTGTAGTTATTTTTGGGCCATTGCGCCAATCTTTTCTTTAAAAAAAAAAGACCTATAGGTATTGTCCAAAAAATCTTTACTTATTGATGAAATTACAAATTAGGTACCCATCAATTCTCATAATATCATACAATTTAGGGTTTTGCTTTTCCCCACACCTCTACTCAAAACACACCCCATAAGGGTGTGAAAAGACCAAAAGGCCAGCCAAAACGTTTTTTTTTTCAAGAATTTTCACGTTTTCGAACAGGTTCGAACAAGGCCGTTCGCGTGTGTTAAATATTGACTTCACACCCTCTTATGCGTAATTTCACCTGTTGAGCGGGGTCACTCGAACAAGTTCGCATAACCTTGTTCGAACCCGTTCGAAGCGACATCGTTCAGCGTGAGTTAGATATTGACTTCACACACTCTTTATGCGTAATTTCACTGTTGACGAAGGGTCACTCGAATGTGTGTCGAACAAGGTCGTTCAATTTGTCATTAAACACATGAACTCAGCGTTTCACGCGAGGTTATTTTTGGAATAAAATTTGTTAAGGGGTGTGAAAGAGTAGGAGGGGGTGTGGGAAAAGCAAAGCCCACAATTTATTGAAGAGTGGTAGAACAATTACACTTACATGTGATGTGAGGTAAAACCATGGACTATCACTAACTAGGCCCACAATTTTTGCTAAAACAACAAACATCCCATCTTGAAAAAGTGCATTAAACTAACACGGAATCTGTGGAGTCACGAGTCTTTGAAAAACCTAGCTCGGAGAAAACCCGGCGGGCCGCCGTCAGGAGGGCTCCTCCTCCACCGCCGGAGCTCCCCTCCTCTCCAGTTAGAGTAGTTTCGCTTCCTCTCTCTGTTTTTAATTTGAATAAGTTGTGTGAATCATTTGTACACTACAAGAAAATCGTTGATTTGCCACGGACATTTAAAGTGGCAAATGTCCTAAAACTTTAAGTGGCAAAACAACATTTGCCCGCGGTTTGCCCGCAGACAAAAATTGGTATAAAAGCGCTGCGTCATAAATCGTTTTGCGAATTCCGTGGCAAATGTTTCCGTCGCAAATCGTAGCAAATTTTTAAAATTCGCAAATCCGTGGCAAATTTTTTCCATCGCCAAATCATTGCAAATTTTTCCGTCGCAAATCCGTGGCAAATTTTAAGTCGCCAAATCCCGTGGCAATTTTTATCATAAATCAAAGTAGCAAATCCGTCGCAAAATTTAAAAAAAAAAAATTAAAAAAATAAATGGAGCGATAGTTTCCCTACTACTCCAACTTGCAAAGAGCTCATTGAAATGATATTGTTAGAATTAATTAAAGTACTTCATATCTTTGTTAGAATTACTGTGAGAATCATTGAAATGATATTATTTTCTTTATTGATTGAATTGTGAAGTACATTGATGTGCTTATATACGAGCAGATAGTCTCATAAGCCCATTGAACTATATAGCGAGTTATAGATGACTCTAAGGCTAACAAACTAACTATTATCATATGAGATATAATGATTTATTAACTACCTCGAGAAAATCTCAATTGTACTATTTGTATATTGTACCTCGTTCTTATACATTTTAATCTCGGCTTGAGAGGAGCAATGACATTATCAGCTGGAGCAGAATCTTCATCCTTTTGATTTGCATGCACCGCTTCTAAGTGTTATACTGCTGCATATTGTGCAGCCAATGCATCTTTCTTTTCATCTTTTCTGTCTCTTGATTTCTAGATTCTGCATAAAATTGATTTTGAAAACATGCATTTTAGTGTCTAGCTTTTTGGGCGGGGTTCATATATACTTCCAAAAATACTAGTACGAGATCATTGCACCTTTTGTTTAAGATGATCCTCTGTAACTCGAAATCTCTCGTCCGGTTCTTGATTTCATTTCTCAAGCTGGAGCAATTGAAAGTGAATTACAACTATTCATATATTTTGTAATAATTATACTGAAAATAATTATGTAAGCGCATAGTTTTCTATTGTAGCATGCATGGTATAATAAGCGGGCCGCCCAAACAAAGCAGAGGCCACAATGCGAATAATTAAAGTGGGGCCCTTCAATGCAAAACTCAAATTTGATACTTAAATAGTAAATAACATTTTTTCCGATAATTAAAGCGTAATATGACTTTCTTCATCAAAAGCACAAAACAATCCTCATGTTTCAATTTTCATCATCAAGTAAGCTAAGAAAAATAAAATTTGGGACATCGACCATTCATAAGTTGAAATTCAATCATTTTTGTGAAAGAACATTCAAGAGAAAAAGGGAAAAAGCGAAAAATGAGAGAGCGGCGATCTTCTTGCTTGTCTTCTCCAAACATCACGCCACAAATTCCTCAGTTCATTTTTTCTAAGGGCTTAACAAGATAGTCAATGCACACCTCCAAACATGCATTTGTATCTTTGTGTTAATTGAATCGATGCGAGGACATCAGCTGGAAAAGCATTAAAAAGGATGAATAATTAATAAATGGACTAAATAAAGTGGAAAATCGAAGAAGCGGTAGAAGATTTATCTCGATATCATACTTATAGCGGGGATGCTTTTGCAAATCTCATGCTCCATAATTAGTGTGAGAAGTGCATAGCGGATATGGATGGCAAATCTATACGTAAGTATTAGATCGAAACACTTTGGTCTTCCGCCGAGTATTTCCCATGCTTTCAAACCATCGAGCAAGCAGCAACTACTCAAAGCAGATCAAACAAGAATAATTAGATACTAAAAATATTTAAAGCGAGATAAACATTTAAAGTAGTTGTATGATCATCTCTATGGGCTTAAGTAACCTGTAGTTCGAACTGACCAAGAAAAGGTGTTATGAGTTCCTTAGTCGAGAGACATACCAATCAATTATCAACAACATTTAAGAGATTAAATTATGAGAGACCAATATTATTCATTCAATATTCACCTTTATGAGAGGCTCAAAACCTCAAAATGGGGAAAATGATTCGATTTAACTATTTCGATATCGAGTATCCAAATTGAACATTGGTCGTCACTCACGCCACTGCGAAGCAAGGAAAAAGGAAGATTCAAAAACAACAATAGCAGTTGAAAAACAACAATATCGGTATCCCCCAACCGTGAAGAAAATTTTCAGATTCAAAAATAATCATTCAACAACAACAATACTTACGGTTGTCAAAAAAAAACAATACTTACAGTTGAAGAAGATTGAAGCTTGAGTTGAGGTTTTGTTTGCGTGAAGTGAAGAGTGAAGGGTTTCGTTCTAGGTAACTAGGCACAGTACTTAGTATTTTTTTTTTTTTTTGTTGAAATTTGGTAGGGTAGTAATTTGTACAAAAAAGGGCCCCTAATTTTTTTGATGTGAGGCCACTGTGCGGCATACGGACTGCTGCTTTACCTCTGGCGAACGATAATAAGCATCAAGTTTACTTATGACATGTCATGTGCATTAGATATATGATAATCAATTTTCCTTCCAGTTCGAAAGCCAGTTTGTAGAGGTTCATTTAAAAATATATATACCTCTTCTATGGCCTTATCCTTGAGCTTGAGTTGCACGTAAGGCTTTGATTTCAACTTGACATGTAGCTAGCTCCTTCACTTTTACTGCAACAATGATCACATTGAGAGTTATAAGGTTTATAGATATGAAAGAGGCGGATAGAATAGAAGAATGAAAGAGAGGTAGGAAGGAACCTTTGAGTTAGTTTTGCAAGCGATTAATCTCCACCACCAGCCGTAGAAATTTGTTGAAGTCCAGAAAAAGGCTCTTTGTGAGTACAAAAGAGAGGACCGTGCAGACCATTAGTTATTCTTTGTGTCATCTGCTTTGTGCTTGTGCTTGCTTGCTTTGTTGCATGTAGTGTGCTCCTGCTTCTTCTTGCATCATTCCACGAAGTGCTGCTGCGGTCTGATGCGGTGCACACCATCAAATTATAATTAACACATGCACAATATTGAATACACTCACACTCACACATATGTATGTATGTATATACCCATTAGAAAGTTAGTTTTAGGTTGTAACAACTTTTCATAATTAGTTATGTTGGATTTTGCATTTACTTGCACTAGAATCGTACTAAGTTTTACTTCACAATTTATTTGAATGATATTCATATTCGATTCAAAGATTGAATTTGTAACTCTCAATAATAATACGACCCACCATGGTTGGTGGTTGGGGTTGAGAATCATTATTCTTTTGCTAGGTACATCGATTCCTCTGAAGCTTAGCTTGGTTCTGAAATTAAATAATAAAACCATGAGAAGAAGTCAACATGTATGTATGTATGTATAATTCTATATATATACGCACATGCAAGACAATTGTATCTCTCTTTTGCTTTCCACTTTGCAATGTCTTTTCAAATATCCATTCTATTCTTTCCAATTTTTCCTTCTAACACATCATAACTAAAGATACAATTTGGGCGGTTCTAGATTACGTATAACAAAAGTTACTCCTTTTACGTCTTTGTAAATCTATATATACATGTTGATAAACCAATTTAGTTAACTAGCATTTTTATAACAAATCAAATTAATCAACTATGAGATATAAAGGAATTCTTACTTAGTTTATAGTATAAAGGAATCAGAAAACACAAAATTAAAATAAAGCGGTAGCTAGGAGAATTAGACTAATTCTTACTCCGCACACGCTCGACTTGCGAGTGCAGCTCTGCACAATCTTGAGAATCAAGGATTTGTTCTCATCCAGTCTTTGCTTAGAAGAAAAGATCAGACTCAAAAGCATATGAAAAATGGAGCAACTAAACGACTCTTCAAAAAACACTATAGTATGCAAGTAGTACTAGTATTAATTATTTAATTATATTAGCAAAAACAAGTAATAATACAAGTAATAAATAAATGCGTGCTAGTACATATGTGGTATATCGAGGACTTCACTCATCCTAATTTTGAAATATAAATGATAATTCATGCAAGCTGCTATCCCCAGCTCAAAATAAAATGAGCAAGATGCATAATGGACATATCATAAATCAAGGGAAGCAACAAGTCAATAACCATTTACATACCATTTGTAAAACCGCGCAGAATACAAATAAATTCTCAAATGCTTAATACGAAGGATGAGTCTAAAGAGCTAATTTTAGGATGCGAGGATGTTTTGACATTGAAATCAAACAATGAACATTACGACAAAATGTTGAACAGGGGAGATGTTGCTCTTCCATCAAAATATCTGTTTTGTTCAAGATTCTCAGGTTTTGATATATAACATACTATATAGTATTGAATGATTACAAATAAAATCAGGCATTTGATTACTTACAGGCAAAAACTGACTAGTTAATTCATGATACCATTTAAAAACTCAAACTTATCAAAGTACAAGTCTTTGGGTTAAACCAACCAATTTGAAGCCCGACTCAAATGAGGTGCAACATGACTACAAGATGCACAAAAATATCACAAGTAATTAAATTGATAGTAATGTTTTCCTATTGCTAAATTATTAAATTAGTAGTAAGCTTCAATAGAATGAATAAATCAAGAAAATCAAGATGCACAAAAATATTTAAATGGAAGGGTGACTAGTGAACTCTAAAGCTCGGCGATTGTGATGTTTAGTAATGTTTTTCTTTGTTGCTACATGACACATTCTTTCAAACAAACCAAAGCAGAGAAAATCCTCATCAAACATAAGTAGGCAACACAGATTTATGATATGAGCCACATGCCGACTAAAATATCACATCTACGCAACAAAGGAAACATGTTAAATTAAATAGTATATGCGGGCAACACATATTCCATAAGATGTTAAAAGGTATCAAGTAAAGTAAAGTGCCACCAATTAAGATAATGACAAGACTTCATCCAAAATTCCCAATACGAGTGCTAATCCTAAAAGCAAATATAACTATATAAGTTCAAGAAAGAAAAATGACTCCAATTCAAACTCAAAGCGGCACTGAAGCGAGTTTTGCAGGACAATAATGTGGGTTAAGCAAATATTAAGACCGATGCTAACCAAACACTCCCATTCAAATAGTAAAGCAAAAAAATGCGGGAAGATCTTTTATATTCTAAAAACAATATGGCTTAAGAAACCAAGAACTTACCCAATCATCAATGAAAGTCTCCATCGATTGAGGACTAAAATGATTGAAAGTCTCCATCGATTGAGGAAGGAAAATCACAAAGCTGTTCTTGCATCGATGAAATGAATGAAAACCTAGAAAAATAAATTGGTTTAGTTCATAGAGTGATGATATTGAGCGATGCTCTTACGAAGAGATTGAGCGAGAGATTGAGCAAGCCAAAACATTTGATTTGGTGAAGAAGGCGTGAAGAAATCGAATGGGTTCAAATCGTATCTAGGTTCAAGTCATGTCGTCGGAAGGTTAGGGTTCAAATCACAACCATATATTTGAACGGCGATAGAATCGATCCATGAGAAGCATAATCGTGCTTGGACCGGTGATTTTGAGAATCGTTCGAGGAGAAATACCTCGTTGTGGACGAAGAGAGAAGCACCATGGACAAGTTGTTAGGGTTAAAGCGTAAAGGGTTCAAATTATTAGGGTTTTGGTGAATGGCGGCATTATTTTGAGGTGTGTGGGTGGAGAGTGAGAGCGATCGAAGGAGGCGGAGGAGAGCGTGTCTCGGAGGAGGCGGAGGAGGGTGGAGGGTGGAGGTTGGAGGTCGGAGAGGAGACTAAGGAGGAGGCGTTTGATTGTTTGATTGTTTAAGGGAGGCGTTACGATTATCGGGCTCTTTTTATTATGATCAATTGGTTGCCACGGATTTGCCACGGCATCTCCGTGGCAAATTTCTGTCCTTTCACATGTCGTGGCAAATCCGTGGCAAACACCGGTGGAAATTTCGCGCGCCTCTATTTTTACTCATGCCGTCGCAAATCAGTGGCAAAGTGCAGCGGAATAAGCTCAGTGGCAATTCTTTGGTGGCTAAAACAAGCTTTTCTTGTAGTGGTAGTTCCTAGCGTTGCTAGGTGAAGTTTGCTCACCTCCGGCGCCAGCTTTCCCCTCCGTTCCTCCACCCTCTCTTTCCATCTCAGACCCCCCATTGCTTCCTACCATTACCCAGTTCCTTGGTTGTTTGCGGCTTCACCCCCCTTTTGTTGCTCCTTTCTGAGATCCACGGTGCATTTGGGTTGATGGATCCCGATTCCCGTAGTGCAAGAGGTAGCTTCATCCGGTCGTAGTCCCTCATCTCCATACTGTTTCTACATCCTGCTTTGGTTGGTGAAGACAGTTTACCTTTGTATATGTTCTGCTGTAATTTTGGCTCTCTGAGGTTCTCCCACTTCATCCACAGGGCGGTTGGCGCTTCAAATATGAGGAGTTTACGGACTTTCCGCACTCTCTCCTACTGACTTGGGATTCGGTGTTGATTCTTTGTGGGCTGTTGGTTTGAATATGCGGTGGAGCTTGTTGGATGTTGCAAAGTATCTTTGGATGTGGGTGCTCTGTGGTGAAGTCGGTCTACGATTTTGCTCTGTGGATCACGTTGTTGTTTCTTTGCATTAGGTTCTTTAGGTTGTTTTTAATTTTAGTTCTTTGGTTAGTTGATTCATTAGGGTCGTTAATTGTTAGTCTTTGCTACAGGATTAATGTTTATTATTAGGAGCTTGACATATACGATTAATTTGTAGTCCTTAGGTGGACTTGTCTGTTAGTGGATTATGCATTAGAGGACTTATATATATGCTTACGTAAGCGTTTCGTTCACTCTACGTGTAATGTTTACGTGGCTTTGCGAATTCAATGAAATATTGCGGTATTGACAAAAAAAGTGCATTACCATTTGAAAAGTCCCGACAAACCACTATCATTCAAAAGCATAAAACCAATGGTCTGTTTGAATTGGTGTATATACTTTGGTATAAGTATTTATGACACTATTTGAGATAGCTTATAGAAATAACTTATGACATGTCCATAAATTATTTTGACTAATTAATTTCTATAAATTAATTTTCAATGATAAATTATGGATGTTGGACTGTTTTTGTAATTTGTAGGGATGCAACTATAGTTTTTCAGCCCGAGTATTAAAGCGTGACCTAATATGCACCAAAGACCGATACAAAACCAAGTTGCCAAAAAGCGAGTTAATGCGGCGCGGAATCGAAGTATTCGGATAAACACATGGATCCCTTTATCAGATTTCGACCAAGTAATATAAAATGCAAAAACCTAGTTCAAGCGACTCGGAAACGTACATATCACTCTCTCTTCATCTTGTAGTTATTTCTTTCTCTCTTCTTCTTTCACTACTAGAAAACCTGCTGCTAGGGTTTCTACTTTCTAATATCTGTTGATTCTTGTAGGTTAAGTGTAAGAATCTTGAATGAGGTTGCTTACGAAGATTAACCTAAGGTAGTATTTCACTAAACCTTTTGTTAATTTCTTCTTCTCTAGTTGATTTGGGAAAACCCTAAGCTGTGTTTTTGTTCATGATTTACGAAACTTTATAGGGTTTCAATCGCTTCTTGCAGCGAAGGTATAGACCACTTGACTCCCGTTTTCTCCTCCGTTTCAACAATTTTATTTCTTACATGCAAAACCACTAACACTAACTTTACGGGTTTCTTGTTTGCATGTGATGTTACAATGAAATACTCACTCACAACGATGAGCCTCAATGAAAACGACACACTCTCGTAGGTATAAAATCCCTTCCTCTCACTGTTACTCTTATTTCTTATCTCTTCACATTTACAGACAAAATCCTAACTCAGTTTTGTTCTCTCTTGCAGAAATATCATCACCACACTTAAAAGGTACAAATAACTCAAAAAACTTAGCAACCGAACTTTGAAAGTAATTGAATGTAAAAGTAAATCATTTTCTCATTATATATATAACTTAAGACTATACAGACTGTATATATAGACTTTAGGACTTTGTTTGTTTGAGTAACAAACTACTAGTTTGTTTAACTTAGCAAAAAATTTGTAACTAAATTTCTCTCTACGACTAGATTATGACTGAGATAGCCGTGTGATAGCAAAGAAGCATTTAAGCGATGGTGTATTTAGGATCACGAGTTAGAGTGTCTGAAAATTTTTTAAAGCACAGCGTTGATATAAGTATAATAAAAAGAGGAAGAGAAGAAAGAATAACACGCTCGAGAGTCGTCAACCGCACACACATCCTATAAAAATATGATAATAATTCCTTTTTATATTCTTGAATACAGTCTTTATTATGGTTATGTTCAATGTATTGTCATAAGTGAGTGCAATCATAACGCAAAGAAATTTTATTGTCAAAAAATAACGCAAAGAAATTTTAAACTGGCTAATGCTATTACGTGTAACAGATGAAGAGGAAGCGACAAGTATCATCACATGAAGCAGCTAAAAACCACGTCCCTCTCTCTCTCTCTCTGACCGACCAGTAGTACTCTACTAGTAGTACCCCGCTCCTTCCTCTTTCCCAATCCAAAACTGCCACGTGTCTCCCATGACACCGACTTTCATTACATAATCAATATCCGTCCAGGCCGACATTTTTGGGTCCCGCAATACACCTCCCTCCCACGTTATTCATCCACGTGTCTCCCTTCTTATTGGTTAGATTACAGATCGACTATAACGCCGTGTCTCCCTCATCTTTTCCACACTTTCGCTTTTCTTTCCCATCCTCGCATTTCCATAACATACTCCTCACTCGCTCTCTCCAATCTCCCAATAATATAATTTCAGTTTTCTTTTTCTAAAATATATCATCATTAATCATTAATTAATGAGCGAGTGTAGTGGTTGGAGCGTGGCTTACTTAACTCATTTATTTATTCTTTAACTTAATCCACACGTCTGTTACTAATACTAGTAGTACCATCTAGGAAGTACTATTATTATTTTCTTAATTCTTAATTAATCGCGGGAATACGTGTTATTATTATTATGTGAATTAAAAGTGCTATATAAGCACATCTCATCTCGTTGATTTCCATATATCAAAACAAAGAAGCACACTCTTATATACAGTACTAGTTTGCTTTTCGCAGTACATTGCAAATAGTTCCGATCAATCTCGTTAGTTAATTTGTTAAGTGATCGATCATGGCAGAGGAGAATCAGAACAAGTTTGAGACCAGCTCTGATGCAGAGATCAAGGATCGTGGTGTTTTTGATTTTCTAAGTAAGAAAAAAGAAGAAGAAAAGCCTCAAGAGGAGGCGTTCGCCGCCGAATTTGATCAGAAAGTGACGGTGTCTGAGGAACCATCTGAGAGCAAGAAAGAAGAGGAAGGGGAGAAAAAACACAGCCTCTTGGAGAAACTTCACCGATCTGACAGCTCATCAAGCTCTGTAAGTTTTTTTTCCGATCGTTTCTTTGTTTTTTAATTAATTAGTCAATTAATCAGTTAATTAATGTGGTTTTTGTTACTTAATTTACAGTCGAGTGAAGAGGAAGGAGAAAACGGCGAGAAGAGGAAAAAGAAGAAGAAGGAAAAGAAGGTTGAGAAGAAAGAAGAGGACACGTCAGTTCCTGTTGAGAAAGTTGAGGTTGATGTAAACACAGAGGAAAAGAAGGGTTTCCTCGAGAAAATTAAGGAGAAGTTGCCTGGGGGACAAAAGAAAACAGAGGAGTTCACTACTACAACTACTACTCCACCTGCATCATCGATATCAGAGACTAGTGCAACTCATCATGAACATGAAGGAGAAGCAAAGAAGGGTATTTTGGAGAGGATTAAGGAGAAGTTGCCTGGGCACAAGAAAACAGAGGAGGTGACAACTACTACTGAGGTACACAAGGATGACAGTGCAGCTGCTCATTGATGACACCTCACTCACCCATCATCATATTGCTTCCTTTCTTTTATTTTTATCATTATCACTGCCTTTTGCTTTTCTTTGTGTTTTTTCATCATGCATATTGTCGTTTGTGGGTACTTTTTTTTTTTTTTTAAATAAAAAAACACATCAAAATTTGTTTGCCGTATATTTCTTTGATTTGCCGAAAGAATACTTCATGTATCAAAAGAAGTTATTATTATGGAATGAAGCATGTATTTTGTTTGTATTTCTCTCTTTTTTTCCTTTTCAAAATTGCCTCGTCTTTTTTATATGAATGTTTTTTTAATCATGTCATCGTTGCGATATACTCCCTCCGTCTAATATTATATGTCGTTTGAGGTTGTGACACAAGAATTAAGAAAATTAGTTAATTTTGTATGAAAAAGAGAGATTGTGAGTTAGTTTACCAAATTGTCATTCATTAATGACATTGAAAACATAAAAAGTAGAATTGTAAAAAGAAATATATTAAATAATAAAGGGTATAACTGAAAAAGAAAATTGATATTGTATTGGTATTTTACAAAGTCATGTATGAGACAAATTTTTTTTGCCTAAAAGTCATATAATATGGGACGGAAGGAGTTTATGCCTAATCTTAATCGTAAAAATAGACTATTATGTTAAATCTCAACCACTCATTTAATATGTACAAGAGAAAGTGAGTGAGTGAGTGTATAAAGTATTAAAAAAATAGAAACAAGAAAATCAATAGTGGAGATTAAAAACATAATCCTCGTGATTTTTCCAACATGAAGGAATTCATTCCCGACTAAACCACCTTTAATGGGTCTTTCCATCTCAACTAAGTTCAATTCCAACGCAATGTTGGTTTACCTTAATAAGTTCATATAATAATTAATAATTAATTTTAAGGTTTTCCTTAAGCTGAGAAACGTTTTAGTTGTTTTTGATTGTTTTCACCGCAAATATGAACTTTGGAGTTGTTTGAAGATAGCCCAATCTTATTACACTCCACCTCCTACTTCCAAATGTTCCATAATTTCCTAGAATCACAAAAAATACTCTCACGTGAAACACATCTCCCAAACACCACCCCATGCTGCGTTTTGGACCAATTCGGTACTTTAGTATCGAATTAGTATGGTACTTTGAACACTCCAGTACAACATTGAGGTATCAAACCGATTCGGTATTATAATAACGTACCACCCATCGAAACCCAAAAAATGGACGTGCTTAGACATATTTTTTCATTAAGGGTATTTTGGTATTTCGCGGAGAAAAGACATTTGAAGATCATTCGACTAGAAGTGGCTTTCCATATAGGGGTGTTCATGGTATGACTCAACTCGCGAACCCGCTCATCCAAACCAATCCAACCCTCATTTTAACCCAACTACCCAAACCAACTCATTCAAATTTAAAGCTAGGTGTTCAGGTAGCAAATTTGACATTCTAAACTCACGACCCATAAACCCAACTCGTTGACGTGGCATATATATTATTTATTTTTTAATAAACTGTCTAACACAATTTTTTTAGTTATAATTTATTAATGTAAAAAATGAAGCTAATCTAATTTGAGACCTCCTAATCCCTCCACTTATGTTTTAGCTAATATGTATTTGGTGATGAACTTTATTGAAATTGTTGATTAAATTTTAAGCATGAATGATGTGTTACGGATTACTTCTTTTAAATGCTCAAGTACTATAAATGTGTTGGTTGAATTGCTTTTTTTATCAGAATTTAAAAGTCAATTTTTTTACGTGACCCGCTGATTCAACCCAACCCAACTCAATGGAGATCAGATTGATTTGATTTTGTTTTAGTGTTAAGTTGGGAACTTAACCCAAACCAAAGACAATTAATCGATTTGGGTATCGATTATGGATTTGATTCTACACAAGTCAACTCCCATGAACTTCTACACCTCGTTTTTGGCAAAAATCGTCGCGTGAGCAGAGTCTAAATGTTGAACTAAAATGTACGGGGTAAATGCTAAATTAACCAGAGTTACTACTATATATACTAGTTTATTGTACATGATTAACCAGAATCTAATTAACCAGAGTTACTACTACATATATTAGTTTATTGTACATGATTAAAGTCCAAATAGTAAATATTGAGTCTAATATAAATTTCCAATTTGATTGACGAATAGACCTTCAAAAGTTAATGTGGATTCTAACTCTTTGTTTTAATTTAATAGAAGGTAAATAGAAAATACCTATTACTTCTGTAAAAATGCAAGTTTTTTTTTATGAGTACAACACTATGATACCGTACCGTTTTGGTCTCATAGTTTCATACCTTGTAAAAAAAGATTCCCTTGAAGCTTTTTATTCATTACGGATTCTAGTCAAGTACCCGTCCTACGGACGGAGGGCAGTTAATATATATGTTTAAAGCATAATCGACATGATTAGGTTAACATGAAAAGAACAAAGTAGACATCTAATATGATAGTTTACATAATTACCATTATAATTATAGACTAATTTGTTGGTGATAATGAGTTCTAATTAGTACAGTATCATGAACATACGGTAACACCATATAACAGAGACTAAAGTACACACACACACAAAGGTACACGACATAATAGCGGGGAAAAGATTAACATCGAAGTCGGAGCATCATGCAAAATCGCGTAGATGACCATGGGTGGGGAGGCTATGAATAGTGAACTCAAGAACATCCCCTATGCGAGTCTGTTTTCTTCCACAAACCACATCCATTCATCTCTCTGTTAGAAACTTATCATGTTCACAGCGTTTTGATGTCTGAATATCACAAAAATATGAGGTTTCAATTTGGCAAAAAAATTAGTGGAATGTGAGTCTTGGACCTTGGAATGATCTTCGCAATTCTCTGTGGGAAATCTTTGACAAGTAACAATGTAAAATATCAAATTGTCCAAAAAAAAAAATCTCATTTAATTATTCAAAAAAAATCTAATTGAAAAATTTAGAACAACACGGTGGATATGCACTTGGCTCAAGAAAAAAAAATCCCATTTTTACGTAATGTACCTTGGATGGGTCATATCAATGTGTGCATTCACTACCACTTATGTATCCTCTAAGTTGAGAGTCCTTTGCCTAGGAAAATGCAATAGTATGTTTTTTTTGGGGGCATGCTTTGTACTTAAGCACAGAAGTAGTTAATGTGCAAGAGGGCGAGAGAATTAAAGTTTTGAAGAGATACCATGTGGGGACGGATTGTAGATATGTGTAAGGGTAGTTAATGCTCTCATAGGTACTCATACCCTACGTAGTAGGCACTCAATACTCCTACTCATAGGTACTCAATACCTACGTAGTAGTTTAAATGAGTACTATGAGGGCATTAACTACTACTCCTACTTACGCATATAGTAGCACTCATTTAAACTACCACCCCATCTTACACATACTTCTCTCGATACCTACTATTCCTAATAGAGTACTCAATACCCTACTACTCCTACTTGAACACTCATTTAAATTCCTCCACAAGCTTACTTTTCAATAAAGGCTAGTGATGATCTTTGTTTTTCCCCATGGGGGTGTACTTCCCAATACCCAAAAAGATCTTACAAAAGGCGAAAACTACTTTGTGATATTACATTGAAGGTAATTATAGAGATCTCGTATGGGGTGCACTATCGACTACTAAAACAACGAGTTTCTCATACAAGTTAAAATTAGCTTCTACTATTTGACTTTATTGAAAAGTAGTAAAGTAGTAATTATGTAAATTCGAGTAAGGGTATTGAAGTAGTAGTAGGGTACTATTTGATCTACTTAGGAGTATTAGGGTTTTAAATGGCCTAATAGTAGCAATTTGTAGGAGTACTATTTATTATATTACGCTTCCCAATGTTGAAATGGTAACTTAACCTAATGTTGGATATGTATGATTACTACCCATAAATCCTATTTTATTTTATGAAGTAAATTTGATTTATGTACAACGACGTAAGAGGAGAGGTAAAAATGATATGGAGCGTTATTATTAAGTAGTTCATTAAGTAGTTAATCAAGCAAACACTAATTAGTTTGATAAGTACAACCAACGTGGTTGTAGATAAAATTAATAGAAAAGGGTAACTTATTGTTGAAGGGGGAGTAGTAGGGAATTGAGTGGACTATGAGAAGGCTAATATATAGTAGGACTATATACTTTCACACATAGAACCCATGTGCATAGTAAGTAATAGGTTACCCCACATATAGGAACACTACCAACTTCGTTTTGTTGTCTAACTCAATTGTTCCTTCACTATAATCTTTTATATTGATGTTTATATTTAGTAAATTTAAATTTATATTGATGTGAATTATTAGTATTAAGGAGCTTTTGTCAAAAAAAAAAAAAAGCGTATTAAGGAGTAAGGAGCCCATTACTTTCATCAACACAAAATAGCCCATAATCAATTATCAGCCCATATGCTAAGGCGTTTGCTTTTCCCACACCCTCCTACTCAAAATACACCCCGTAAGGGTATGAAAAAGACTAAAAAGCCGGCCAAAACCTCTTTTTTTCACAAAATTTCACTGTTCGAACACGGGCCTTGAGCGAGTTCGAATGTTTATCGTTCGTGTGTGTTAAATCTTGACTTCACACCCTGCGTGCGTAATTTCACTGTTCGCATGAGGGTAAATGCGAGCGAGTTCGCATGATGGTGTTGAACACCCTATTTTATTACAAAAATGGACTCTCACACCACATTCACCTTTTTACCTATTCGGTTGACCTCAGCGAATATATTGATTTCCCGTCCAGAATCGGTGAAAACACGCACTCTCTCTTAAGGGTATTTTTGGAATATTTGGAGTTAAGGGTGTGAAAGAGTAGGAGGGGGTGTGAGAAAAGCAAAACCCTATGCTAAACCCTAAAATGAAAATGTGCCCGTTCCTTTCCCTTACTCCCGTCGCAACAACAATTCCAAAATCTCCTCCGTTTTTCTTATAGCTTTTTCTCTTCTTCTTTACGCATCAAATTCCTCTTCAATTTTATTTTCCTTCTTCCTCCTCACTTCACGATTTTATTATCCACAGATCTGAATGGAAATTATTTCTTTGCTTGTAGAAATCCATGGAGAAATTCATCTTTGCTGTGAGAGAGATAAAAGAGAGAGGTAAAGCGGCATAGAGAGAAATCAAAATAGAGAATCGGTTATGGAGAAACCTTGAAGCTATGATTTGTTGCTTGATCTTGTCGTGATTTTTAGTGGTATTTATGTGAAAATCAGTGGGAAGAACACCCCGAACATGAAGGAAGCACTTTTTAAAGTTGGGCGTGTGTTTTTAAGGCTCCCAGTGCAACCAAGCAACAGCCACGAAGAGGATTTGAGAGATTGGATCGGTGTGAGAGAGAGAAGAAGAGAAGAGGAGGCGTGAGAGAGAGGAAGAAGAAGAGAATCTATGAAAGAGAAGAAAAGGAAGAGGGGTGGATGAGAGAGAAGAATAAGAGAGGAGTGTGTGTCACAATGTAGATATTTTTGGTTGAAGCAAAAGTGAGTCACGTGAGAAGAGAGAGGAGGCGATATTTTTTTACGTCTGAGCGTTTCCTTTGGAGGATTCACGCTCTCACCTCTTTGCTTTTTCATTTCCTTCACAAACTTACACTATTCTGCATGTTATTTAGCCTAGTTCACGTGAGTTAGTAATAAAGTTGATATTTCTCCGCTCTTAATGCAGCTTCACTTACTGCTTATTAGTGTGCGGGATTTTGACCATTTGTTAGAATTTGAGGGTAGTGGCTAGAAGTGTTTAAAAATATGCGTCATAGTGTTTCTATACCACATTTCAAAGGAATGCCTCTTTGACCCAAAAAAAACTCAAAAAAGGCCTCACAATATATGAATGTCGGCCACTAGTTCATGCGCAGCTTGTAGTATACCCCACTTTATTATTACCCAACCTTAGAGATATAACTAGCAAAATCGAGTTGTTATGCTAGACATTTGTCTTATTACCCGAGTTCTAGCAAAATCGAGTTGTTATGCTAGACATTTGTCTGATTACCCGAGTTCAAACTCAAGATTTTCATTTTACTCGACATTTTATTCTGCGTGTGTGAGTTTACAGGAACTTATTGTCAGTCCGTCTACGATACCAAAAAGAATAAAACAACGTATTACACACGTTTGATAAGTCAAAACATTATTTGACCACAAATTTTCATGCTTGGCTTCAACAAAAAGTAAATTAACTCAACCTACCAATTAGATTCTCAATTTTATTATTACAAACGAGTAGTTGAATCTAAGTGGGGATTATTTATTTCGTAAGGGCGGTGGAGATTATTTCGTGTATATTCATCTTGCTTTTCGGTGATGTGAGAAGCGACAAAAGAGCAAAAAATAAAAAAGGTGTGGCAGCTACTCAACATGTATCACATCCAGATGGCAAAGGGGTGATGGGGAGGGTAAGAGGATGTAATTTGGGGTTTTTAAAGGGAGGTTGTATTTCTGCCTCTTTATACATAACTAGGATGTGGGAAATAAATTGGGGGTGGTGAAAATAACATAATCCTGTTACAAGCATACTTCTAAGTTCTAACATGACCCCACTGAAGTATAGAAACCCATTTTCAAGTTTATGGACCTTGCTGTTTTGGGCTCGTCCGGCCCAGTTGCTTGGGTTGTTCACCTTGGTGCGTAGTTTGGGCCTTGCCCACTAATATAAAGGTCATTGCTTTTCCCACACCCACACACCCTCCTACTGACCACACACCCCTAAAACACGCGAAAAGACCAAACTACCATTAATGGGGCCAGCGCCTCCGTGTTTTTTTTTTGAAATTTGAGTTGGTTCGTTATGGCCATAACCAAACAGGTTCGGCCAAGCCCATCCATATTGCCACACACCCCTCTTTTGAATTTTAGTTGGAGACATTTTAACTAGTTCAGTTGCCCTTATCCGAGCGTGTTAGGAGGCGATAGCCGACAGCGTCACAGATTGCAAAAAAGCGCGATAATGAGGTCATTAAAACACTGAAAAGGAAAGAGAGGAGAGTAAGGGAGGGAGTATATGGTGCATAGAATGTGAGATTCAAGCTTCAAAAGTGGTGGAATTGAGATTGAGAGGGAGAGTGAGGGTGAGAAATCGAAGGGAGAGTTAGGGTTCGGGTAGGAATTTGGCAGGGGGTGTGAGAGTGTTTGAGAGGGAGAGTAAGAGATGAAATGTTTTTAATTGAAGGATATCTTAAGGATTTAGGGGGTTTGGGGATGTGTGGTGAGTAGGGAGGGGTGTGGGAAAAGTCATGGCTAATATAAATCATTGCATTATTGACAAAAAAACATATGGCACATACTTCTTACAACCTCCGCTCTACTCACTAGACACTCTCAAATCTCAATTCGATCTATCTAATCTACGTATTTGGTGCAACTAGCTTAATTACGCCTATAAAACTTCAAAGGCAAATTGGTAGCTTGCAAAAATAAATCATTATATTAAAATGATTTTAATATTAATTTAGTCATTTTAACAACTATCAATTGTCAACAACAAATCTAACCACTATAAAAAATTCTAAAATAACTTTATATAATTTTATAATCATATTAAAATGACCAAATTATTATTAAATGTTATTTTTTTTACCAATAATATTAAATGTTCTAGAATTTACTATTTACTATAATCTACTAAAGTTACTAAAATCAATCAATTTAACCACTAACATTTGTCAAAAAACAAATTGTCGCCTTTCAAGAATTTCAAAATAATTTTTTTAATAATTTAATTTAAATGATTAAATTAATATTAAATGATTTAGAATTTACTATTTACTATAATCTATTAAAACCAATAAATTTAACGCCTAATAAATGACAAAAAAATTAACGACTAACGAAAATTTCAAACTATTTTTTTAAAAAAATTTCTTAATTAAATAAATGATTAAATCAATATTAAACGATCTAGCATAAAAAATATAAACAAGTGGCGTGAGGCGACAACGAGAGGTGACAACGAGATAGGAGGCGGAGAGGCAACGAGAGACCAAAAGCGGGGGCGACAACGAGAGGCGCCAGCGAGGTCGGCAACGGGGAGGCATAAAGAGGCGACAACAATAGTGGAAATGGGGTGCATATCTTATATTAGATCTCATATGTAAGGCGGGTTTTTAAACAAGTTGAAATATAGAATTTTTATCGAGTTTTTCTTTTTTCTTATGTTAAATTTTATATTTTCAAAAGTATTGATAAGTTCATTTCGAAATAATCGTACCATTCTTGTGAAATTTGCAGTTAGAGTGCAGTACTGGCATAAAGCAGAAGTGATTCGGCGTTTTGTCACCGTCACCTAACTCATAATATATTAAACCCTTAGACCGGATCGATTAGGTACATTGGTACTGTACCTGTGTAGTCAAGCCACACACCCACATAACAACAACTGACACCTTTGTACCGAAGTGATTCGGCATTTTTGTACCGTACCTAACTCATAATATAGAAACCAGTTGTTTCTACTACAAATTTCAGTTCTACTTATTTTTGTTTTCCAAGTTTCTCAATAAGCCCATGACCCAAAAAAATTCTTCCAAATAAAGGGGTATGTTTGTTTTTTTAAGTAAGGGTATCTTTTGCAACCCCAATTTTTATCATACAATCATAACTGCGAAATATATTTTTATAAACATTGTCATATTTTACAATATTAATTTCCGAATATAAAAATATCTATCCGAAAAGTTAATTTCTTAACAAATAAATACTTTTCGAAATAACTTTCCAGACAGATATAAAAATATCTATCCTTAGAGATTATTTGAAAAGCGAGAGAATTGTTTAGTATGAGAGAAAGTGAAGTAGAAAATGGGAGAACATAAATAAATACATTTGATTAATTGACATAAATACCCCTGTTGTGGATTTTATCATATATTAGTTTTTAATTAAGCTATAATAAATTAAAAATGTAAATAATTTTATCAAACAAATACTATCATTTAAGAGCATATTTGTTTTTTTGTTGATATTTTTAGTTTAAAAAGTAATACTAAAACCATAAAAATAAAAGTAATAACACTAAACCAACATTTTTTTTATGATGCAACTAGTGTTATTAATAGTTTTAGACTCTTAGCGGATGTAACGTAGTGTATTTTAGACGAGTTGAGAATGTTAGAGTTGTTCTCTTTGCTAGTGATACCGCTATCAAAGAAGGTGGTGCATAAACTATATAAATTCTTAAATATATCTTCTATTTTTAGAATGTCATTTTGACGCCGCTTAATCATACACCTCAGTATTTAACGATCAAAGTCACCTTCTTAATTGAGGTTTTCGAATGGAAATGGATGGATGGACCGTGTCTCTCTTTTGAAATTTGCAATACTATCCCCCCAGTAAACAAATACATTCACTTGGATGATCAAGTGAAATAAGAACTCTATGTGTAAGACTAATTGAATAACATCATTAGTACAATAGTCATAGATCATAAAATTATACATTTATTATTTTGTTAGGTGGACAATAAAGCGAGAAATCCGGGATCAGTCATTTATAGGAGGATTACAATTACATTTCCAGGGAGTTAGCTACCTGTCAGGATTCATAGGCATGGGCAGATCACTACAAAAAAAAATAGCTTATTAGCGATGAATTTGAATTCGTAGGTAAAAGTCAATAAGCGATAGAATGTAGAGGAGGGAATCTGCTTTTATTAGCGAGGGATTTAGCGACGAATGCATGCGTAAGCTATAGGCCCTATTTACTTTTTTAAAGTTCCGTCGCTAAAACCTAAAAATTAAGTCGCTAATAAAATATGCTTTTATTAGCGGTGGATTTTGTGAATGATTTGCCCGTCGCTATAGGCGGTTACATTATTTAAAAATTCTATCGCTAAAACCTAAAATTTCGCCACTAATAAAAGTTGCTTTTATCATAGAGGATTTCATGACATTTGTGTCCGTCGCTATAAATGAATATACTTTTTCATGAGTCGAACCTAATACTAAAATTTTGTCATTGATATTCCTTTTTCACCTTGATTTGAGACCAACCCTCTCATTTCTCTTTTCTTCATTCTCTCTAACTCTTCTCTCTCTTTCCCTCTCTCTCTCTCTCTAACCGAATCTCTTCTCCCTCACTATTCACACCACCGCCACCATTTCCGCCACCACCATGACATAGCTTTCATTCTTCTCTTTCTAAGGCTCTCTCTCTCTACACTGAATCTCTTCTTACTTTACCAAGCTCACAAAGGAGCTCAGGCAATTCAAATCTTCGACTCATGGGAAACAGAGCTAAGTCCAGTGGACTTTGATGAATTTAGGTTGCATTACTTGAAGCAAATAGTAGATATAGTGAAGAAAACACATCCAAATCTTCCTTTAATCCTCTATACATGTAGTTAGTTTGGATTGAATTTGTTTATGTTTATATAATAAATATAAAAAGCAGGTTTTAAAAAAATAGTAGTTAATTAGCGACAGAATTGGCTGTCGCTACATGTCATTTAATTTAGCGACGGGTTGTGCTCCCTCGCTAATTAGCAACGGATTTGTCGTTGCTAATTTTCAACGGATTTCAAAATTCCATCGCTACGCGTTAGCGACCAGCATTTTAGTGACAGAATTTGACTGCCGCTAATTTTGTCATAATTAAAAAGCCAATAACGCCAGAATTATTGTTGTTAAAGAGGAAATTACCAGTAGCTAATGCTCTACTTTTGTAGTGGATTAGCCATACAATGTTAAGTCGACTAAGAGGCAATTAATGCTACAGTCGGCTACTCAACGTCGTTGTGCGATTATTAGACCGGGTCTCCATGAGCAAAAGCATTGCCCCCGGCCGTCCACTCCTTGTAACGTAATCGTCTCGTGCGTATATACAAGTACAAATATGTTACTAGTAGTTCACTATTGTAGGACTTTTTCCCGGACGCCAAATTGACCTGCATGTTTTTCCTCACAGACAAATTTGTGACGTTATTCAATATTTTATTTTCATTCTATTTCAAATAATATACAAAAAAATTACTTTTTTGTTCTCTATAAACGTTGCGGTAGGTAGGTGGATCCAAAAATAGCATACTAGATCCACTCCATATTTTAAAACGTAGAGGACAGCTTACCAGCAACCTTTTTTTGTTCTTTATAAAATAAAAAAGCAATCTTTTCTTGGGAATTAGCTTTATTTTTCTGGTCTAGCTTTCTAGGCAAGCTTTTGTAATAATAATGTTTGACGAAAATAAATATATAGCGTCCAAATAACATAAATAAAATTAAGAGAGTAAATTATATATGGAACCATCTTCAAATTTGAGATGATATTTTCGTACACGACATATATATTTTTGGAAGAGAAAAAATTAATGTATTCACAACTTGGTTCAGTTGCTAAGCTGGATAGTTACGTATGGGGTCACCACATTTATAACGCCCACTTTACCCATCACATTTTTGGGATCCCCATTACTAAATAATGTAGACAAGTTTTTTTGAGTTTCATGCAACATTCTTATTCTTCTTGGCAGGACCGGCCTTCAAGGGGTTCGGGGCGTACTACGCACAGGGTCTCAACCTAATTCGATTTTTTAGGGGTCCTTAAAAGAGTATTTTAGTTTACGAAAAAATTTTAAATGCTTAAATACTCTAAGTTTGTTACACAATAATCAGTTTAGTGAAAATAAAATTTGATTTCGTGACAAAATATGTAAAGTGTGACGTTGAGCAGTGTGTTTTGAGGTACTTTAGAGTTCAGAAAAAAAACTCAGTGTTCAAATATGCAGAGTTTCTTCCTCAATAACCGGTTTGGTGAAAAAAGAATTTAATTTTGTCACAAAATATGTAAAGTGTGATGCTCAATAGTGTGTTTTATGGTACTTTAGAGTTCAGGAAAAATTGTAAGTGTTCGAATACATAAAGTTCCTTCATCAATAACTGGTTTGGTGAAAAAATAATAATTTTGTGGCAAAATACGTAAAGTGCACTGTTAAACAGTGTGTTTTGAAGCACTTTAGCGTTCAGAAAAACCTTTAGATTTGACTTATGAAAACAATTAGTATATGATTTATGAAAAAAAATTAGTTTATGATAAAAGTATAATTAATGGCCCAATTTTTAAGATTTGCACATAGTCTCCAAATTGTTTGGGACGACCCTGCTTCTTGGTACACCCTTCTTGAGCAGATAACTTCGACCCATTGCAAATTCAACCAAGAGCCTCAAAGTTACAAATCTGGAGGCATGAGTACTCCGGTGACTTTAATTTTGTCACATCGCGTTGTAAGCGTTTTCTAGTTTTATCTTTATTAAGCAGGTCTTTCTCGACTTTGTTCACAAATTCATTCTTTGTATTTTTAGCGATTACGAATTTGTATTACTATTACACACAAAACAACTTATACTTTTTACTAAAAATTAATCTCTAAAATGACACAGCATATCTAGTTGCACGTCATTCTTATAGCTTCTCTGCGCGAAATATATAATACGTACGCTCTACATAAAATGAAAAAATGATTGTCACAGACATGGAAATTGACAATCCATGATATGAATTTATGAGGTTAGAGCTGTTACCTATAGAATGAAATAGTTCGGCTCCAAAATACAAAGAATGGAAGTTGTTTTGTGTTAGTGTAATACAAATTTAGAATTGCTAAAAATACAACTTTGTTGTTTGTGGTATACCAATCCCATTTTAATACTAGAAAATACTTGGTCCCTTAACACAACTGGCCAACTTGACCAAAAAGAACACACCTAACCTAACCATGACCAATACTGAGCCCACTCACCACCACTTTGAGTAGCAAGAAGTGTATCACATGATTTTGAAATTCTTTTGACAAAACACTCCATAAAAACTGCTTGTCATACATGTGAGCAATATTAGAAGTAGGAACTATATAATAAATATCTAATGATAAAAAGTGCAATGTTCTTCTCTTATCTTCTTCTAAGTAGTAGTTACTCACTACTTATTGATGCCGACAACTAGCATATCTTATACAATATTTTCATTTTAACGAGATATCATCCATATCCAGTCCCCAAAAAAGTGTTATTTGTCGTCTAGTGAAGCTTATTTCTTTAATCAGTAGTTTTCCATTTTTGCATTCTTGCACTTTTCCAATCTTGCTAAGATACGTACATTGCTAGTACCACATTTAGCCAGCTAATATGATGCAGTCCGCAACAAACACGTTTATTTATGATAATCTATTAAAGAAAAGGAATTGAAATCAAAACAAAAAGTAGTGTGGATTTGTTTGTTGAATTGAATAATTAATTTGTTACAGGTGAATCTTTAAAATGTACTATGCGGCTTGGCGCTGCTCCCACCAAATGCTCGCTTTGTTGTGTCCCTCTATACAAAAAAAACAATATTTCCCTTTAATTGTCGTCTGTTAATACGTGTCCACCTCCCTGATTTTCTCTTGGATTAAAAAAATTGTGCAATTATAAATGTTTGCCAGTTGAATATTTGTAGTTCAACCTCGAAAATTATGAGCCAATGGATCGTGAGGAGTGAATTAGACCATAAATATACGTTTACTGACAAGTTTGTTGTGTGCAGCGTTTTGATTTATCTATAAAATACCTACAAGGCGTGAAAATGTAATTCGCAACTTACTTTACGCATTTTGCTACACTTTACGTATTTGTCGTCATCCAATGATCCAATGACCCTATGATAAACTTAAAATACACTGAATAAATTAAATAGTGTGTTTTGGGAATTTATTCAGTGTATTTTAAGTTTATCATAGAATTCGTTGGATGACGACAAATACGTAAAGTCGATGTTAACTTGATGTATTTTGGGTCTCGAAAAAATTTAGATGTTCAAATACGCAAAGTTCGTTTCTCAAAATCTATTTGTGAAAAACAAAAAATTAAGTGACAAAATACATAAAGTGTGACGTTAAGCAGTGTGTTTTGGGTGTACTTTCGGACCCAGAAAAATTTTACATGTCCAAATTAGAGTTTTCTTTTTGATTTAGATAACTTCAAATCAAACAAGTATTAGAAACATATTTAAATTAGTGTTTAGTTTTAAATCAAACTCTACTTTAATTATGTTGTCTTTTTTCTCTTTAATTATGGTATAAACCGAGTATCTCTGCTTGTGAAATTGTAGAGACTAACCTCTCGAGCCGATTAGGACCATATTATAGGTTAATTTTTTATATTTGCATTTGATGAATATAGAAAACGTTAATAAAAAATGTTTTTCGTAATATCTGTGGATGTTCAATCCCAAATTTCCAATGTCATTAATTTGTTAAATTTTATTTTAATTGTATAATATTGTTATTGAATTTATAGTTATAGTTTAACTTTTTTTTGAGAACTTTGACCTTATTTCTGATAGAACTCCCAATATTTTCTTTCAACTTTGTATATGTGCTTTTATTTTATTGGTGATTTTTATTCTACTCTATAACATGGTGTATTGATATAGTTCCTCCAAACTTAATTATAAGAAAAAATAATTACCTTTACACATATTAAGAATAGTAGTTTTATGAATTTAATTTTCTGGATTCATGCCAAAAATAAATAGATTTCTTAAATTATCTCTAATTAATATTCACTTTCTCACAATATTAATGAGTTGATTTAATGTACTTACATCAATCAATACTAAGTCACCTCGTGCATCGCACGGGTAATGAGACTAGTATGATTTTATTTTTGGGCATGCATGAAATGTTAGGTTGTGAGAATGAATTTAAATTTCAGTAAATATCCCGCTGTAAGTACAAATTATCTATCATCTGATAACTAGAAAATTAACAAAAACTTAACATTTTATCCAGCTTAATTATAGACAAGGTTAAGTTTTACTAGCATATTATCTACATAATAATAAATAGAATCTGCATATCAGCTACACTTTCTTATTGGTGTGGACCTGTTGAGCATTTTGACATCTTCACCCGATTGCATCACTTGTAATCTTGCTTCCATGGCACATCAAAACTCCACAACACAACAGCTAGTGATGTTTGGTTATTATTGTGATGGCGGATCTTGTTGAAAATTTTTGGGGTCAAAATTAAGAGTAATATATTAGCATTTTCCTAATTATGACTAAATGTTTGTGTTGTTGAAATGGTAAACTTCATCTTGCTACATGCACATGGAATGTGATTCAATCCCCAGTTGAAGTATTTTTGCGATTATTTTTTAGAAATAGGCACAATTATTAATAAATGGGCATATTAATAAAAATCCTAATTTTATTAAAAATTAGGTTTTTTATTAATAAAAAACCAATTTATTAAAAATATTGGACGGGTCGTGGCCCTCTCCCGCCCCCTAACTAAGATCTACCCCTGATTATTGGTGTACGTCTTAAAAATTCTTTAGGGGGAGGGGTTGGAACTCGTGGAAGCTATCAAGTATCTTCATTTTTTATAACAGATATGTTAGTTGATAGTAGATAAATTATTTTATAGCAGATGAGCTGATAGCGAATAACCGATAGATACATATGCTAACACGCAAAAAAAAAATCACATGCCCTTGTAGACGTTTTTAGTGACAAGTATTTTCGCCAAATACATCCGTAGGTAAATGATTTTGTTTGTAGGTAAAAGATACACTTACCTTTAGGCAAATGTATAAGTAAAACATTTACCTTTAGGCAAATGTGCATTATATACGTTGTGCATAATGCACAGAAGGAGTGTTTGTGGGTAAATGTCAAGTCTGCCCTTATCTATGGACATCGACATTCATTGATAGTTTTTGCTTATAGGTAAAAGTCAAATTTCTTATAGTGACATATTGAATTTAAAATGTCTAGTGAAATTAATGGTTGAACTAATTTATAAATAATGACATAGATGAGCATTTGTAATTAATACTCAAAGATGAGAAAAAAAGTCTATTTAATAGAAGATAAGCGAAGAATTTAATTTAAAAAAACGCATAAGCTATAAATTAATACGCTACTAGCATCTAGAACAATGTTACAAGCTAGTTATAAAAATATCATAAGTCAATAATTGCAAATACTTGCGAGCGACTTTATCCATTATAAACTTATGTTTTGAGTTTGACCAAACATAGTGTTAGATGTTTATAGTCGATAGCCTAAACTTTCAAGATGAGTTTAACAAAAGATTAATTTTTATGCGTATTTAGGAGTAAATTTCACGTTGGCGTAAATACCAAATTTGTCAATTGCAAAAGTCGAAAGCTCAAAACACTAGATCAACCCCTCGTCCCAAAATAGATTATGCTGCCCGGCTAACAGCCTTCGTTATCTAAACTATATATAATCACATGTGAATGTATACGCGAAATCTTTTAATACACCTACTTATATTGTGAAGCAATAAAAATGAAAAGCTTTGATACGGTTTCTTGGGGATCCTTTGCATCTATCAATATTAGCCATTTGATTCAAACTGTATCAAGTAAGATCTGACAACAGTCTCAAAGTAGGGAACAGTATTTTGACAAAAACTGGCTTCAAAATAAGCTGTTTGGCTGCATTTTATTGTTATTTTTCGGTTGGTAAGTATGTACATGAACAAATTTAACAAATTTGGCATATATCTAACACTTAGTGACAAAACTAGAGACAAGTTTGCCAATTTTTCGTCTTTAATTTAAGTTTGTCTATATTTCAACTTTTTCTAATAATTTAAAGTTTTGTTTGGTAAAATGTAATGAATAATAATTAAGTAAAAAAGAAATTGAAAAGGCATATTTATAATAATTAATAAAGTAATTAAACTCATTGTCAAAAAAAAAAATAAAGTAATTAAACTAATAACTAGTATAAATAATAAAAATATATCAAAAATAATATTTTCTATTAAGAATAGACTAGCATAAAAATATATACTTAGGAAAAATAATTAAATAATTTGTTTATTCATATTATCTACCAGCTTTAGGTTATTTTCCTAAAAAAAAAATTTCATCTATGAAGCCCGGATACATGATACGACATTATACGGGTACGAGAATACAAAAAAAAAATTTAAAAATTAAGATACGAAAAAATAAAAACATAATATACAACTTACAAGCATAACTAAGGATAACAGTAAAGAGATATTGAATTCACTAATTGACAATTGCTCATTATAGGAAAAAAAATTGCACATAAAAAAGAGGAACAGAAAGGACCACGGTTTATACCGAAGGTAGTAACCTCTTTTAGGGAAAAAATTGCTAATTGAGATAGGTATTTAATATATTATAGTTTACTTTTCGGATATAAATTAAAAACACTGTGAAAGAGTTACATTGGTTCTCAAAAAAAGAAATAGCCCCACATGTCGTATCTCGTGTGTACCGTATAAGTCGACGTGCGGGCGTATCGGTATAAGTCCGCATTGTCCTAGGCGTATTTGTATAAGTCTATCGTATCACGGGCGTATCTGTATAAGCCAAATGTATCCCATGAGTATTGGTCGCATATCCCCACACGTATCAGACATTTTTCCTTTAAAAAAATAAATAAAAATTTCAGGATGCTCCATAGATACGTATCCCGTGCATGCAGACACTTTATCGATGATATTCGGATCGTATCGAATCTGAGATCTTGACTTATTTTGGAGTATCAGAGTTTTCCAGCCCTTCTTGTGTCATCTAGTGATTGAAAAATTGTACGAATAGTAAATAAAGAACTGCATATGTAAGAGTATTTGTACTTCTCTCTTTTGTTGATTCATGGTTTTGTTTCCATTAAAATTAAGAAGCATCCCACTAAGCAAATATGACATTTAAAAAAAATAAAAAAATAACAAAAGTAATATTTGATTAATTCTTTCTAGAAAATGCATTCTTGATAATTAGTTTTTGGTCTTCTTTCAATTATAATGATTCACAATAAAATTCTCCCATCGTTTAATTTTTTTTTTTTTGATAGATGAAAAGATTTTATTTATAGGATCTAGCACAAGCTACAAGCAAGGCTACTTAGAGATGGCCAAAGCCAAAATACACCAAGACAACTTAAGAACACTCACGATTGCTAGAAGACACCCGATGGCTAAGGTCAAGATACACCAACACACAAACAAACAACACCCACTACAAAAGGCTCAAAATATGATACAAAAATAACTATGATAAGAAAAAAAATATTCCCTAGACACCAAGATACCCCTAAAATAAACAAAGACTAAAAGTAAACACCAACTAGATCACAAAAACACCTAAAGATTTGTGCGTCGCTAGAGCAGCCTCCTCGGGGTAGGTGGAGCGTGTCATTCAGGGTCCCAACTCCCCTAAGTCGCCTAAGTCATCATCTGGTGAAACTCCTCCTGTTTTGCATAACCAAACAACATAACATAATTAGTGCTCCAATTTAACAAAACAAAACTATATAAGACAGATCAATTTGGATATTTACATGAGTCTTCCTCGAGCGCTCATCAACAAAATCTTTGGTACCCTTACTCACATGTGTTGCTCAGTGTAGCTAATGAATATAGGGAGTTTTCGTCAGAGCTTCTTAGCCTGTAAAAATGAAACACATATGTTCAACTATTTCTAACTAATCGCCTAACTCAAATAACACGAATTTTTAAATCACTTTACCAATCTAGCGACATCTTTGAGCACGATTGTTGGACGCGGCAATTAAGCGATCCACCTTCTTCTCGATGCTCGGTTTTTCTTTGCTCGTGCACCACGGCTTTTTGTGTCGATTGTAGCCCAGTATGCTTTGAGGGCTGCCAGGCACGACCTCATCTATCCAAGCGAGCCCTCGGACTATAATCTGCAAGCATGTTTGACAAAGCGATGACCCGCTTCTCTCGCATAAAAATCCTCCTAATGTCTTTCTTTTCCTCTGGCTTCCACGCCACTCTCGTATGTATAACCAAATACAAATTATGTATTAGTAATTATATTAAACATTCTAATAACAACATCCAATATAACATAATTTAACACAATTTCAATTAACACAATTAACAGTAACATCAATCCTACACAATTTCAAATTCACATTTCAATTACCGACAACAACATCCACAATATACAACATTTTTAATTTCAACATTTCATAAACCTTATTCATCATCTAAGAAACTAAATCTAAACAAAAAACTAATTATCATAAACTGTGAAAAAACAAATAAAATTAGAGAACTAACCTTGAGGAGAGAGAGGGAGACGGAGACCGACAGTGGGCGACGGTGGAGAGAGAGGAGGCGACGCGTGGTAGTGGAGGCGAAATGGGATGAGAGAGAGAGAGAGAGAGAGAGAGAGAGAGAGAGAGAGGAGAGAGAGAGAGTGGGAAAGCGGTGGAGAGAGGAGATGATGGCATGGTGGTGGTGGCGAAGTGGGGGTGTGAGGAAAGAAGAGAAGAGAGTGAGGGAGATAGAAGAGAGAACATAGTGAATGATTTGAGTTGTGAAATTTTAGTTTTAACCAAAGTCCCAGACAGAAGAAAGTCGTCGATAATAAAGTGACTAAGAAAGTCACTTTATTACCAAACTTGATTTGCCAAATCTAAATGTAATGGTCAAAAAGATCAATACCACAAATCGATCGAAACTCCCTCAAAGCATGATTTTAAATTCCCACTCATTTTTTCAAATTCCCTCCCTTAGTAATGACAAAGCGAGATTTGACAATAAGCTGACCCATTATTTGTTGAGGTATTATTTTGTAGTAAATGACCTCAATGCCTTTATTATTGATGACATGTTGAAATTAGAAGAAAGATTATAATTAGTTTTTCATTTGTGGGTGATTTGATTAAATAGATAATAGATAGATGAACAAAAATTTGAAAAACAAAAAATTAAAAAGTAAAAGGGGTAGAGGATCTTCTTAAAATAAACGGGGTCCTTTTAAGTATATTTATTTATTACATTTGATGATCTAATTTAGAAACCGTGTGTTACAACTTACACCCTATAATGGTCTCTTGGAAACCGTATAAATAGGCGAAGGAAGGAAGAAAGGTTTGATCAGCGATTTCTTTACTTGAGCTCCTCCTCTCTTTTAGGGCATCGTGTCGTGTTGTGTTGTGTTGTGTTTACCGTTGTAGTAGTGAAAAGAAAAGTTGATTTTTATATATTATGTAAAATAGATAGATAGAAGGGCACAGGGCATTTAGATCTTGAAGACTGGTGCGGGTGAATCAATAAAGGAAGCAGATAAAGCAGACCATACCTCAAACTTCAGAATTACTCAGTATATGAGAGCGAAAGCTTATGTAGTAGTACTACTAGACTAGTATAATAATATATATAGGAGATAACTATGGAATGGAATGGAATAGAATAAGCATTCATCTATCTATCCATCCGATCCAAAGTCAGAAAACACTAAATACACCTCCCCTCCTGAGTCTAACCCTATATAGAGTAGCAAGTAGTTGATGTTTCTGGATCCTAATGCCCATCATTCATTCTTTTGTCTCCATACTCCCTCCCTTCTTAGCTTAGCTTTCCCCAACAAAGCTGAGAAAGAACAAACACATTAAAGTAAAGTAAAGTCAGAGGAAGGAAGAGAGATGAAGATCCAATGTGATGTGTGTGAGAAAATGGAAGCCTCCATTTTCTGTCCTTCAGATGAAGCAGCTCTTTGCTATACATGTGATGCTACCATCCACCATGCTAACAAGCTTGCATCTAAACACACACGTTTCTCTCTCAATATTCAACCCAACTCCAAAGACTACCCTATTTGCGATATCTGTCAAGTAAGTATATACATTCATTTTCATCAACCAAACTAATTATTCTCTCACCTCGAGAGATTAGTCTTTGCTGTTACGCGACCTTAGCCTTATCTTTTGGTTTTGCAGGAGAGGCGTGCGCATCTATTTTGTCAACAAGACAGAGCAATTCTATGCAGAGAATGTGACCTACCAATTCACAAAGCAAATGAACATACTCAGAAACATAACAGGTTTCTTCTCACTGGTGTTAAGCTCTCAACCACTTCTTTGGATCCAGGTTCATCATCCACCAACAACTCTAGATCAAAAACAAATACTAGACCTATCAGATCATCTGTTTCCAACGAAAATCTAACCACTTCTTCTTGCAACATGGCTGCGGCGGCTAGTGACACTGGTTCTGTTTCCACAAGCAGCATTTCTGAATACTTGATTGAAACAATACCTGGTTACTGTTTTGAAGACTTTCTTGATGCTTCCTTCTCTCCTAATGGTTTCTGTAAGGTTTGCTGTAAACCCTTTAGTTATTAATTTTTAATTAATTATACTTATATATAAATTAATCAGAATCAATTGTAACACTAGCACCTACTTTGAAGTGTCGGTGACAGACACGTGTTGAACATCGGCATTGGCGTTGTGACACGATTCTTTCTTTTCTAGGTGGTGTCCAAATCTGTATTAGTGCTTCATAGATGAGAATTAATTATATGCATTTAATTTTAACAACTTTTAATTGAATGGTCTGTCACATTTGTTGTTAATTAATTTCAGGACCAAGATGTTGAATTTGTGACGTGGGTGCCTCAAGTTGATGAGGTTCAAATTCAATCACCTCAACTAATTAGTCCTACTACTCCTTTGAGTTCTCTTGGTCAGATTGGTTCTGTGATTGGAGCTAAGGAATTTCCAAAACCAGACACTTCTAATGGGAGCTTCAAATGGAGAGATTATGGATGTACAGTTCCTGAAACTTGTGCTCCGTTTATCAAAAAATCTAGACTCTTTCGATAATTAAATGTTTGTAAAAATCTGTTGGAAAAATATCCTCTTTATTTTGTTTTCTGCATTTCTTTTCGATTCTTATATGTTTCTCTTTTTTTTTTTCTTTTTGTTGGTATATTTATTGCCTTCATTATTACAATTATTTACACAACTGAATATTAAACTATAAACTACACTTTCTTCAACTGGAAGTCAGCTAGCATGTATTGGAATATTTAATTTTGTCTGGAGACTTCCTTCATACATTAACATTATGTTTGGTCTTGACAAGAAAACTAAAAGAGAGGAAGGAAAACAAGTGGGAAGAAAGAAAAGGATGAGAAAGAGAGTGAGTTAAATAAATTGTTTGGTAAAAGAAAAAGTGGTAAAAAAGTCAATTTCTTCCACTTAAAACCAAATCTTCCTCCAAAATTAAAGATGAGCTTATTTTAATAGATGTTTGAAGATGTTTGAATAGAATTTTTGGTTTTAACCCTTGCTGGCTATCACAGCAGTGCATCAATTTTTTTAACGAAAGATTAATTTTTATTTCGTGGTTTGGATCAAATTTTGTATTGGTAACACCAAGTTTTTATCACCGTAGTAGGAACCAAACCTAGAGGCATCGAGTTGAACCCTGGAGCACCGAGTCAATCTCTCATGTCTCAGGATAGATTAAGGCACCAAGTCAACTGTGTTGGTCAGATGTTTGAATAGATTCTACAACGTCATAAGCTCCACTTTATAACACAATTCTTCCTCCAAGAATAGACAATTGATGGTAACTTAAATATTTCCAAGAATTCTTGAATATACAATTTCCAATTTTTATTTTAATTGGATGTGAAATTCTCTATACAAAATAAAATTCTAAGACCTTGAAACTTCTCTACCTTTTTTTCCCATGCATTTCAACTATCAAGATTATTTAAACACGGTTCTCTATTAATTCTGGAAAGATTTTCAACAACATTTTCAGCTCCAGGTAATGGTATAAACATAGTGAGCGTAGTTTCCATAAGCTTTTTTAACGGTAATTAGCATAACGTTAGTGTGTTTATTTGGATTAATCAAAATCAAGTGAATTAAAGGAGTATTTAATTAAATAAAGAAAGGATGTCATATTACTAAAGAAATTAAATTGATAACACAATCAAATGAATAAATTTTAAATATGTTCGACCCCTCAAATTGCACAAAAAAGAACCCAAAAAAAAAACTTAAATCAGGTTACTATCAAATGATAAATAAAGATATTTTTCCAATTCGCCAATGACATTGGAAAACTTAATCTATGTTTTCTCCACTATATAATCAACATTTGCAAAAAGCTCAGAAAAAAATTGCATGCAGAAGATTGGTGAAATTGTTTATAAAACACTATCAAAATATCCAAGGTTGCAGCCCTGTCATCCGATAAAATTGCGCAACAGGAAAAAACCGTATCTAAATGAACTTGTCTATGAAGTAATAAATAAATGTGTATTTGAAAATGAAAATCACTTTAACAAATCCCTTATCCTCACTAATTACAATGGGTTAATAACATAAGCCTGAGCAGCAGGAGAGTCAAGAAAAACCTCACTGTTATGATACTCAGCCAAGAACTAGAGAGGATTGGCATCAAAATTCTTACCATATTTCATATAACATACATTGTGCATATGCACTTCAGCGGTGGTGTTTACACCCTTCCCCTTTTTACATTCTTTCTCCCGACCCCTTTCCCTTCCCCTATTATACAGTTCCCTAGGGGTACTTCAAAAGAAAGAAGATATTGATATACCTTTTAAATTGTTTTTACATACAGGCAAACTAATAAAAGAATTACACCGGTAATTGCATGGAATATATCAATTCAATGGGATAGACCCCTGCAAAAATCAAAAGAGCCAAAAATGAAAACACGTCAATATTTTTACATCATTTGAATTTGAACAGACGAGATGAAAATATTGTAAGATAACTGGCAAAGACCTCTGGTAATAGGGTCACGATGTAAAAGCAAAAAGCCTATCTGTAATATTTGTGCGGCATATTGGACACTCAGAACAAGCAAGTGAACAAGATTTACACACTGCAAGAGCAAACAAGAGGCTATAAGTATTCTTGCAAAATTTGATAATCGCCAAATGATAATCGCCAGAAATGTTCTGAGAGAACTTACAACAAAAATGTCTGCACGGAAGAAGAATTGCAGCAGTCGGAGATTCAAAACATACTTTACAAACATGGGAATTGGCATCGCCATTCCCAAGGTAGTTGAGTTCTTTTTCCTTCATTTCTTGCATGCGTGCCTGAAGTGAAATCACAAATTGCAGCTAACACAGTATCTAAGCACACTTTCAGCTCAAGTTAAAAATTTTGCAGTAAATAATTACTTGCTTTGCCAAACTTAATCAACATTGTTCAACAAACATGTGTTTGCACCTTGCAACACAACACTTGTCTTTTACCACTATGTTGTGTTCTAAGGAAACATTACACTCTTTTGATAACACATTTATTACAAAGCCAGAAATGATTTTTTTTAAAATCACGCTAAAAAACGTCTGTAATGCCTAGCACAACTGGCAACGCCAACACTGTTAGGCTGGATAATTTCCGTGGTTACATGAGTTCAAACCCAGGATCTCCAATTTGTGTGAGTTTACGGATGGTACTTACTACTCCGTGTGCAGACAAAAAATGGTGAAACACATTAGTATTCCTTGAGCATAGTATCTAATGATCTCAAAAAAGTTATTTCATATTTTCTTAATTTTTGTTGGTGACCTTATGTTAGTAGGTTTGCGCTATAGCCCTAATTATTAGCATAAATAGGACCATTGGGTTAGTTGTATCAAATCATAATACTTCTTTTTTGAAAAAAATCCATACTAAAACTTGTCAAATTAATATCCTGTTTAGCCAACATTGTTGGCCAGTGGCATAAGCTAATATCCCATTTTGTCGAAGTCTATAGAAAATCAGTTCAATTTTTTTTAGGACCAAGAAACACACAAGAAATTGTACTGTAGCATTACCTTGAGGCGAACAACCAACGGTTCTTCGTTCGGAACTTCATCATCTGGTTTTGATACATCCAAAAGCCGCTCCTTAGAGACAATATTACTTTCAATGTTGTTAGTTTTCGGATCGTTTATGTTTTGCGCCTCGTCATTTTTTCTATCAATGTTTGATTCTGGTACAGCTCCCCCTTCTTTTTTTAACTTCGCAACAAGGACCCACATATTTGCTAAATCGTTCTCCAAGGCTTCTTCTCTTTTCTTGAATTCTTCGGCCGTTTTCCTGTACTCCTCCTCCACAAATTCCTTCTCAGCTAATGCAGCCTCTAGAGCTGCCTCTCGTTGTTTTCTAGCCTGCAGTTCCATCTTCAAATCATCAGCATCAAGACTCCAAGAATCAAAGTCATCTAGACCAGCTCCCGTAATTTCATTAGCACGAGCAGAAATCCTTCCCTTCCTCCCATATCTTGCATCGTTGTACTTACGATTAACACCATTAACCGTTTGCAGGACAGCACTACGGGAGTTGGCCAGGTCTCGTGCAGCCATCAATTCTTTTTCCAACTTTGCATTCTGCAATGAAAGTTTTGTCACTTCCCCAGCCAAATTCTTCAGTTCTACAGCAGCAGCAGAGGCCAATTCTTTGGCATAAGAAGCTTCTTCTGATAGTTTCTGATTCTGCACACGCAACCCACTATTGTCTTCTGACAAGTGAACTTGCTCTAGCTTCAGATTTTCATTTTCAATTTCCTGAAAACAAGGATTAAATGACAGTTCAGTACAATCAAATGCAACATTGTCATTATTTGGAAGCCTAAAAAATGATTTAAAATAACAATCCTAACAAGTGATTTCATAAATAATAATCTATTAAGGGCAAGGTAAGTACTTCGACAAGCAGGGGAGAAAACATCTTAGTAGTAAAGGAAAGAGGGGAAAAAGTTGAATGATATTAGAAAGAATATAATCCGTTCTACTGTGCTAGTTCAAAAGGAACAAATTCTCAGTTACCTGGGATTGAATTTTCTTTTTAGTTCATCAATGTGTTCTCCAGATGCGCATTGTTCGGAAGACAGTGACGATGTACCACTAGAAACTGCTGCCAATTTCTGTTCTAGGAGCTTCAATTTTGCTTGCAAATCTCTATTCTCAGAACACTGTTAACAAAAGAAAATTCAAAAAGGGAGGTTGTCAACAACTCATAAGGCTGAAGTACACAGAATGTATACAACTTTTAGGGAGGGAAAACACACAAAAGGTTGACATATGGACTCCAGTAAGCGTAGTTATTTATTTAGTAAAAAAACAAGAAAAGGAGAGAATGGACAGGGTCCTCAAATAGCAAGAAGAAAGACACATACCTTATCATTTAGTTGTTCCTGAAGGACACGGTTGTCTGCAGATTTAATCTACAGATATTTTAAAGAGACATATTACTTATTATTAAAGAATGATCGATCTAGGAGTATGCTGCACGTGTACAATGCAATGACCAAATACTAGGGCATACAAAAATCAGAATTTTGGAAATAAACTGATTACTCAAGAAACATTCTAACATAGCTAAAAAACTACTCACCTCCAACTCGAAGGCTTTTTCGTTACACTGAGTCATTAATTTTGCGACCGTGCCTGTGACAACAAACCCACAAAAAGAAAAACAAGTACGAAAGCGAATTACTAAAGCATTTACAGATATGTGCAGCCTTGAAATCAAAAATATTGACTTTAATACAACATGACTACCTGCTGCATGTCAACTAGTGATGAATTAGCCATAGAAGATTCCCCGGTCTCAATTAATCTTTGTTCTAACACCCTCATTTGCTTCCTCTTTTCTTGGATTTCACGTTCCAAATTCTCAATCTGTAATTAAGAAAGCATCTTCTTAGAAGAATACAAATCAGAAATATATATACATTTCTATTAACTTCATCCACTTAAAAATTGCACTCTAAATGTGAAGGCAACAAGACTCGAGGGTGGATTCTTTTGTTCGAGAAAATACGGCACATCCATGCCCATAAGAACTTGCACAAACTGTTGTGCATGAGTAAACACATCAAACAAACTCAATGACACTGTAGGAAGGTACATTGTTGAGCACCAGAGTCGACAACATATAAAAAGCTTGGAATATGCTATTGATTGAAAATTTATTATTGCTTTTGTTGAAGTTGTGGGATTTTTGATTAGAAGGAGATAGAAAATACTAAGGACTTTGAATATTATTGATACTGATTTGATAGTAGCTTGATATTATAGAATAATATCAAGATATTATTGGATATTATTTCATTTTCTAAAGCTCCCCCTCAAGCCAAAGCTGACTAAGCTTAAGCTTGTTACAAAAGACCAATGCATATATAATAACTTGATACTAACTTGACTACTTATGACTTATCCCTATTTTTAGGGATGCATTGACTCAATCCTAAGTAAATAGGGAAATCGAAAAACAAATAATAATCATAATAATAATAAGTAAGGAATATAGAAATTAATCCTAAGAGATAATCTAATATACGCTAAGATTGAGAACTCTTCCTAGGAGATAAATCAAGATATTCTAGAATAATATCAAGATAGTATCGCACACTATTTTGTATTATAACACCTCTTGTGCCATACCAATACATTTTAAGTAAAAATGATGCTTGCAATAAAGGAAAAATATTTTAGTAAAAAAATATTTGCAATCAGGGAAAATTGCCTGAGTTTTGGAGACTTCCGGGTCATTAACAGACTGCTCTATCAACCGCTTCAGCGTGCTGGTACTGAAAGCAATATCTCCAGCTAGCATCTTCACTTGCTCAACAAGAAGATCCATCTGATCGGATATTGTCATCCCACCCTACAATTCAATGAGCAGTCCAAGTAATATTATGAAAGAGTATGAAGTGGTCAATCACTTAAAGTAAAAACAACAATGAAATACAATAGTGCCTAGACAGCATCCAAGAATATCTCATATTTAAAGGATCAGAGCAATGTCAGTACAACAGAACTGCTATGCTTAAATGGAGTGATAAAAACAAAAGGATTGGTATGTACCAACACGTCGTCTATCGAACTTTTGCTAAGCTGTATTATATCTATAATTTACATAAATGCATTATGATCCTTAAGCTTAATACTATATGCTCAACAGCCAAATGACATCGTTAAAAGGCAAAGACAACCATGAATGAACAGTGATAAATAAGTGGCTCATTGTAAAACCAGACTCTTTGCTGATGCCAATACAGATGCAATGGTCCACTCACCACAACACCACTTTCATCACTTCATTGTGACTACAATTTTTTAAAAACAAAATTGAGATAACTGATATATGAAATTAAGATTAAAGATAACTGATATTGTTAGTGAGGGGGGGCGAATTTACTGCTGCCAATTTCGTTCTGCTGATCAGTTCACCAGCTTGTGTTGATTCAGTAACAGCACAACTAGTTGAGGAGAACTCTTCATTCCACCTACTTGATGATCTTTTATGCCTAACATCATGAAACAGATGCGATGACACTGCAGAAGCATCTTTTTGACTCTCATTTTCAATCAACTTACCATCACAAAAGGCATCAAGTTTCTGGAAAAATGAAAAAGAACGAACATATTTTACACACTGCTTAACACTATAACTAAATAAAAGACCACACCATGAAATGTTCATCTGGATAAAAGATATGTTTCTGGCATATGATAATATATTTATAAGAGGATAATTAAGCATTGGAGATGTCAGAATCAACTCAGTCTAAGAGTTTGAGTGGTTAAAGAGATAGCCTAGAATGATTAACGTGAAAGCCCTTTGTGCTTCAAGCATTTTCTCCCAAGAATGGTCTATATCTCAAATAAAAATAAATCAGTCACGGAAGAACCAAAACCACCACAGTACCAAATAAAACTCAATTGGAGCTCAGCATTTCACAACATACAACTTTTAGCTATGGAAATTTAGATTATGAAGAGAAACTCAATATACTATGTTAGTTTTAAAGTAAATCGTAGTAAGAAGCAGAGAGCACTGGAACTTCCAGCATAGGGGGGTGGCAACCTGATAATGTAAAGCTCTGGCCAAGGCGAGATGCAGGAAAAGGTAGGACCCATAGCAAATTTATTATTAACAGCCTTGCCTTCGCAACTCAAACCTATAACCTCCTAATTACATGGTGGCAGCTTTAACCATTACGCAAAGTGTCCCCAAAATACTAGCAGATCTAGAATGGGGAAAGAAAAAAAGCAGCACACAATATAAACTAATTAATTGAAGGAGGAGCTCACATCTTCTTCGCCAAAAGAGTGACTTCGCTGGTGGCTGGGGACATCGGTTAGATATCCAGGAATTACATTTTTTGAGGAAACCAGAATGAGTTTAGTTAGCCTCTGAATCCTACTCATAAGAGCAGCCTTGGCTTCTTCCTCTTCTTCCAATCTTGATTGCATTTTCACCTGACCTTCTTCCAACTACTCATATAACAACATAGTATACGAACAAAAATATGGTTAGACAATCACAGAAAGCCTATGCAACAATGACAACATGAAATGAATGTCAGATGAGGCTAAAAAAGTAAAAACCTTTTGCTTTAAAGTCAGAAGCTCCTCGTGATTAACACCAACTAGCATCCCCCTCTTTAGTTGATCAAGTTCTAGTTTGAGAACAGAGATTTCTCTCTGATACTTCTTAATTAGAGATTTCTCATCAATAATCTGTTTAGAAATAATTGCACACTGAATCAGGAATCTAAAGTATATGCTGGATGGCATGTAACTGTATAGTAACTTAATTAATAGTTTTAAATCGACCTTATTTCGTGATGCATATATTTCTACTCGTTTTGCCCTGCTGGCAAACTTCAACGTGTTATGTGTTTCCTCCATATTACTAGAAGCTGGAGTTATTGTGCATATAAGCTGCAATTTTCATGTTACAGCAAAAGCTTATAAGATACTCACGTGCAGAAACTCTTAACACATTTGGTTACAATACCACTACAAAAGAACTAGAATAGTAAAATTTACTTGAGTATCATATAAAATAACAACTCCAGAACTGTACAGAATTAAAAGGGACGGTAAAATACTGTTAAACAACCAAATCATTGATAATGCTTTAGAATTACAAACTCACTGAAACATGGCCATGCCCACTAAGAGAAGACTGCAGGAGGCGGGTTAGCTTTGAATCTCGATATGGAACATGAGATGCCTTCCCCTCACTCAGTTTTCCTATAACCTTCATTGAAATCACAAAATCAAGACATTAACTCATGGCCCCATCCCAAAGTAAACTAAAACTAAAAAGTGCATAATTCCATCCGTTCTCACAAAAAAAAAGAGTTCTTTGAAAGGTAGTTTGGTGTGACAGATAACTGTTGTACACATTTGACAGAATCAGCACCACAGACGCAATTACGTCTGACAGCTTGCTTACCCAAATATTAAAAAAGGTTGCAAGTGCAATAATTTCGAGCAGTTTATCTTTTACAAAGATATCACATGATCTGAAACTACTGCTTCATGTACAAACAAAATTTGACGGTAAATCTTTTTCATACCCAAAAATATAGAAATTGAAATTAGTGGAGGAGGGGATTGAAAAAATTAGTCATGACAAAACTTCTCCTTAACAGAAAATAGTGACATTTTATGACACCTACTGTTCCAAGTGTCAGAAGACTTTTGTTGATGTAAGATCCTTCTTTTCTTCTTAATCCAGTTGTCTCAGTTTTTGAGCTTTCAGATCCAGCCAAATCAATCAAATTCTGAAAGAAACAAGCAAAAAAGGTAAAAATCGTCATAATATATGCTTAACTAAGGAAATTCCAGTTAAGTAGTAAATGACTCTAACGTACAAGCTGAGAAAATATCACTCCATCATAATCATCACCATGTGCACTGCTTTCTATCATCTGCAAATGTATTAGATAACAACAGAGAATAGATTTAATAAAATAAAATAAATAGAATATATATATATATATATATATTGTTGCCTTGATGAGGTACATTCCATGACAGAAAGACAAAATACATTAATTGAGAAACAATTCAACATTTTGGTGATTTAATCATGAATCAGCTCCAACACGCATCTATAAAGGCAAATGCAGCAATCTGTACAAGCACTTGCATGCATGCTAAGTGCAACTTAGACATTTAAAAACTTTCAGCCTAGGAATCCAATTTGGATAGGAATTTAGACATACAAAAACTTATACAATTGACACTGTAGAAAGGATCTGTTCGATAACAAAACTACCATATCAAGCATGTTTACCAGTGTAAATATTGTGTGACTCCGGCTGCTAAAGAGATTAAAATTGTTTGATCCAACATGTCGATGCTCTGCCACAGAAAGAAAAAAGCTTATTAGTTATTACAAAATGTTTCTAGACAACCATTATCCATGATTAATTTATAAATAACAAATGATTGGGAAGAAATATGTGACTATCATTGTCAACATATGTACCTTCTCCAGCAGCAATAAAAGAAAGAGCATGTCCAGGAGATAAAACAACTTCTTCCTTCATACCCTCAACATAAGTTCCCTACAAGCCAAAAGAACAATCAATTATATCCCCAAATAGACACACCAAAACAAAAACTAGTCTCAAGTTCTAAACTGACAATAATTTTCTAGATTTTTTACTAAACACAAAATGCCATAAGTGACTTTTCTTTAATGAAAATGAATAGAAATAAAGACAAACATCAAAGAGGAGTGTATGTGTAGAAACTTAAATCTTCTGATAAATGACAGTGAACACCATCACTGGTAATGCCAAAGCACATACACACCACATTCCAAGATGAATGGAAATATAGGTGTTTGTGCATTGAAGAACAAAAGGAAAAAGAGCAAGAGACTCATCAATTTCAGATCGATATAAAACTAAATGGAACAAACAACTATATATAAGATTTCAACTGGGATAAGAATATAATAAAATACCTGTGCATCTTCTCTAACCCGCAAATTTTGGCCAGTTGGATCAAGCAAATCATTTATCACCTGATACCAATCACAAACAACCAAAATATCTCTATTAAAACAAATATTGTAAAAACATGCACACATACAAACACTAGAAAAAAAAACATCACAATCAATACCACAGTGATCAAGAAAGGGTGTAAAAACACAGGCAAGACAAAGAGTTATCGAAAATTATTAACTAATAGCACTAGACCGAACTCAGCACAAAGATCATATAAGAAAGACTGTCCGGTAATTACCTCATTGTATATTTCTAGATATGACACTCGAAGTAAGAACTCTCTTCCTGGGGTCTGCAGCAAAATAATAATTAGATATCCAAACAGCTTCATGTAATATGAGTTTGAGATGGAATATTTCTAATCATGCCAAGCTGAAGCAGCAATTCTAATGACCAATCAAGAGAAAGAGCTCAAGTATCCTTGTGTAAATAACTAAACGGAGCACAAAGATGGCCACATATATTGGAGAAAGCGAGAGTGATAGACACGATGTCAGACACTCTCTCTCTCTCTCTCTCTCTCTCCCCCTCTGAGAGCAACGTAGGAAAAGGATACAAAGACATTCCAAATACTTTGCGCAATATTATAATGAACAACAGTGACACATGTAATTTAAATAAATCAACAACTATTAAGTTTACAAGAAAGCTTACATCTTGGATCATGCTGAAAACATCCTTTATAGCAAGGGGTATAATACCAGGAGAATATTGATCACCCTGCATAGATTATTAATGAAAAAAATTACACAATGCAGTTCACAGTTAGAAAGGTTTTGAAACAAGCAGATAATGAGATCGCATCTATGTATAGAAACTACGCAATGCAGTTCACAGTTAGAAAGGTTTTTGAGCAAGTGGATAATGAAGAGATCCTAATCAAACTACTACTGATAAGGATGCTGTTTTGCACAATCTGATGAAGATAAAGACATAAAAATCAACACTACTGCTGATAAGGATTTGTTATCCAGAACCTTATCAAGATAAAGAAACCTTAAATTCAAATTTTAGAAGAGATAAAGTAATCCTAATCGGCAAACCCTATTTGACAGAAATTTAAAAAAGATAAAATAATCCTTGTCAATAATCCAAGATTTTTAAGTTGTCATCTTCTTTCTCTGGTACTACGTCCCATATCAAAATATTTTGCCCCAGAGGTCATTCAACTACATGGAATATCCACGGTCAATAGGGATACCACATTCATGAATACTTTCTGGCGGAAGCACTGAGGCTTATGGGAAACCACATCCTTCCTTGTCCAAATATAGGGACAATCTTTTGTGGAGATTGCAACATCAGACCTTAAGGATAAGGATAGGGTTCTAAGGGCTAAAGTACCATTTTAATAGGGCTCAATATACCTGAAGGCTTACGCAGATAAGCTTTGAAGAAAGTGGTGGACTGTCTTCCCTAAATATTAGACCAAACAGACAAGGGTCGGTTGCTAGCAGGCTGTATTGTATATTAGCAGATACATGTGATGATCCAACATCCCGAGCAAGCATGAGAACAACCAATCATTCATGTATCCCAATTAAAAGGGCAATGGGACAGCACCAAATGGAGGTAGCTCTCCCTCGGGAGTTGCAGGTAGGGAGCTGGATATTGTACCAGAACAAACATTTACCCTTAGAAGCAGTAATCATTAATCAAGGAGGAAAAGCAAGTGTTGTCCAAATAGCCGAACAAGTCTGCAGAAAAGCGACATGGGAAGACATTTTAGTCATTGGGGAACAATTTTCTTATTCCAACCTTGTCACAAGGTTGTTGTTCCACCGGAAGGTAATGTTAGATTAGAGATAAAAAAAAGGATATTGGACGTGCATTCTAGAAAAGGGGAAAGAGGGCAGAAGAGGAAAGTAGGCAATTGTATATGAGCGTGGAAACAGCATGTATGTAGTGATAAGAGGTTAGTTAGTAGGTGAGTATGAACTAAAAAAGGAAAGAGGAAGAGGAAAATTTTATGTTGTAAAATAGTTTGTATGGCAGTTTGTTGTAGGGAACCTTTCCCTTGGAAGAGCAATTTCATTCTGGATAGTACAATTCCATTGATCTATTTCTATCAATACAACTTCTTTCTTTTCAAAAACCAATCACAGGATCGATATTATACAAATGGTTGCATTGCAACCTACAGTAAGTATAACCATATCACCGTCCTCTGCAAGCCTCCTAATAATTGCATACATACAAAGAGCAGTACCAGGTACAGAATAAAATTCCTAATCATCATTAATTTTACACACAAAGACAATAGATTTTTCACCATTATTCTTTGCAAATTAACACATTAGAGGTAGCAAACAATCTTAAATACCGAGTTTAATTTATCACAATTGGGAAAAACCCAAGTCCCACATTTACTAGAGATATGGTCTCAAAAGAGTTTATAAGTGGGAGGCATCCTCACCACAAACCGGTTTTGTGGGGTTGAGTTAGGCCCAAACCACATTCTAAGATGGTATCAAAGCCCATCCTAAATCATTCGGGCCACCCACCATTATTATCCACGCACCAAGCCCAATAGTCTTTGGGCGTGAGGGGGTGTATTGGGAAAAACCCAAGTCCCACATTGACTAGAGATATGGTCTCAAAAGAGTTTATAAGTGGGACCTCACCTTACAAGCCGGTTTTGTGGGGTTGAGTTAGGCCTAAACCACATTCTAAGAATCACATCATCTGACATATAATTCAACGAGTATGAGTGAAATTAAAAATCTGAAGCAGATGCGTTTTTGGTTGGTAGCAAGAAAAAGTTATCAAAACTACATGTACTGAAAAGGGATAGAAGTTTTAAGTTTTAACCACTGCATTTAAAATAAATCTACTGGAAAGCGTGTAAAATGTACAGTTAAGGTGAAAATTGGCTGGTATATTGATGTTTCAACTAAGGCTTCAATCTCAAATCAAATGTTCGGTTCATTTATGCAAATTCTTTTCAATAGCTTACAGATACTATAGTACAAAACAAAACTACTGGACTTTCTTGTGTGATGTATGCTTCTTATATATTTTCCTTCTCAAATAAAAAAATCTGTTTTAATTTAACTTCATATTTTCAGTAACACACTTTCAGCATTTCCAGCACTGGCATTTCTCAGTTTCCACCGTGAATGATCCTAAGCCTACAAGTTGTCTCTGGTGTAACTGCTTGCTATACATAACTAATGCTAGTATATTGCTAAGTGGTAGTTACCAAAAATTTGAAGAAAAAAAACAAGAAACAATAACTGTGCCAACTGTAAGTGGATCAAAATCAATATCACCCAGAAACTAATCTTCTGAGAGTAGTTGTCATTAGCTACAAAATTATCAAACAACAGCTAGAATAATTCTTGCATCTACATTTCTCACCCAACAGTAAAAGGCAATGGTTACAAGTAGTCGTATGCGGCATATGTGCTGCCAATTTCAAAAATCGAAACCAGCACAAAATTACTAACTTACTGATACAGACCGTTTTTGACAAACAACCACCTTAAACAAAAACAGAAACTCTGCAATCTAAATGACAAACTATAAAATTCCAATAAGATTATTATTGATGAAAGGTGACACAGGTTTCTTTGGCTTTTAGCACAAAACATCAAACGAAGACATAAAAAGAAAAGCAGTTAGCTAAAGAAACGACACTTACATGCATAGTATGTGTCTTACCACTACTTGTCACACCATAAGCAAATACAGTTCCTGCAATGTTTAGGAAACAGTTACTTTCCATTAACTAAAAAAATCATTTAAAAAGAAAAAAGATATCTTCAAAATTCAACTGACTCTTCATCCACTCTGATAGGAGCCCGAAATGAAGATAAACAGAAAATGTATTATTAATGGAAAAAGAGTACTATTAAAAAGAAAAATCCTTGTAATCCCAAAGCTAAGAGCTTCTCAAAGAAGAGATAAATCATAAATCTCTAATATGCCTAAACCCAAAGGTTCCCAACTGAATATTCCTTATAATGCCAACTACTTTCCCTTCCTTTCCCTTTCAAACTACATTTCTGGTCTAACAAACAAGCCCCCAAAACAATCACGTATGCAGCCCATCTATTGGCGCAAGGCCCAAAATCAGTATCTATCACACTCCAATACTAAACCAGTATATAACTAACCAGTCAACCTAGTGTTATAGTAGAGATATAGATATAGATGAAACAAAAACACCTATGATCAATCCATCAAAATAATTTGATAGTAGCAAATCAGACTCTGGTCACACACCACATCATCAATTAGTCTTGAATCCAGAGATTAACATCCATACCATTGACGCCCTCCATGGCAGCCTTCACCACAGGTTTGGCTGCTACTTCATACACCTCTTCTGAAATGGTATGTGGTCCAAAAACTTTATCTGCCACAAATTATATCAGAATTATTAAATTAATATTCACACTTTCTAGTTTCTAATCAATTTCTCAGTAGAAACCTAATTGACTGACCAAATAATCAATTCCAAGTAAAATCAAGCGAAACTGATACCAAAATGTAACGAGGATATAATACCAAATGCATAAGCAGTAGCTGGATTATACTCATTTCTCACAATCTTGTCCCCATCCGCATACCATGCGATCTCGTCCCCTCTCTGATACTCCCTTTCACTGCATACAAACCACTCAGAGATGTTTAATCTCACAGACAACACAGAAGTCAAAATTGAAAAAATCAATTCTGCGGTGAATGGATCCCAAAGCATAATCTCAGATCTAAGCATTACCTCAACGGTCGAAACCGAATCGTGACCGAAATGCTATCTCCGGAGCTCGACGTATCCACGGGCTCCAAAATTGATTCCTCTGTCCCGAACGCTACCGGTGAACGACCGCGCGGACCTTGATACGATGACTCGCTGCGACCGCGACTCGGAGTCATGGATCGGCCACCGGAGTTGAAAAACGACGACGCAGTGGAAGAGCAAGAGCGAGGCATTAACCTTCCGTTCACTAAGGAAGAAGACGAGGAAGTGGAAGAGTAAGGAGTCGAGGGTTTCCGGTGAGAAAACGGTGAACTACTCCGTGCTCGCGATGAAGACGCCATTGAGTTCACTCACCGAGTTGGTGACTCAGTAGAAACCAACAAAGCGAACTAGAGAGGAAGAAGGAGTAAGGGGGAGAGAATATGTCAGAACTTCCACATGGCTATACAAGCAAAAGAGAGCAAAAATTCGTTCTGTTCGCTTTTTATTTTTCTTCGTCGTTCCCTTTCGATGCTTTAAGAAATTGAGATAATTATTCTCTAATACACAAGTGGACTGAACCACGCACCCACACGGAGAGACAGAGAGATTGTTTCGTCTTCTTTAAGACAGAGGAACTTGCAGTAATGGGGAGCGAGAGAACGGAGAAGATAGTTTGAGCTTGAGTTCAAATTTAATTTAATTTAATAATTTCCTTTTTTATCATTTTTTAATGGGAAGATTGCAAAATAAATTTGAAGAAATATTATTAGATTTGTTTTTACCGAGTGATGGCGTGGCGAATGAAAATAGGGTTTAAATTAAATTAATTAAATTATACTGTTGGAAGTAGCACCCGGGTAATAATATAATCGAGCAGCGGCGAAAGGCCATTCAAAATAAATGTGACATTGAGCGGGAATAACTGCGGCCGACTATTCGGAATAATTCAATTCATCATATGTCTAATCAAATCGAACAATAAATAAATAAAGAGGCGAAGGTTTTCTCCTCATTAAAAATATTTAACTACCAACAATTCAGTAAAAGAAAACAACTACCAACAAAAAAAAAACTTTAGTAAAAATTACACTCAATAGGTTTCAATTAGTATAAGAGAACAAATAATACATCACCAAAATCAATCAATTCATATTATTTCAACTCTTTGAATTTTTTCATATATACCCTCATAAATTGTGAGACATTAACTCTGAAGGTTTGTCATCCCGCAAAGCGTGGTGAATATTTATCTCTCAGTTCCTTTGAAGAATATTTATCACCCAACATGTGAAAATCTTGGTTGTAAGTCTTAATCAAATTCAGTCAAGAACACAATCTGAGTATAAAATAAGTTCAGTTAGACCTTTCTCCCAACACAACTTGGGACTATAAAGTAACCCTATAACCTCGGCATGCAATATGTTAGAATGACCCACAGAACCATATATAGTAACCACTAGCCACAGATAAAGTTTCTTATACTATCACGAACCAACCCTCCAAAACCAGTCGACCCTAGATTTGACAAGGCACTATCATCCAGAATTGAGAACACAATCCCTTCGTGTGGCCTATTCCAAGAAACAAGCCGAGGCATTTTTTGACGTTGATTGTCAACACCGTAAGCAATAGTTATTTCTCGATTTAATTGTTGTGCTTGTAGTGCTACCTCGAAGTTGTAAACACACTCCCCATAAAAAAAATGAAAGCATTTCGATTACACCATACTTTCCGTAATGTACAAAGAAACAACAATCCATGTATGGACACTTTCTCATGCAACCAATCTAGCATAGTTCGAGTGCTAGATTATTATAAAGAAAGGTTATATAGTTACCAAATATGCTATGCTCTATTTGGAAAAGTCAAATTGTCAGCTTATAGTGAATAAGTTTATCGAAGCAAAAAAATGGTGTTTAGTAGCCACTAACATATAGTATTTTTGGATAGCTAATAACATTTTTTCTTTAGCTTATAATTTTGGGTTAAATATGTTTTTGATCTGTATAAAATTTAGGGTTTTAGATTTTAGTTTCTCAAAAGCATTTCACCTACTTTTGGTCCCTCGATTGTTTTTCATCGGTTTTAGTCTTTTATGATTTTTAATAGTGTTTAATGACTTTTAATATCACTATTTTAGAATTATTTTACAGGGCTTTAAAGTACTATTAAACGTCATAAGAGACTAAATCTAATGAAAAAACTCAAGGGCCAAAAGTAGGCTATAGGGACAAAAAAAAACATACTTAACCCTATAATTTTAAAGCATTAATTACTTTTAAAACGTTATTTTAGTTATCAATTTAATTTTTTATTAGTTATATTAACAGGTAAATATAAAAAGTAACCTCAAAAAAATATGATATTTTGTATCATTTCTTATTGTTTGTTCTTTTATATATATGTGTGTGTGTGTGTGTGTGTGTGTGTGTGTGTGTGTGTGTGTGTGTGTGTGTGTGTGTGTGTGTGTGTGTGTGTGTGTGTGTGTGTGTGTGTGTGTGTGTGTGTGTGTGTGTGTGTGTGTGTGTGTGTGTGTGTGTGTGTGTGTGTGTGTGTGTGTGTGTGTGTGTGTGTGTGTGTGTGTGTGTGTGTGTGTGTGTGTGTGAATAAATATTTATTGAGAACAACTTTCAAATGTAGGTAATGATACTGTATCTTATTAAATATTAAAATGTATTACATATTAATTAGGGGTGTTCAAAACCGAACCAAATCAATAAGAAAACCGCAAACTGAACCAAACCAAACCGAAAACCGCAAAAAACCGCTTTTGATCGGTGTTGTTCAGTTCTTTTTTTCATTGCACCGCGCGGTTTGGTTCGGTTCGCGGTTTTGTTTTCCCAAACCAAACCAAACCGCAAGTAACACTAAGCCTTGTTGAATTACAACATTTCCTTACTAACCCAATTGCAACTACAACCCAACTCTCACTCACTTACTAGCCCAAATCCAATTAATTCTTTGACTCACTTACAAATAAACCAATAGGAAAACCGCAAACCGAACCAAACCAAACCGAAAACCGCAAAAAACCGCTTTTGATCGGTTCTTTTTTTCATTGCACCGCGCGGTTTGGTTCGGTTCGCGGTTTTGTTTTCCAAAAACCGAACCAAACCAAACCGCAAGTAACACTAAGGCTTGTTGAATTACAACCTTCCTTACTAACCCAATTGCAACTACAACCCAACTCTCACTCACTTACTAGCCCAAATTCAATTAATTCTTTGACTCACTTACAAATAATCCATATTGTTATGCTATATTTAAAAATTACAACAAAATATTTCATTCAAATTCTTTTAAACATTGTCTTAACTATTTGAAAAAAATTAAAAGAGAGTGATTTATATACTACATATATTTGAGTAGATTTTTTCTTAATGATTTATGTTAGCCTTTTTTATGTTAGTTAATTTTAACTCCGTTTTAAATTAATTTTGTCTTGGAAAAACCGAACCAACGAACCAATCCAAACCGCATTGGTTTGGTTTGGTTTTTTTTTTATTTTAGGAAGCCAACCGAACCAAACCAAACCGCATGTAATTTTACCTTGCGGTTCGGTTCACTTCTTATCTCAAAACCGAACCAAACCGCACCGCGAACACCCCTAATATTAATGACTTCAAATGACATATAAAGAATACTTAAAATAATTTTAGTTTCAATTTTTAGAGTAAATATAAGCTCTAAAAAAATCAACATTTTCATAGAAGGTAGTACCAATTGGAGGATATTTGTACTATTATATCAATATTAAAACAATTATAAAAATTAATTTTACTTTTTATTAATATTATACTGTAAATTAAAAATATTTTATTGATCTTTGGTCAAAAAAAAATTTATTGATCAACAATTTTCTTTAATAAAAAATATGTTACTGAATGACAATAAATAAAAGTCAAGAAAAAAACTAAATTAAATGATATTCTATTTTTCTAAATGTTGTTTCTTCAATTTTTAACAATAAAAGGATATTAGAATATCATTAAAAAGTATATTAGAATATATTCATCCAAATGGACTTCGTACCTAATCTCAAAATGGATCCTCTGTGTCTCATCTCTGTAAGCAATAACTAAAAGACCTCAACACTAGTACTCTTGATGCGTATAACATATTTGCATTATACTTTTTGTTTATTTTTTTTTTATAATGCCAGGGAGATTTTGGCCCAAAAAAAGACCTTAGGCCTTTGAGGCACAAAAAATGAGTATAAGCCTAGGAACAAAAAAATGCACAAAAAATGCTAATAAAAACATTTACGTTGCAGTAGCAAATGTGGTTGTTGACTGCAAGTTTAACACTTACACAAATTAACAACAACATACTTTAGTTGATGGACAAGCCATTCATTGAAGTGCTCAATTGTGATATGAGGACAAAGGGGAGAGAAAGAGAAAGGAAATTTGAAGAATGTATTTATGAATTACATTTCTTATAGTGCCCATCAACTGCAAGCTTGTGTTAAATTCTGATTTGGGTTTAGGTATTCAGCTATCTGTTTTTATTTTGCTTTTTTCCGCTTATGATGATTAATCAACTGCTTATTTATTTCATTTGAAATTTTCCTATCCTTTGGGTGGTCTATATAGATGTATTGTGGACAATAGTGCTGATTTGCCTTTTATCTTTTGCTAATTTAAAATTTGTTGGTTAAAAGTAACAGGAAAAAAAACTTAATATTACTACACATTTGTTTGTGACTAGAGAAATATGCACCAGGCTTTTCTTCTCACGCTTTGACTTATTTCTCTAATATGGTGAGGTCTCTAATTGAGGATATCAGAGATGTGCGGTTTCATAAAGTTGAAACTGAATTGGAGGCATTCAATGGTCGTACAATAGCTGTGAAGGTAATTTCTCTATTTTTTAGTTGTATCTATTTGATTGATTTGAAGTCTAGAATGCAGCTCGGATTGTAGAGCGCATTTTTTTTCATAAGGATTTAATTTTGGTCTACTGACAGAATTTTGCATTACCATTGTACCATATGTTGAGTATTTTGGTAGCGTTTAAAATGTTTTACTAACAATAGGTCATATTTGAATTCTTAAAAACATATTTCAAATCAACTTGATTTTGGTCCACATTGGAAGGCAGGCTGAGTTCATACCTATATGATCATTCTATGTCTTCTTTTTTTTGGTGAAATAATCATTCTATGTCTAAGGTAACTGACCACAGGCAACAATTTACATGAATATTTTGTCTTGTCTCTCATTTGTGCTCCTGCTACCAAAGTATCCCAATAAAGTTTCCTTGTAATTGAAGATTCTGAACATAACAAGTTTGTTATTAGCAAAGCCCAACAATCAAAATCCTCTCCATCCAGGATAAATTTTGAATTTTTCTGTTTTATGCTTGATATTCTTTGCATACTAGTGCCACAATGTGATAAAGTTGATGCCAAAATTTTCCTTCAACTTAGAGAAGCTTATAATTATCTCAACAATCATTAAATTTAAGTTTCAAATAAAGTGAAAAGAGAAACTTTGGCTGGAGAATGCAGGCCGTTGGTCTCTTATACTAATGATGATTGCATGTCTATATAAGACTTGTTTACATTTACATTGTAGGGTTTGCGACTATATTCAACCCCATAAAAGCTCGCCAGAAGGTAGAAAGATCGCTCCAAGTCTTATAAGCCACATTTTTAGGTGATGTGGGACTCTCAACACCCTTCATGCCTTGGACTAGATAGATATCTGAATCATGGACCATTGCGGGTGGAATAGTAGAGCTGGACAGACATGGGTGGAATAGTTATTAAGCTTTTTGTTTATCCTTGTGGTGACATGGCAGTTTCTACCAAGCTATCGAATATCAATATATTTTTACTGGCCTAGTCATTTGTATGTCCTGGATAAAAACTCTGTATAAAAAAATGTATTGCAGTCTATCATTTATGAATTAGTTTTTCATAAAGGGAATGGTTTTCATTTAACTAGTATTTGCTTATGCAGAGGCAACTACGAAGATAATCCTGTATAGATGTTTGGTAATCTGTCTGGCTTCAAAGGTACATCTTTCCAGATACGTACTTCACAGATATCTTCGCTGCTGAGTTCATTGTAGAAAGATAGCCTGGGTCTTTAGTTGAATCTTCAGCAAACAATGTTCTCTCTGAATTTTCTCATGATTATTTGCTAAGAAATAGATAAAGAAGCCGCACCTCACAGGAATTAACATAATTATGCCCTTTTATTTTTATTTAGTTTGTGATTGAAGTATTTGATGTCAACCTTGTGCTTGCTATAGGTAATCATATAGAATTACTTAGTTTCGAATTGGAAATTGAAATGTTTGAGAAGGAAATGCGACTCACTAGCGGTTGTGGAATATTAAATTATGAGTCATAATTTTGATTTTGTTGTCGCACTTTGAGTTATAAGGAAATGATGCCTAACATGTGGTTGAATTATACACTACACAAGGACAAAACAAAGTAGGATCAGTTATATTGAATGATATTGGAATATTGGGAAGAATTCCGTTGTTGATAAATAGGCCAAAGGCTCAGTTTCTTTCTTTATTTCAACCCTATACGTAATTGCCTATCTAAAAAATAAAAAATAAAACCTATACGTAATTTTTTTTTTTGACAAAAACCCTATACTAGTAATTACTGAGCGTAGATCCATTCATGGTCTGAATGAGTTCATGTTGAGAAGTTAATGACGTGTTATGTATTCTTCTAGTTGTGCTTTGAATCTACAGTCTGTGCATTACATCGCTAGCTACAAAAAAATTGATCATGTAGCTTTCAGGCCAGCTTTCTATTTCCAAAATTAAAATTGCTTTGCGCATCTTGGGTGTCAACTCATTTTCTTATCGGATCATACTTATTAAACACCCCCACTAACTCACCAAACACCTAAATTTTAATTAAAAATTCTAAAAATGCTCTCATGTGGAACACCCTCCCAAACCCCATCACACCGTGTTTTGGATTGGTAAGATATTATAGTATTAAATTGGTACGGTACTATAGTATCGAACTTGTTATTACCACATTCATGAATAATTGCAATGCATGAATAATTTCATTTGCATTGTTGGTTTCTATTTAGAGAAGTTTTCTTTTCAACATGCTTTATTATTTTCATGTAAGACTTGATTCTTCTTGCTTCCATGTTTGCTAAAATCAAACTAATATTGAACTTGGTTTTTATGTGTGCCATTTTATCTACCAAAATTTGAGGTAATAACTTGCTTTCATCCAACAGGTATGGAATTTGTCCAGTTACGTATCATGCAAGCACTTTTTTCTTTTTGCCAAAAATGGTTGTAGACCTTTGCCCAGATGCATGTTACAGAAGGCACCATTGGTAATATTCAATGTATTGATACCGTGCGATACTATAGTATCGAACTGGTTCGGTACTACCGTACCTATAAAAATCCTGCAAAGCGGGGTGTTTGGAAAAAATTGTGCCAAGGTACTATGGTACCGTACCTGGTACGATATCAAAGCAATGTTATCAGAACCAGACCGGCCATCGACCCGGTGAAGGTACTGGGTCACTGGATCTTTGGTCGGGCCGGTGGGTCTTTGGTCGGGCCGGACACTATTAAAAAGTACTAAAAAATAGATATGATATGTATAACTTATACATTACAAAGTCATCAAAAATTGTATTATAAATTAAATATATATATATATATATATATATATATATATATATATATATATATATCAACATTAGAATACCTAAACAGATATGTATAGTTACAAAGTAGAATAGTCAATGAAAAATAAATATAACATTAACAATATACCTTTGCTCCAACCTCAAGTTGTAACGAACATAGACAAGATCATTGAGCTTTTGATGCTCCAACCTATTTCTTTTTTTTTGAATGGATGTGTTTAAAAACACTCCAGTTACGTTCACACCCCGAGGCACTACAAGTTTGGCTTAAGACACGGATAGCCAAACTTCTCAAATTTGGTGTACCAAGTCCATAAGTGTCCCACCATTGATCTAACACATTGCATATAAAATAAAATAACCAAATAAATCAACTTATAACAATCATGAAATAAAGACTAAATCAACTTATCAATCAATAATTTTACCTGGCCTCACAGTATTGCGTTCTTTCTTAGCAGCTTTCCTTCCAAAATCTAACTCAGCATCTTTGTATATCCTCATCTCACTTATCAATTTTGCTTCCAACTCATCATCTCCATAAGCAAACTTTTCAATGACATCCAATAGGGCAGTTGTCGTGGATTCATGTTTAGCATATTCATCCTTATCAAACCTACAAGCTGGATTTAACCAATAACCAGCAGCATGAAGATTCTTACGAAGCTGTGAATCCCAACGTTTATCCATGATCTTCAAGTACGGTTCCAACATTTTCTTATTTCTCTTAAACCTCCTCTCCATCTCCTCTCTAGCTTTACAAATAGCTCAGTAAAGGAAACCCATGGCTAGCTTATCTTCACTATCAACAATACGCAACACACGCACAAGTGGTTCAAAAATTTTCACAATCATAGCACATTTCTTCCAAAACCCAGAGTCTAAGACTCTCTCTACAAAATCTTTTGCTTTGACTTCTCTTGAATAATTTGAACTTGTCCATTCCTTACATGTTACCATGGACCTGAGTGCATCTTTTTGAGCCAAAAGACTCTGCAGTGCAATGAAATTAGTGGCAAAACGGGTTGGAGCAGGACGAAGAATTTCTTTCCCACCTAAAAACAGTTCCTTTTGGAGAATAAACTAAAAAGTTGATGAGAGTTCTCCTACGACTATCTGTCCACCCATCTGCCATAAGAGTACAACCAGTTTCTTTCCAAATTTCACGATAACTCTCTACTCGCATTTTGGTATGCTCAACCCATTTGTTTAACAAATAACCACGAACACTGTGAAAATTTGGTCCTCTATACCCTGTACCCATACTACAAAGAGCATCAATCATAGGCTGATAATATGCAGAATTAACAGCATTGAATGGAATAGAAGCAGCCCCACTTTCTGCAGACTTCCTTTTACTGGATTTTTTGATTTCCTCAAGAATTTGTTTCATTTGTTCACGAACCTCTGGAGGCACCTTCTTGCATTGCTCTACTTGCCCTACTACTCCAGCCAAGTGAGCCTTAAACCTGTTGATTCCACCACCTTTGAAAGTTTTGTTACAATAAATACACAACTTTGAAGATTTTCCGTTCGGTTCAATAACTTCTTTACAATGTGCCCAAGCTGGATCTGTTTTCCATCTAACCAATCTTCGAGGCTGACTTGAAACTTGTGTTGATGCTTCTCCTGATGGTAGTAATTCATTTGTAGGAGTTGACATCATCTCTAATAAAAAAAACAACATTCAGATGATATATATATATATATATATAAAGTTATAAACCATTCAGATCATATGTATAAATCATAAATCATATATATAAACCATATAACTACCAGTAGCTTTCTAATTCAGATCATGTTGTTAATGTTCATCTAGGCTATGAACATTTAATTTAAAAATCAAGACATAAACAATAACAACATTCAAGACGAATCAATCAAGAACAGGAACAATAGTAACACAGAAAAGGAACAATCAAGAATCAAGAAGAAATTAAAAATTAGGAACAAAGATTCAAAGGGGTGAATGAACGATAGAAGAAATTAGAGGAAACAATAGAAGAAATTCTGATAACAACATAAACAGGAACAATCAAGAATCAAGAAGAAATTAAAAATTAGGAACAGGATCGATAGAAGAAATGAGAGGAAACAATAGAAGAAATTGTGACTTACAAACCTGGGTTCTGGGACTGGAAGTCTGGAAGGCGTTGAAGGAACGTGTTTTGCGTTTCAGCAGCCGTGAAGAGTGAAAGTCTGAAGATTAGGGTTATTTCTATTTTTGTTTGCTGGTTTGGTTCAAAACGACGTAGTTTATTTATTAAAAAAAAACATTAAAATGTGCAAGACCCGGGCCGGGTCAGAGAACCGACAGGGTCGCCGGGTTTGATATCAGGCCGATCGGGCCATCCGGCTTTAGTGCTGATCCGTTCCACCATGCTGCCCGATCTGGGGAAGGTACCGGGTCTCGATCCGGTCCGGTTTTGATAACACTGTATCAAAGTGTCGTACCTAACGAGACCTAGAAAAAAAAGGAACATGTTTGAAAGTTTTTTGTTCATTAAGGGTATTCAGGTCATTTTTAGGGCCAGAGGGTGTTTAATAAGTATGAGTCTATCATATCCTATCACTTCTCGAAGAAATTAATTCCATGCTTTCTGTAGCAGAATTGTCAATCTAACCCACTTAGCCCAGCCCTGTCAATCTAACCCACTCAGCCTAGCCCTGAGCTAGAAGGCCAGTCGTAAAAGCCCATGAATATAAAATCCTGAACCCAAAATCTAAAATCCTCAACCCCAAAACTCTAAACCCTAAAAACCATAGGTGAAACTCAAAACCCCAAGCGGATACCACAAACTCAAAGCCATAAACATCAAACCCCAAACTGAAAATGTTGAACTCTAGACTTTTGACCCTAATCCTAAACTTAAGACCCTATCGCATATAGTAACATATATACCTCTATATTGGAAACACAGCTTTAAACCATAAACCTGAAATCTTAAATTCTAAGGGTATGTTTTTGGGAGTTTCGACGGAGGCAAGGGGAGAATTTATAATTAATAATAGCAATAGTAATTCATTAGTCATTATGGAGATAAAGTTATCCCTGAATCCTCTCTACACTTATCTAGTTTATTTTTTGAGTTTCCGCAAATTTAGAGGATTTTAGAGGAGCTCAAAAAATAATCTAGTTTGGGAATACTCTTTCTCCCCATAATTAATGAATTACGACTATTAATCTTAAACCCTCCCCGTGTCTTCTCCTCCAAACTCTCCAAAACACCTAAAGCTATGTTTGGGAGTTTGAAAAGGGTGGGATAGCTTTGGAAAAAAAAAGAAGAAATGGAAGAAGAGAAATTATAGTTCCCCATTTTAAATGAAAAAAAATCATTTTTCTTTACAATTCTAAATCGCTCTAAAATGGATGCACTAAAAAAATGTGTTACGGGAGGGTGTGGGAGGGCTTACAACAAATTTTCAATTTTTTTTCCATTTTATTATAATACTCTCAAAATTTAGAATACATTAATCATAAACATTCTCTACCAAAACACTCTCAACCTATAGAAAAAAAACTCACTTTCCCTCTCCTTTAGTGGTGGATCCAGAACCACAAGGTTGGAGGTGTCAAATTTTTTAAATACACAATTTGATAAAAATTTATCCATTTGATTACATTTTTCAAACACACTATTAATACTAATTAGAATTAAGTTAATACAATGTACCAAAAAAAAAAGAATTAAGCAAATACAAATTAGAGACTAATACACACTATTAACTTAACTATTTTTCTTGAAAAGTTTTCTAAATAAGCTAAAAAATTAAACAAAGAGCAAAACAGCTTGTTGTTCAAACATTGGTCATATTAATGAAATTTCAGCTTTAAATTATATACTAATATTTTCAACAGAATGTTGGTATTTAAAAAGGTCATTGCCAATGACATGAAGCTCCGTATATCCTTCAATCTTCAACCTATCCTACTGGTAGAGAATATATTTGAAAATTAAAAATAAAAGTCAAAAGGAAGAAATTAAGCAATGAAACAAGTAGGGTTACCAATTTTCCCCAAATCAGAAACTAAAGAATTAGAGTTTTCAATTTTCCCCAAATTAAAAATTAAACAATTGGGGTTTTCAATCAAAGAATCAAACAATCACTTCAGTAGATTAGACTAGAAAAGAGAAGAAATCTAATCTGTTATAGTGTTTTTGAGAGTTCGATGAAAAATAAAAAGTTGTTGCTGTGAAAGAAGAACAGAGAAGCCGTGAGACTGAGAGAACAGAGAAGCCAATGCCCACTGTGAGAAGAGAGTTGAGTGAGAGAGCTCGTAGAGAACGTGAGAGTCTGAGAGTGAGAGAGAGAGAGTTGTTCGTGCGTGAAACAGTGACTGTGTTGCGTTTTGGGTAAATTAAATTTGAATCTTTGGTGCAAATAGGTGCATAATTTGGGCTATTGGTGCAATTTAAAATATTCAAGTCTGTTAAAAAAAATTCTATAGAGTGGTAAGCTAAAAAAATATTATTTGGGGGGGGGGGGGGTTCAACTGAACCCCTCAACAATATGTGGCTCCGCAACTGCTCTCCTTTCCTCCCCCCAAGCCCTCCCCTCCTAACTCTCATATGGGTTTGGGTGGAGAGGGGATGAGAGACCGTATTTTTCAATTCTAAATTGAGGAAACTATAAAATGTATTTAAACGTAAATGAACTGTGAATAAAAATGTTATATTGTTATCTATAATATAATTCTTTTAAAATCTCAAATATATATTAAATTATAGACTAATATTTCCAAAGCACTCACCTCCCCTCTCAAATCCTGCTCCCTAGCATAAATGGAGGGTTTTGGAGGGGAGGGCTCTTTTTTTTATTCTATATTGAGGAAACAATAAAATCTTTCTAAACATAAATGAAGTGTGATTACAATTTTTATACGTCGTTAATTTTACTTTTTTAAAATCTCAAATATATATTACAAGAAAAATATAAACTAGTTTATCCCCTCTAAACTCCTCCCAAATTCCCCTCCGGAACAAACTCTGAAGCTATGTTTGAATATTTTAAACTGAATGAAATGAAACCGGTGGAGTAGAATAAGACTTGCTATTAATACTTTTTTTAGTTTGGATCATTGTTTCACAGAGTGTCCCAACACACTCAACGAAAGACTAATCTTCATTCGTGTTTAGGGCGAAAAACGAGTTTGTCATGCAAAAATCGAATACTAGAGCACAAAATCGACCTCCCGTATATCATAGTAGCGTATGCCAGTAATGCCACTAGACCAACAATACATACTACTTTGTTTTTAATATATAATAAGACTTGCTAGTAATATATATAACATATAATACTTTATCATTAAAAAAAAAAACTAAATACTAATTTAACAACAACTTAGGGTAAGGATAAAACATGCAAGTAAAAATATAATCAAGAATAAAAAAGTTGAAAAAAAGTAGTATATATGAGACTAAAAAGTAGAGCTGTCAATTGCGGGCTCAAGTGCTTCTAGGCGGCCCATTCGGGCCAAATCTGATTCGCCAAATACGATTGGCTCAAGGTTGGCCTAATTTATTTCGGGCTCAAAAAATATCATCCATATGCAGGCCGCGGGCCAAATGGGCTGGCCCATGGGCTCTTCAATTAAGTTTTTTTAAAAATAACGTGGTTATTCTTCTCACGTAATCTCTGAAAGTAATCTTCTTATAATTGTTGAGTTCCCACTTGATCATTTTTTGCATATTTCTACCAATCAGAGTCATTCCAAAACATATATGCAACTATTGGATTCCAAAACACATATATATTCTACTGGTTGTTTCATACACATTGAGGGACAGTACACCGAATCAAAACAACAAAATAAAACTAATTTAGTTAAACAAATAGAAATATGTATTCCACGATTATGTATTCCACTAAGATCAACATCAATTACGCTTTTTTTTAAAAAAAAAAATTGTCGCCATCAGGCTAGCTCGGCCCATGCGAAAGTAGCCCATGATGAATCGGTATTTTTCAGTAGCGCAGGTCCGGCTGGGCTGGTAATTTTTCGGGTTGCCTCGGGCGGGCCCAAACTACTTATTTTGTCGGACGGGTTGGGGCGGCCCATCGTGTTGGGCTTATTTTGACGGCTCTACTAAAAAGGGAAACCTGATAGTTATTCCTCCCTCTGATCCGTTTTTAGTATATATGAGACTAAAAAAACGAAAACCTCTTATTTTAATAAATTTTATTATTTCTGTTAATTTTGGAACTATAAATTTTAGCTTTAAGATAAAATAGTTTTTGAATTGAAAAATGGGAAAAAAAATTAAAATAACCAAAATGGCATTTGAGTTGGTCGACGAGGACAGGAAGTAATGGCTTCAAACGTGAAAGTTGAGGCCACGAAAGCGCCTCACACTTTTATAAAAGTCAATTAACAACAGAATGGTTCGCTTATCAACAAAAAAAAACAACAGAATGGTTCACGCGCAAAACAGTCAAGAATATGTAACGCGCTCCAGCAGTAATCTCTAACTCCAGTTCACAAGTCATTAGCAAAATTAAAAGAATAAAAATTCAATTTTATCTTTAAACTGTTTATTTTTTTGACAAAATTTATTCTCTAAATTAATGCTTTTCACCTATTTGACCTTAAATTAAATAAAGACAAGCAGTAAATTTTAGAAATCTATTTTATCAAATTCTTTTTTATATAATATATATTTAGTTGATTTCCGACAAGATGGAATTTATTTAGCTATCTTAATATGCAGTGCCGACCATTGGGTTGTGTATCCTGTTCTACCGCATAGGGCTTAAGCCCAATATCACCTTTTTAGGGTTCCAAAAAAATTATGTATGTTACATATACATATTTACTTTTCAAATTACAATGCTACCAAATTGAGTCTAGTTCGGCGGTTGTTACTTCGCTTTTCTAAAAATTTATTTAAATATATTTGTTTCAAAAAAATTATTTAAATATTTTCAAAAAAATTAGAGATCTAGACTTCAACCGCCGAGGGTCTATATGGACTAGTTTTCAACCAAATAAATAAAAATAATATAGACTAGTTATAAAATTTTAAGAAATCAATTAATCAAATGATAAAAACTTAAATTAAGTCGTATATATTGTCTGTGTTCTTCACTAAAAATATACTCAGAATGATTGTGTGCAGTTTCATTCAAGTTTTCTTCGTAATAGCAAGTATTACTGATTTTTAAAAAGTTTTTTTTATAAGCAAATATTAGTGGGGTGGGAAATGTTAGTTTTCGGGGTTTAAATCCTAGATACTCTTTTTTGCAACTCCTTCATGTCTCTTAACTCACTAAGAGAGCACTTCTTAGGACATTGATTTTTTAAAAGTATGTTGTTTTTAAGAGTATGTTGTTGATCCCTATAAAATATGGGTTTTTTTCTCTCGTTTTAGGCCCTTAATTTTTTTGCCTACTTTTAGTTTCTATAAAATTTGGTTTCTTTATTATTTTAGTCTATCACGACTTTTAATACTCCTCCATCCGTCTCATTTTAAGTGTAATGTTTGTCATTTTTTTTAGTATCAAATTATCTGTCACTTTAGAATATCAATACAATTACACTCATCTACACAATATCAAACAACACATTTCAAGCACAAAAATATGCACAAGGAGGCCTCTAAGGCCGAAGCAACAACATGAACAAATCACCAAATTATTTCATGCCAAGATTCACAATCAACACATAGAACAAGACACAAGACTAAACCCTAAATTATCATGCCATGTTACAAGACACTAGTCAAGCAAATCATGCTTTTTATTCATACAAACCAAAGGAATGAAAAAAAAGGCAACAAACCCTAGGTTTTTAGTACTTAAAACCGAGGCCTCTATGTCTCAAAATCAAACCAAAATTCAATTTACACACCATGATATGAACAAGAAGATGCAAGATTAACATGAAACATATGATATGTAAAAGCTCTTTATTTATAACATGATAGTTTATTTAATGAAAAAAATGAGAAAATGAGTGTGAAAATGCAAACTACATGGTTAAAACACAAGAATACTCTCATCAAGGCCAATGACTCATCTCAAACACCCAAGGCTCCCAATGTCCTTGTCATAATGTTTGAAATGAGCCCTCTAAGCCTCTTTGAGAGAGGAAAGAGGAGTAGAAGAAAGATCTACATGCTAAAAACTAAAGAAAATGCAAAAGATATTAGGCTTACCTCTAGATCCTACTAGAAAAAGAAAAAGAATGTAAAATAGGAGCAACAACACCTGAAGAACACCTCCAACAAGCTAGACCCTCACGCAAATCTTCTTCTCTTGGTGGATTTTGATGAAACTTGGATGATTATGGAAGCTTAGAAGGGGATTTTATGGAATAGATGAAGAATTATCAAGCTTTGGTGTTTGATTTTTGAGGAAATTGGGTGAGGAGGATGATGGAGTGGCTACGGCCTTGAGAGAGAGAGGAGAGGAGAGTATTGTGTGCTAGGGTAAAAAATGAGAGTCTTCTCCCTCATGGTCTCTTATTTTGGGTTTTATATGAGATGCAAAATTAAGGGTATATGGGACATTGTGCTTTTTGCAAACCATTGAGATTTGAGATAGAATTTAAATCAAGGGCTAGGATTGCAATGCACATGGATTAGGGGCAATGAGAAAACACAAGTGAGGGTGAGAAGGGAGTGGAGTGGTGCATAAAAATAAAAGAAAAGAAAAGGATGGTTTGTGTGAAAAAAAAAAATCTATTTTGGGAATGAAGACTCATGTGAGATATGATCTAGAAATAGGATTAAGGGTATATTTGTGAGGAAATGTTATTAAAGAGGGAACTTTGCATTTTTTGGTGAATGGGTGAGTGTAAGTGGGTGAGAGTATTTACCAAAAGGGGCAAAGTTGAGGATAATACCAAATCTATTCTTAAGGAGTAAGAAATAGAAGGATGTAGAAGATTTTTATTGAGAAAGGGAGAGAGTGAGGCGCATGGGCTGAAAATGGGAGAGTAAAGGAATAAAAAAACTTGTTTTTGATCTTTTGTCTTATTGAGGACACTTCTTTCTTTTTGAATTTTGAATTTTGAATTTTTGGACATGCAAATGAGAGTGCACCTATTGAAAATGTGTTATATGTTTTTGGGCACCATAAAATAGCCTCCCCAAATATTCTAGACAACCAAAATTGTCATTTAATAATTGGGGAATATTTAATGGTCTTTTAGTTTTTTTTATGCAATAAAAATGGGGAAAATACATTTTTAATTATTTTAGACTAGGATCTTCTCTCTAAAAATTGCACAAAAATTATCCTTGATAGAATAAAATGTACTTTTTGTGGATGCATATTTTTGACGAGAAAATCATCCTGTTGTGAAAAATGACCAAAATACCCTTTACCTTAAAAACCTTGAAATACATGCAAAATGCTCTTCACTCCTCAATCTATTTATTTTTTGGGGAAAATTAGGGTTTTGACCTAAGCCGGACAAAATTGGGGTATGACACCTCCACAAATGAATCTTCACCTTTTGGGGAACTTTAAGCTTCCATATTGAGTTCCACTCCCCTGGAATCCGGTAAGCCGAATTATCCACCAACTCATTCATGTACACATAGTTGGCAGAACGTACTGAATATATTTCATCTCTGCTCTTGTTCCACACCAATCGGTCCTCCCTCTCTCTCTCCCGTAAAGCACCATCCTTTTAATGCGCCTCCTATCCTCCTCATTAAACAATTGGTCAATCAAAGAGTTATTCCACGCCCCTCCAGTCGCATCAAAAAGACTTGCTACCCTCCAATCTTCCCACCCCGTCACCACACTAGAAGAAACAAAAGAACTATTACCTCCCTTTATCCATGGATGATGCCAAATATTGATAGTAGTTTCGTCACCAATCTTCCATCGAGCCCCAAAATTGACTAATACCTGTGAATTGTGGATGCTACGTACGCCATACATAGCTGGGATTGTGGCCCAAGCGAGCCTCCATAAAGTCCCCATTCGGGAAGTATTTAGCTTTGAAGACGCGGGTTACTATAGCATCCGGGTTGGTACACAAACGCCAACCTTGCTTCCCTAGCATAGCCAAATTGAATCCATGGAAATGACGGAAACCCAAACCACCATACTCTTTTCGCATCACCAATCTATGCCAACTCAACCAATTGATTCCCCTCCTTGCTTCTCTATTCGAACCCCACCAAAAAGAATTAATCATGCTCTCCATCTCCTCATCTAGAGATGTAGGAATCAGAAAAGTGCTCATACAATAAGCCGGAAGGCTTGTGCAGCAGACTTGACCAAGACCTCCCTGCCTGCTTTTGAAAGGTGACTCTGCTCCACACTCTGTCCCGTAAGTAACCAAACAACTGCTTCTTACTACGACCTACCATATAAGGCAAGCCAAGATATTTTCCAGTACCTAAGCACTCCGTTACCCCCAGAATATTCACCACCTGAGCTCTGACATTGTCCTATGTATTTATACTGAAGTATATCTCAGACTTCTAGAGATTGATAGCCTGCCCTGATGCCTTCTCATAAGTAGAAAAATCTATTTTTTTTTAGTTAGTACCAAAAAATGTAATAATTTTTTTTTATAATACCGAAAGGAGGAGTAGACTAATAGACTTGAACTTTTCTGACAAATTTTATCCTTGAACTTTTCTGACAAATTTTATCCTTAAACAATTTTACAAACTTCACGTCACGGATTAAATTTAGACACCACTCCTCTATATTGAATGATGTAATAAAATTAAAACAGGGAAAAAGAGAAAAGTATCCCAAAATTGAGGCGAGATCAACGCGGCGAAGCAAATCCCTTCCCTCCCATTGTTTGCAAACCTACCAAAAAGAATGCTGCCTTTTTTTCAAACACCAATGTTGGACGGTTTGCTGTTTAATTACGGCATCTCTGTGTTACCTTTCAAAACTGGTAGCGCCAAACTGCGCTTTAAAACCTCATGCGCAATCACAGCCGTTGATCATCACTTCACCCATCAGCTTCAACGGAAAATCCAATCACGGTGGCTGTCTGGCATGCTGGCTGTGGCCTGTGTTACGATTGTAAGACGTGTAACAGTCAAAACCGGCGTGTGATTTTAACATTTTTGTTTTTAGCCGGTCGTACACTTGCATTGGACCGGTTCACTCTTTTTTTTTTGTTTGGTCAATAAATAAGAATCATCGATAGTAGCAGTATCTTGAATTTCACGGAGCCATCATCAACATAAATTCATTCAATTTAAAAATAAAAATACTAAAAATAAAAAGAATAGCAATAATAGTCAAGCCCCACCACGTGACCATATGTCACACGCTTGCTGGATCACTCTTTACAAAGGAAAGATTTGGTACTGTACATATTTATTTAAATTGAAAAAAATAAGTACATAACATAACATAACAGAGATACTGATAAGAAGGAAGGGTAGGTTTTTTTTCTTTGCTTCAAAGTTCAAACTTCAAACCTAACGGCAGCTCTTCTTCTTCTTCCTCTTCCTCTTCACAGGTAATAATAAATATGAAATTAACTCTATAAAACTTCCTTTACTAGGAGAATTGAAATTGGAGAAAATAACAGTTAATTGAATTTGTTCACAGATATGGAATTTGCAGTTGCAACAGCTTTGAAACCGAGTTTAAGGAAGGAGCTTCTCTTTCAACAAACGCTTGGTGAGGAACTTTTTTACCTGAACGCAAACACGGTGGTTGGCGGTGAGGATTTTTCCGTTGACGACCTCCTTGACTTGTCTAACGGCGAGTCTCTTCACCATGAGCAACAAGATGACGACGAAGAAAAAGAGAATTCATCTCTTTCGTCTCACTCACTTTCAGAAAATAGCAACTCCAATTCCACCGACGCTTCCTATGACTCAATTTTCTCCACCGAATTACTCGTTCCGGTAAGTCTCCTTCTTCGTTTCTCTGAAGCTTGTTTGTAATTTTGTGAATGAAATTGAGGTTAATTTCTACTTTCAATATACAGGATGGTGACGTGGCAGAACTGGAGTGGGTTTCTCACTTTGTAGATGACTCTTTCCCGGAGCTCTCGCTTATTTACCCGGTTCAAATTCAAACCAACACGGAGCATGCAAAGAAAACTCCTCGTTTTTTTCCCTCCGAAAAAAAAATCACCAAAAAAGCGAGAAGCGTGAAGAGTAGAAAACCTAATCCTCACGTTTGGTCTCTTAGCCCCTTGCTTGTTCCGTTGAAGCCTTTGGCCTTCGAAGAGCCGCCGGCTAAAAAGCAGAAGAAAAAGGCTGAAGCCCAAACAGTTGGGAACCAGGCCCAGGCCCAAGCCCAGTTACAGAGACGTTGCAGTCATTGTCATGTGCAGAAGACGCCTCAGTGGAGAACCGGTCCGTTGGGAGCAAAAACCCTTTGCAACGCCTGCGGTGTTCGTTACAAATCCGGTCGACTTTTTTCGGAGTATAGACCAGCTTGCAGCCCCACCTTCTGCAGCGAAATTCACTCCAATAGTCACCGCAAAGTTTTGGAGATTAGGAAGAAGAAAGAAGTTGTTGGACCGGATTCCGGTTTGGTTCAGACTTGCTGAGTCATTATTAGATTAGGAATAGTAGTAGTTAGTAGTAGGTTAGGTATACTTCCACCAACCGGTTCGAGCCGGTTCGCTTTTGTAATATATTTAGTGGTAGTAGTAGTGCTAGGCAGCTTGGGCAGGTAAGGTAACGGATATTATTAGGAAGGTATTGTTTGTTTGTTTGGTATTCTAATTTTTCTAGCTTTGTTGATTTAATTTAATTTAATTAATCTAATGCGTTTTGTAGGAATAGTAATTTACGCGTGAAGCTATTTTGGTCATTTACTTTACTCAAGCTGGCATGCATTTTGCTGGTTAGATATTTATTTTTATTGGGTTGAATTATTCAACCAAGTTTCAGCGGTGCATTTGTCGATTTCGTGAGAGAGCGGGAGAGGTGAGTCATATGCAGCTGGACACGTCACACGAGTCATTTCAGTTTGATTTTGAGGAGAGAAGATTTTAATTCAATGAATATTGATCAGTTCGGTATGGTTAGAATTTGTAATTTCTTACTCTAAAGTATTTGATAAAAAAAATAGAATTTGTAAGTGGTAAGTGTGGACTTGGATCTCACCCTAAAAGTTCGGTTTCAAATTTTGGGTGTGGTGAAAATTTTATTACTTATGAGAATCCAATGCAGATTCGGTGAATCTCAGACTGCACTTGTAATCGATTCTCCAAACTAAATTAGTCATCAACAAAACTGTCGATATGGTAAAAAAAATAACAAACAAATTGGTTCAATTCGACTTATTTGATTGACAATTTCTTCAAAAAAAATATGAAAAAAATATGGTGTCAATCTCTCAACACACAAATTTGGTTCAGTTATCCATTATTTCAACACTCTTGATATACGAGACACAACCTTTAGAGTGTCACTGAAGCATTTATGTTGGGTGGCATTCATTGTCAACCCAAAACACTGCTGGTGCCAATGTCATCTAGTGGGTCAAGTGGGGGATTGATTGGACTTTACTCTTTCATAGTTTTGTTTCATAATCATACTATCATACACATAAATATTCGGTAGGGGTATGTAGTTAAAAATTTCTAAACCAAAAATAGTCAAAAATCAAATTATAATATATATTAATCAAATTTTTTAGGCTATTATTAGCCAACTAATCAATTAATTAAGTTTCTAGTCAATAGTCTAAAAAATTGTGGCAGGTTGATTAATATTGACCTAAAAAACTTGGTTAATTGGTTTTGTAACATAGTTTTTGGCTAAATAACATTACTCTAAATATATATGGGATACTTTTTTGTTTATTATTAGTGTTTGTTCTTGTTCGAGAACGAGAGTGTTCTTGAAGGGGTTGAGGATGGTGGCTCCGCTAGTCCATTATGGTGTTGTTGTGGGTGAGTGTGTCTACAAAGTCACACTCTGACGTCAAAGTTAGGTCACTACTAAGATTCCTTAAGTTTAAGGGAAGTCCTTCTTATGTAGTGATTGGATGGACTAATAATGGATCTTATCTTGGGGTCAATTGTGATCGTCTTAGAAACGCCTAACTGATCCATTGATGTGGAGGGTCCATGTCGTTTTGATTTTCCTATTTTTATTAAGAATTAAAATTAAGAATATTCTACGGTCAATTTTAGTGGTTCACCGGTAAAGAATTTGAATAGCACATCATTTCATAAAATCGTACGATTTTTCCGATCTAAATAAAATAGATTTTCCATGAAGAAAATTTGGCTTAGAATGTTCTATTTGATACGGTAAGAAAAGATCCTGACTGGATATTCTTAATTTTAATTCTTAAATAAAAATAGGAAAATCAAAACTAAATATATGGATCAATTCCTCTTCTTGCGCCAAATATCTTACAATTTCCAAAGTAACTAGAGTTACCTCAACTATTCCTCCATTTCAATTAATCAATTAAAGAGTTCTCATGAGTTTCCACGCCCCTGAAAAATGGATAAATTCCTTTTCTTTTCTTAGGGACACATATTCGTCATTTGATTTACTCTTTTGTCCCTATAAGCACCCTTAAATAAAGCTATCTGCTTAATTAAATTAATTGAGGAGTCAACACTCAACAAATAGCGGGTCAATATGGGCCACCTTTTTTTTTTTTGGCTTGAAAACGTTCCTTTCTTTATGCCACATTAGTTTTGCTAGTGCAGTGTGATAGTGTTTTTTAAGTGCTATAGGAGGTGTCCATCCATTGCATTGCAATCTAAGTCGTGAGTGCACGTGGGAGAAAGTATTTATCGGACGAGAAAATCAACGGTGGCGATAGTAGCAACAGCCATTCAAGAAACAACGTGCATGGGATGGATGAGGAAATGGGGAATTATTAGTGTTGAAATCTTTATTTGTGAAAGTTGAAACCAGCCAATTAGAAAAACACAAGGTCCATGATACTTGGACATGACATGCACACCACTTTGGGGGGATCACTCCATGTTATAAAGCTCAAGCACTTGCGTAAACATGATAAGATCTATTTTATCAAAATAAAATAGAATGATAAGAGCTAAAAATAAATAACTAAGAGAAATGCTATCAAAATTCTCTTTAATATCCTCCCTCCAATATTCTCTCAATGATTGGGTGAAGTCTCTTTATGTTAGTGGATCTCATTTTCAAAATAGTGGAACTCACATGAATTTCAACCACTTAGTTGGATAAAATATTGGTCGTAGTTGAGAATCTCGCATAGGAAGAAATATGATATATAATGTTTATAAGTGGTAGTTATTCTTCACATTACAAATTGATTTTGTATAATTGAGTCATTCTTGGGGTCATATAAATGTAATGTGAATGTAGCTAATCTTCAACTCTAAAAATAAGTACGACTTTGGTACGGTGATTCGAACGGACATGGATGAATTCTACAGTGAAAAGACTAAGTGGTTTAATGGTTTACCGTCACCACAAGAGACTAAGTCAATAAGACTTTGGTTGAGGGACTTGAGATTACCGTCAATCTCTATAGAGCTGGATTGTTTACCAGTAGTTAATAGAGTGCAGGAACATCCCAATACTAATATTGAGTTTGAAGTGCTAATTTCTTATTGTAAACAAGTTTTACTTTCTCATAAAAGCTTTAAAGTTAGCTTTTTTAAGAGGCAAGCCAATTATGTCGCTGATACCCTTGCGAAGACGTCACGATTCTATGCTAGCTGTGAAGTTCATGATTTAATTCAAACTTGTATTTAGACTATTCTTATTTTTTTTTTGACAAAATTTAGACGGTTCTTATTAATGAAATGATCTAAAATTATTCTTGTAAAAAAAATAAATAAGTGTTTTCGAAGCCTTAAAGACTCGTGTTAGCTTTCTTGACCAAACCAACTACTCACATAAAGTTTTCTTCATAAAAAAGCAAGCTAATTGTCTTAATATTTTCCTCTAGAGGTGAACCACATGGAAATTTAAATAAGTATATATAGTTCATAACACATGACCAATTCTAAAAAAAACAAAAACCGTTCAATACCGTAAATAACAAATTTACGACCTAAATAGATTATTTTCATTATATTGTTTAAGAAATGGTGTACTCTAATTAAGCTGTTTATATATACAACTAAATTTTCAAACTGAATATTATAGATTAAGGGTCTGTTTGTTACGAATTTTAAAAAAATAATTTTAGTACTTCATAAGTTAGAGATTATTTTTTAGGGATTTTTAAGAAAGTAGAAGCTAACTTGTGTTTGTTTACTATCATAGAAATCATTTTTTAAAGCTACTCGTAGTAGCTTTACATTTTTAGGAAAAAAATGATTTTTTTTAATGAATGATTTTCTAAAAAATCTAAAACAAATATTATGAAAAGGATTAAAAATAATTTTTTGCTTTAAAAATGGTTTTCTGCATCCAAGAGAATCTATAACAAATGGGCCTAACTTATTTATGGTAGTAAAAAAAATATAAAATTGTAAAGGTTATTTACGTAATATGGAAAGATCTCTAAACATAAAATAAATTTTTAGGGGTGTCTTTAATAATAGGCGTTTGCTTTTCCCACACCCTCTCCTACTCTTTCACACCCCTTAACTCCAAATATTTCAAAAATACCCTTAAGTAGAGTGCGTGTTTTCACCGATTCGGGGATGGGCAACCGAATATATTCGGTTGAGGTCAACCGAACAGGTAAAAAAGGTGAATGTGGTGTGAGAGTCCATTTTTTGTAATAAAATAGGGTGTTCGAACACCCTCATGCGAACCTGTTCGCATGACCTCGTTCGAACAGGTGAAATTACGCACAAGAGGGTGTGAAGTCAAGATTTAACACACACGAACGATGTCATTCGAACCTGTTTGAAGGCCCGTGTTCGAACAGGTCAAATTTCGTGAAAAAAAGAGGTTTTGGCTGGCCTTTTGGTCTTTTCACACCCTTATGGGTGTGTTTTGAGTAGGAGGGGGTGTGGGAAAAGCAAACACCTAATAATATCCCTTCATTCTAATAGGCCCATATTGAGGCCCAGTTTGGCCTACAGACGTGAATCCAATCCACGAGCCTTCTTCATCTTCAGTTTGAGGAACGCATTCTTCGTTTTCGTATCAGACACAGAGTTCGTTCTCGGCTCTCACCAATTGAGGCGATTCACATCACAGGTATGCATGTTTCTTTGCTTCTTTTACTTAAATTTAATTAATATTATCAGTAATTTAATAGTAATAATCAGAGCAAGAGATAGATAGGGGAAATAGAGAAAGAGCGCGAAGGTGAGTGCGGTAGGTAAGGGGTCTGCCGGCGGCTTCTTGACGATGTTCGCGTGCGGCGGCCCTGGGTGGACGGAAGCGGCGTACGGTAAAACTTCCCTTTGGCAGCGATCCTGGGCAGAAAGTTCGCTCACACACACACACACACACAACTCTCTCTCTTTCTCTCTCCTAGGTTATCGTCTGATCCTCACGCACAAATCGCACACTCATCCATCCTTCGAACCTCATCCATCTTCACACCATCGCTGTCTTCAAAGCATTTCATATTCAATTCTATTGGAATTTGTAGATTGCTATTTTGAAGGGGAAGTAAAGGGGTTGGTTTGGCTGGCTTATGGATGATAATGGATAATGGATATATGTCGTTGTGATGTGGACAGGGAGGAAGCAGTGGCTGGTGGTATTGGTTGTGGAGTTAGTTTTGCGGATCAATTGTGTTGGGTAGAGGGAGAAGAGGATTTATTTGAAAATGAGTTCAGACAGCAGGAGCCGTAGCAGGAGCCCAATGGATCGTAAGATCCGCTCCGATCGATTTTCCTATCGTGATGCTCCTTACAGGAGAGATTCTCGTCCTGGGTTCAGGTTTTTGTTTCGTTTTTAACTTTTTATTTACTATTTGCTTTGTGTACTCAATGTACTGGTTAGGGAAGCTTAAGAAGAAGAAGATTGAGATCTTTTTTGCCAGAAGAGGGTGTGAGTCGTTGTGTTGTATGTCATTTTTGAAACCTTAGCCTATTTAATTTTTGTTTGTGGTATGCTGTTTGCTTACTTTGTCTGCTGCTCTGATTAGTTCACAACTTAAATTGTACGCATTGCTGCTAAAACTTATCAACTATCAAGTGATCTGTTATGTTATTTCATGAGTATCAAGTGATCTGTTATGTTATTTAAGCAATGTATTGGCGTTTTTCTCACAATGGTAAAACTGATTTTATTTTTTTGTTGTTGGATCAGCCGAGATAATCTGTGCAAAAATTGCAAGAGGCCTGGCCATTATGCTAGAGAATGCTCTAATGTTGCAGTTTGCCACAATTGTGGCCTCCCTGGGTATGGAAGTTATTCTTTGTTTCTTATGAACAGACATATAAATGAATGATATTTTTATTTGCTGTGGATTATAGTGGGTTCTGGTTAAAAAAATTATTTAAGGAATGGTGGAGGTTGGCCTATTTTGCTGACTCTTTAATCGGAAGCTTGCCTAATTACACTTTACTTTGCAAGAAGTTACTTATTGGATCTAATTTGAACTTCAATTACATTTTCTTTCTCAGATTTGGTTGTTGGTTGTATGAGTTTGTAGTGTTGGTTATTGGAAATTGGAAATATCGATAAAACAAAGTAATATGTAGCACAGGGATACTAATGTATATAAATGGTATTGAATTATAATGTTTTTTTGGGGCGGTTGTGTTTAAAATGCTCATATGCGGCACATTGACAACTTATAGCTTGGTGATGAATGTGTGTCTGAGTGGGTTCAATGCTACTCCAAACACACTTATTCAAGTTACCCCAATATTTAATACAATGCAGTCACACGACACAAGTTGTAATACGATAGAAATAAGTTTGAGGAAGTAAGATAGACACAGCAGAATAACAGGGAAAGGAGGAAATATCCGGAAGGAGAAGGAAAACACTCTTATTTAGTCTATTATTTCCCTTCTAATCTGTGATTCTCCCTTAAAAATCCAGTCTCCTTAATCACATGAAACCCCTCATGCTTTGCCTTTACCTTTTTTTTTTGCATCTGCTGCCATCTGTAAGTTGTTCTAGGTCTGACTGCCTGATTTGCTAGTTGACTCATTATCTCAGTTACTTGACTCATAATTCAGTTACCTTAAATATGTCCAAGTTTAATTTTTTGTGAAGACCAAGAACCTCTTTGGGGAGGAGCATGTATACATGTCAATTGTCATCATTGTCACCTTTGGGATGTTCTGCTATAATCATTCTTGTGTTACATTTCTTATAATGGGACTGAGGTTTTTCATTCTTTTTTTACTGACAATCGGACTTGGGTTGATTTTTAGGAGCTTATCTATTATTGTTCATTTTTTTCTTTATTTGTTTAAATTACGTGGTTTCACTTTTGTTCTTTCGTTCCAGTTAGCCTTTTTTATTCTTGAATTCATTTTGTCGGGTACCGATGAATTGAAGCTATGGAACATTTGCATTTGCTGCTTACATGCTGCCTGACTCAATTAAACCTTCCTGTACATCTATGATCAATGCTGTCATATTACTTCTATCTAAAGTAAACTGTCTTAGTACTGTATTCGTGAAACTATCTTTAATCCTTCTACCGGGTTCCAACTTCCTAATGTCTTTTGTTGCCCTGTCTGTATTAGTCAGTGTCCTTTTTGAAATCAGAGTGTTAGTTTTGTCTTCTGCAATATAGTAAAGGCAAGATTCATGCGACAACTTTGGTCTTAGCCACTTTCTTTTCAGTTGCATTTTTTCTCGTGTTCTCGAATTGCTGATGACAATGCAAATAACAAGTAATTAGCCAATCATCACTCTTACCAAAGCCATGGTGATAGATTTAGTTTAAAAGAGGTGAGGTTTACTTATACGAGTTCCAAACACACACACACACACACACACACACACATATATATATATATATATATATATATATATATATATATTTACAATAGTTCCAAACATATATTTTGGTAGTAAGTAAAATGGATTGTTAATTTTTTTTTGTTATAAAAGTAGGTAATGTCAGTTATTTGATATCTGCTAACATTTTAACAGGCTATGTGACTTCTGTAGCTAGTTTTTGTGTTCTGATTTTAAATTTCTGATCAGGCACATTGCTTCTGAATGCACCACAAAATCACTTTGCTGGAATTGTAAAGAACCTGGTCACATGGCCAACGATTGTCCAAATGAGGGCATTTGCCATACCTGTGGTAAAGTTGGACACCGTGCTAGGGAGTGTGAGGCTCCACCAATGCCTCCTGGGGACTTGAGGTTGTGCAACAACTGTTATAAGCAGGGTCACATTGCAGTTCATTGTACAAACGAGAAGGCATGCAACAACTGTAGGAAGACAGGCCACCTGGCACGCGATTGTCCAAATGATCCCATTTGCAACTTGTGCAATGTTTCTGGGCATGTGGCTAGACAGTGTCCGAAAGCTGATGTTCTTGGAGACCGTGTTGGTGGCGGTGGTATTCGTGGTGGTGGTGGCGGCGGAAGTATTCGTGGTGGTGGCGGCGGCAGTATTCGTGGTGGTGGTGGCGGTATTCGTGGTGGTGGTTACCGCGATGTAGTGTGTCGGAATTGCCAGCAAATGGGTCACATGAGTAGGGATTGCATGGGGCCTTTGATGATTTGCCACAATTGTGGAGGTCGTGGCCACCTGGCTTACGAGTGCCCTTCAGGTAGGATTATGGATCGCTATCCCCGGAGGTACTAATGAATGGCAGATTCTTGGGTTAAGTTATATCGATTTTCATCTACACATATATTTTTCATTGAGCTGACTGTTGAGTCTTGGTATATTTTATTTTTCTCGGTAGACAGGATAGTGATACCAATCTGTTGGCTGGCGCCTTAGTTTTTGTGATTGTGCTTTCTATGAATGAGAATTTTCTATTATTATAAGAGATGTGGTCGTATCTTTGAAGTTAAGTTGCTTGATGAGGCTATTTATTGTTGGTCCAGTTCAAAGTTGTGTGGTAATCTTGGCCGGAGATTAGCATGTATCCGCTTAGGGCCTTTTGTTTCTGTGGACATAAGACGTAGTATTCCTTATTGCTGTATTTTACTGTTTTTGTAGCTATTTTTTGTACTAGAATTCGGTTTAGAGATGGAGTGGTTTCTTCCATTCCAGAGGTAATGTTTTATATAGGTTAACAGGTTCTTGTGATTATGATTTCAATATAACCCGTATAAAATAAAAGGATCTGGATTCTCTCAATTCAGCGGTTTCTCCTGTCACTCTAGTCAAACCAATACACACTTAAAGAAAACAAAGCAAGGAAATCTTTTTAGTATAATAAGTGTGTCATTCAAAAACGATGGGAAAAAAAATAGATTGCTGCGACCTTAGAGTACAAAGCATTGTTAATATTATGGCAAAAATAGCAGATTTTAATGAAAAAGCAGATTTAATTGAAAAGTACAAAACATAATTGGATTTGAAGTCTGTTTTTGTATCTGAAATAACTCTCCAAAGCATGCAGCAAATCCCAGAAATGTATTTGTAGGATATTTGATGAATTAAAAAAAAACATAGAACGGAGATGTCAAATTGCGACACCGAGATTTCTCTTGAAGATGACGGCATCAACACAGATGGTGGTGGACATGGACACACCAATATTTGGTGATCACTATACACACTTTCCCTTCACCTTCTACCGTTTTGCCATTTTCTCATATTCCCCTATTCTTCTCTTACTGTAATTTTAGGTTTTGGTTAGTTTAAGTTTTTTTGGAAGAAATAATCTGAAGCGTTGGATTTATCCAGCAGTGTGAATTCATTGACCGGAGTGACAGGAGGAATTGAGAGAATTTGGATCCAATAAAAATAAATCATTTTTTTTCATTATTCCTCGTCAATGATGTTAAAAACTTGTTAGTCATGGATAAGTAATAAGATTGCGATTTAAGTTTCAGTTGCTGAACGCCTGAACCCATATGGAATAATGATTACCAAATCACACTTGAATTTTGTTGTTATATAGGCAAATAGATCATATGAAGATAACATAACTATTAAAGCAAGAACACGCAAAATGGAGTGCAATTACTATAACTTAGGGTCTTGCTTCCCCGTCCTTTGATTCATGGAACTATTATGTGTATAATGGAACTTTTGCTGCTCATTGTAAACATGATTAATAATGCTTAGATTTTTCTCGTTATGGGATTTAATTATCAGGAGAGTGCTTTTTGGCTTGACATTATTCTTCGTCATATCACAAACAAAGTTCATTTCTTCTGCAGTTAAACGACTAATGTATGCATGACCAACCAATGTCTCTGCTAGCCGATGAGTGTAAACTTGACGAATGACTCTGATATTCTATCCTTCAATAGTTGAAAAAGGTCTTCCTTTGAGTCTTCTTTGACGACTATGATTTCTTTTTCAGCCTATACCTTCCACTCATTTCACAACCCATAGCCAATTTTGTTTTCCTTCCTCTTTGTCATATGTCAGTGCCTGATCTTGCAATCACAACAACAATTTAGAAATGTCTAGAAAGATAGAAATATATAATTAGGTTTGATGTTAAAAACAAAGATATACTATTAATTCATAATTAATATTACCTTCTTCTCAATACTGAAGGCATTAGTACAATTGACAATATTAGTATGAAATCAATATGATCAGTAGAATTGTCCACTTTGTGAGAAGTAAATGTATAAAATTATTTTATTTTAAATAACAATGTAATAAAAGAAACACAACAAAAAGTTCTTTTACGGAAGATGATAATAATAATAATAATAATACACACTAGGAATGAGTTTTGTTAATTTCTAAATAGGGGTAGTTTAGGTATTTCAAAGGGGGGGGGGGTGTTTCCCTCGAACGTGAGGGTGCCTTTAATAACAGGCAGGCCTAGTTGCGCTTGTTAACCCACGAACGTTCTTCATCCTCTCAGTTTGAGGAGTGCGCACTTTTGTTCGTATCAAAAAAAGACAGAGTTCTTTCTTCGTTGGTAGCTCTCTTCACGAACCAATTGAGGCGAATCATTTCACAGGTATGTATGTATGTATGTATGTATGTATGTTTCTCTATTACTTTCGTAATAATCAGAGTAAAAGATAGATAGGGGAATTGGAGAAAGAGCGCGAAGGTGAGTGCGGAAGGTAAGGGGTCTTCCGGCCTCTTAACTATCGTCGCGTGCGGCGTACGAACCCAATACAGAGGGAGTGCGAAAATAGATAGGGTTAACCCTAACACACATAGGTCATCGTCTGATTCTCCGACACTAATCGCACACTCATTCATCTTCCAATCATCGCTGTCTTCAAAGCATTTCTTTCCATCTAAATATTCTTGATCGTTAACTGAATGTATTCATCTTATTTCTACTGTTGTTGATACATAACTCTAATTAAGTACTTTGTTTAGTTGTTGCAACTTGCAATATAGCCAGTTACTGATTATGGATGGAATTAGATGATTTTGTTTTGCAAGAATTGTTTCTACCACTAGTTTTGTTTTGAGATATGATTATTATTATATTATAGAATAGAATGATGCAATTCATATCAATTTCGCTTACGGTTTCTGTGGCTAGTAGAACCTCCAAGTAGTTGATTCTCTTTCACAGTCAAAAATAGATTCTATTGCTGTATCAATCTAGTTTGCCTGATGTACTTCAATTTTCTTAAAAACATTTCATTTGTGCAGCACAGCGTCTTGACTGAGCAACTATGTTTTCTTGGTAGTTTTTAATTGCTATGTATAACTCTTTATAACAATGCATTGTATATGCTTTTCTACTTTAATCATAATGTGGCCTTCTCTGATTTTTAACTTTCATGAATCACCAGCACTTTTTTTGTTGATTGAGAGAGTCTATTTACTTATTCACAGCTCATCACGATTGTTTTGATTAGATGACAGCGACAGTTTGTTGGTCGTATAGAAATGTGTAAAGTCAAAGTGTTGGTCTTCTTTTATATATTATTTGCAATGCTCTTGTTGATCCAATCTATTTCTGATTGCCCATGACTTATCTAACGTGTAAGATATTCTTGATAGATTGACCGTATTCCCTTTTATATGTGGCTATATTGTTCCACATTTTTTGTTAATTAATTTGGGGGAGGAGTTGCATTGCCTTGTGACTCGGCTTCATCTGATATACATTATTGGATTTAGTATTGTGGTTTTTGTAGCAAGGTTTTGGGAGTGTTGGTAATTTTCGATATAGTTAAGGTGGGTGCTAACAGAATTTCAAATGTTTTACAAGCATTAGCTTTGGAGTATATAACTCTGTTATGGTTCTAGTTTTATCTGCTTAGGTTCAGGGTCCTTTTGGTTTTGAAATAAGTGTTTGATACAGTGTGTTATACGGATCTGTCAGCTCTTTTGTGAGCTTATTTCTCAAATTTTGGTTCAAGTGCAGTACATGGTGGGACTGCCAGCTATACATCACATTTTTTGCTTCTTCATTTGTTTTGAACTACCGTGCAGCAATTATTTTTATCAATAATATTATTTGGTTTACAATAGTAATTGTCAATTGCTCACTGTTTTCTTTTCGTTCTTTTAGTTGAGCAAGGGTTGGAGTCTAATTTAGTCTAACTATGTAACACAAAACAACGACAGTAAGGAAGAGTGATAATTTGGAACTGCTAATTTTTACTTCAAATAGACACAACTAATAACAAAACAAGAGATATCAAATGCTGGAGTTAAGAAATTCTGTTGGTATATTTAATGTGTATATCTCAAATATGGTTTTTTGTATGTAGTTGTTAGGCACCTAGCCTATCGGGAATAGAAAAAAGGGACTAAAGAATAGGAATGGAGTAGAAGATTGTGGGAATTTTATTGGATATTGGGTGGTGGCATTACCCACCTATTAGAACACCGGCATAACCCGGATAAATTCTAAAGCTCAAACTTAATACATTTCAAAGGGGTGAGAGCCTCTATTTATAGGCCTCTCATACAAGGGAGGTATAAGGGTGTTAATCTAACTAATCTCTAACAACCAACTAACTACTAGAAGGAAAGAGTAGCAAACTCCTAACTAACTAGTGTTACGAAGTAACTCCCTAACCAATTATAACAAACTTCCCCAAACAACCAAACAAACTAAATCAATTTCCCTAACAACCTAAAACTAACTCAACAACTAACACTAACTCATAATTACACAACGACCTATCAGTAGTGATGAATTGATCATCCAGCTTTTTGTTTTTGTTCAAATTTATGGGATGCACAAGATAATAGAGGAATAAACTTTGTCAATAAATGTATACATAATGCTTGCACATATTAATATACATCCATCTTTCATCCCATTTTATTTCCCCAATTCCCCCAGCTTTTTAGATACTCATTGTTTCCAATCATTATGAAATAATTGGTGCTTGATGCAAACTCAAAACAGAGTGCCAAAAATTGGGTTAGTCCAAATTTCTTGTTCTTCTGTTTTTCCTAACAGCGGACTAAATGTGCCATATATTTTATGTTTCTGTCAAGTGCTTGATATTTATCATGTTATCCATTAGAGTGTATCTAATTGAGGCCTAATGTGAGCTTGTTCTTTTTCTTATTTCTTAATCTTGAAATTTGATTGAATTTTTACCAGATATTACTGAATTTTATGTAAAGCGTTTAAATTCTTGATTATTATTGAGAATGCTTGACTTGATGGGTATTCATTATTCACACATATCATTGTTCAAATCTATTTATTCTTACTCAGTGTTTTCTCAGCTTTTTAATTTCAACATAATTATCCGGATTTTTTTTATGCTAAATTCACTTTTGACTGACGTTGACCCCTTACTTTTGACTGATGTTAAATCCCGTGTTTTTATAGTGAAACAAATATTATTCTCAGGTAAAGTTCACAAAGATTTTTAGTAAGCATTCCCAGTAATAACATATTTGTAAAAGTGGCCGTGGAAATGGCGAGTTATAATTGTGTGAATTTAAAATAACTTCCATTTCCATGGGAATATAAGATTCCTACTGTTAAATCACGGGAATAAAGTTATGGAAAACATGGCTAAGTTACTTTTTGAGAATCAATGTTACCCAAGAATATTTCTATAAAACTTGTACCAAACATGGCTAAGTTCCAGCAGTTCTTTTTTGAGGGCTGTAAGACTAAGAGGAACTCATCTTTTGATTATTATAAAAACTTTTACGACAGTAGTTTTGTTTTTCTTTTGATAAGTGATAATGATGATAATATGTTATTTGCATTGGTGCTCCAAATGAAGGTGCTATTCTGTACCTTAATTTGTGGTATCAGAACATGCTACTTTGTTTTATACCCTTTTTCTTTTCAGCTAACTTTATATGTACTTGAAACATCGGTATACGTCACTGCTGTGTATTTCAGTTGATAAAAGAGAACAGAGCGGATGTGTACAACAAATTTAGATTAAGGAATTACAAGAAACTGCAAAGGAGGAAATGACCTGTAATTGTTGTATTTCAGTTTTAGAGGCCGTGCCTATTATTATTGTGAAAACACAGCTAATGGTTTCAAGTTAGTGCTTCAATATAAGTTCATCTTAAAGTTGCTTGTCATTTCCAATGGCTAAGATTTAGCTTCTCTCACCATATATGTAATTTTTTTTCTTAGTGGCCGTTTTCTATTTATCCTCCAATTTCTTTAAAGGGGAAAATATTCCTCATAAAGGTGGGGGAGTCTTTCTTTTTAGATCAATAGTTTAGATTCCTCATATGGCTGGTGGGCATGTTCTCAGTTTTTGGTTGTTGAGCACAGTGATATTTGGTTGTTGATGTTAGATGGATTGCTTGTTGAAGTTTCATACTCTATTCTCTTGGAATTTGTGGTTTGCTATTTTGAAGGGGAGGTAAGGGGTTTGGTTTGGCTTATGGATGATGTTGGATATGTCGTTATGTGGACAGGGAGGAGGCAGTGGCTGGTGGTGTTGTTTGTGGAGTTGGTTTTGCTGATCAGTTGTGTTGTGGTAGAGGTTAGGAGAGATTTTTTTTTTGAAAATGAGTTCAGACAGCAGGAGCCGTAGTCGTAGCCGTAGCAGGAGCAGGAGCCCAATGGATCGTAAGATCCGCCCCGACCGATCTTCCTATCGTGATGCTCCTTACAGGAGAGATTCTCGCCCGGCTTTCAGGTTTTCCCCATACTTTAACTATTTATTATTTATTTATTTCCTGTTTGCTTTGTGTACTAAATATACTGGTTAGGGAAGCGGAAGAAGATTGAAATATCTTTTGCTAGAAGAGGCCATGAGTCATTATATGTCATTTTGAAGCCTTCAGCATGGCCTATTTATTTTTTGTTTGTGGTATGCTGTTTTCTTACTTTGTCTGCTGCTCTGATTAGTTCAGAGCTTAAATTGTACACATTGCTTCTGAAACATATCAACTTCAACTATGAAGTGGTTTGTTATGTTATTTCAGCTTCATGAGTACCAAAGTTGCATACATGAAGCCACTTGATTTTAGCAATCTATTGGTGTTTTTCTTCACAATGGTAAAACTGATTTGATTTTTTTGTTGTTGTTAAGCCGAGATAATCTGTGCAAAAATTGCAAGAGGCCTGGTCATTATGCTAGAGAATGCCCTAATGTTGCAGTTTGCCACAATTGTGCCCTCCCTGGGTATGTAACTTATTCTATGTTTTCTAAGAACTGAGCTTATACATCTATGATATTTTGCTTGCTGTGAATTAAATTGGGTTCTGGTTATGAAAAATGATTTAGGGAATGAAGGTTGGCCTATTTTGCTGCCTCTTCAGTCTGGAACTTGCCTAATGACACTTTTCTATGCAGGAAGTTATTTATTGGATCTAATTTTAACTTCAGTTGCATTTTCTTTCTTAGATTTTGTTGGTTGTATGAGTTTCTGATGATAGTTACCAGAAATATCGATAGACAAAGTAATATGTAGCTCAAGGATACCAAAATGTTTAGATGGTATGGAATTACAATGTGTTTGGGGTGGTGTTGAACATGCTCAGTTGCACATTCGATCAACAATTAGCTTGGTGTTGAATGTGTGTCTGAGTGGTTTCAGACCACTGCAAGAACACTTGTTCAAGTGACCCCAGAATTTAAAACAATGCAGTCACATAGTCTGTAATAAAGCAGAAGTAAGATTGAGAAAGTTCAATAGATACAGAGCGGAATTCCAGAGAAAGAGAAAACATCCAGGGGGAGAAGGAAAACACTTTTCAGTCTATTTTTTCCTTCCTTATCTGCGATTCTCATTTTGAAGTCCGTTCTCCTTAATCACATGAAACCTTTCATGCCTTGCCTTACCTTATTTTTTGCATCTTCTGCCATATGTCAATTGTTCTAACTGCCTGATTTGCTAGTTGACCCATTATCTAAGTTACTGGGCTCATAACTTTGTTACCTTAACGTACTAGAGTTAATTTTTTTGTAAAGAACAAGAACCTCTGTCGATGTCAGCAATGTCATAAATTTGTTACCATAACTTTGTTACCTTAACGTATTTATGTCAGCAATGTCACCATTGGGATGTTATGCCATAATTCTTATGTTACATTTACGGTACTGAGGAATTTTCTTAATTTTCTTTTACTGATAATTGGGCTTGGGTTGATTTTTAGGAATTCATCTATTATTGTTCCTATACTGTCGTCCATTTCTTCATTCTTTGTTTAATTTACATGGTTTTGCTTTTGGTCTTCCATTCCTGTTTGCCATTCTCGATTTCATTTTTTTTGTATGGTTGCAATGAAGCTGCGGAACATTTTAATGGGCATCTCTATTTTATTAGATTCGTTTTTTTGAACACCCACATTGATCAACCCGTTAGTGCTGTGATGCTTACATACTGCTGTGCCGACATAATGGTTTTTATCTCATAACAGTACATCTATGATCAATATTATCAATGCTGTCACGTTACTTCTATCTAAAGTAAACTGCCTCAGTACTGTATTTGTGAAACTATCTTACTACTATGTTCCAACTTCCAAGTGTCTTTTGTCGCCTTTTCAGTAAACGTCAATACCTTATTGAAATCTGACGGCAGAATATTAGTTCCTTCTGCAATATAGTAATGGCAAGTATTTGAGTGACCACTATGGTCTTGTCCACCTTTTTTACAGTTGCATTTTTTCTTATGTTATCGAATTGCTGATGACGATGCGAGTCAGTAAATATCCAATTTTCTCTCTTACCGGAGCCAAGATGCAAGATTTGTCATATCAAAAGTAATGTTTGATTTCATTGGCTCGTCGATAAATTTTAGTTTAATTTGAGTGTACTTTGACTTATACTGTTATACGACTTTCAAATATATGTCTTGGTAGTAAAAATAAAAGGATTGTTAAATACTTATTAAGATCCTATCAGTTTTGTTATTAAAAGTCAGTGATGCCAGTTATTTGAATATCTAACAGGCTATGTGATTTTGGCGGCTAGATTTTGTGTTCTGATTTTGAATTTTGAATGTCTGATCAGACACATTGCTTCTGAATGCACGACAAAATCACTTTGCTGGAATTGTAAAGAACCGGGTCACATGGCCAGCAGCTGTCCAAATGAGGGTATTTGCCATACCTGTGGTAAAGTCGGACACCGTGCTAGGGAATGTGCCTCTCCTCTAATGCCTCCAGGGGACATGAGGTTGTGCAACAACTGTTATAAGCAGGGTCACATTGCAGTTGATTGTACAAACGAGAAGGCATGCAACAACTGTAGGAAGACAGGCCACTTGGCACGTGATTGTCCTAACGATCCCATTTGCAACTTGTGCAATGTTTTCGGACATTTGGCTAGACAAAGTGTCCAAAACCGACGTTCTTGGAGACCGTGGTGGTGGTGGTGGTGGTATTCGTGGTGGTGGTGGTATTCGTGGGCGGTGGTGGCAGCACGAGAAGTTGTATGTAGGAGTTGCAATCAATTGGGCCACATGAGTAGAGATTGCATGGGGCCCTTGATGATTTGCCACAATTGTGGTGGTCGGGGGCACCTGGCATATGAGTGCCCTTCAGGTAGGCTTATGGATCGCTATCCCAGGAGGTACTGATGGATGACATTTTTAGGTTACAGTTACATCAATTTTCATTTATATACATTAATTGGGCAGACTATTGAGTCTTTGTTTTCTCTCGGTAAAAACACGATAGTGATAATATCTGTTGGCACTTTAGTTTTTATGATTCCACATTTTATGAATAAGAATGTTCTATTGTTAAGAGTTGTGGTTATATGAATTAAGTAACTTGATGAGGCTATTTATTGTTTGTCCATTTCAAAAGTTGTGATAAACTAGGCTGGAGTTTCGTATGCATGCAGTTAAAGTCGTGGTAATCTTGGTCCAGTTGAAACTACAATCCTAGAAATAACGCCAATAAAAACTTGAAAGGATTCACGATTTGATTCACACAATTGGTCTTGCAAACATTTGAACCATGTACATCAAGTGTACCGGTCCTACCAAGTTATAAAGTGTGAAAATAGCTGAGTGGTCAACTGCAGCGCTATCGCATGGGATTATAGAGTAGTTTTGGTCTTTGGTGCGATGAGATTTTGAGGAGCATCGAAGTGAAGAGGGGAGGCGTCTGCGGCCATGTTTTGTGTTGGAATTGCCCAAACACGACCGCAACAAAGGCTTTAAATGAAAATGTTTGCTTCTGGCATTAAATATGATGATTAAGGTGAAATTCCTTTCCTACTTTTGGTCCTCAAGTTTTGTTTATTAGGTTTAGTGTCTCATGATTTTTGATAATGACTTTATGATTTTTAATAAGTCTTTCTTGACTTTTAATAAAGCATTTTTGAATGTTTTATTGCACTTATAAGTGCTATTAAATTTTTTGAGGAATTAAAACTGATGGGAAGAAAAAACTTGGCTGATTAAAAATAGGTGAAAATATTTTGACAGACTAAAACAAAAAAATTAAAAAAATTTAGAGGTCAAAAACATGTTTAACCCTAGATTTTAAATTCAAAATTAAAAAAATTGATAAAATGGGAAATTGAAAAGACAATGAAGTGAGACAAAAGCGATTAAAAAAAAACCGCAAAACTATATGATAATAAAATTAAAAAGCAGGAAATGAGCAAAGAAGAAAGAAGAGAGAGAATTTTTAAATTTTTAATAATTTATTATTAAATTATATCCAAATATATACAAATTAGTTCAGTTTTGCTTATAATAGAGTCTGAGGTAGTGAGTGTTTAGACTTACTACCACCTTCTCAAATTACTTGTCATTTTGACCATTTCACAAAAATTAAGATATGTAGTTATTTTATATAAGAAAAAAATTATAAGTTATTTTTCAAAATCATCCTTCATTAAAAATATAGAAAAGATAAATTAATAGAATTGAAAGAAGAGAGACAAAAAAAAGAAGAAAGATGAATAAATAATAAAAGATATGATAAAAAACCTTAATACACTGGTATTATAAAAATTTAAGCGGTGTATTTTGAAGTACTTTAGGGTTTAGAAAAAACTTTCAATATGATTTATGAAAAAATTAGTATATTATTTCGAAAAAAATTAGTCGTGATAAAAATATAATTAGGGGCCCAAATTAGTCTGTAACATGGCATAAGCACAATACCGACAACCACTTCACGGTTCCCCGGTGAACCCCAATCCACTAATATCTAATTAGCGGAAAAACATAAAGAGGAGACTTAGGTTCTGGGCTCATGACTTCCCTCCCCTAGTATGCTAACATAGAGGTCGTCACCCCATTTATCTTTATTCATTACTTAAGTGGTTACTAAAACCTTAATGGAACACCAAGTCCATCAAATTATCATTATATTATGTATTTTCTCTCGCGTAGTTCACAAAACGATAACAATTCGATATTAATAACGGCATAAACCTTACCAACATTAAACAATTTAAAATTCAGCAATCATACGTAAACTTTGAGAAATTATTTGACCTAGCAAACGACAATGGAATTCAACAAACGACCCCCCTACGGAAATCTTAGGATGTCTAGTTTCAGACTAATATTTTGGTTTTGCAAAATTATGAGCCAATTGGTACAATTTTAACAAACAATCTACAAGGTTCTGAAACAGGACAGATTTTGTCCACCAATCTATAATACGTTTTAAATTACCAAGACTTAGTCCAAAATCATGAAGTCTAGGTTCAAGCTGGAGTAAATGGAGTCTAGTTTAGAAAGAAACAAGAACCATTCAAAAAGGAATTCTGTAGAAAACGTTATGACTGAAATACCATATCTATACCTCAAAGTTGTTCCAGATTTTTGACCTAGATTAAAACATCAATATCTCTGGTTATGCTCACCCAAAATCCATTAAACCAGTGCCAAAACAAAGGAATTTAAGTCTAGTTTCTAACAAGACTGGATCCACAAATTTTAGATAACCAGAGGGTTCCCAGTTACAGAAACACCGAACCCACACCTAGAACAGTCCTAGATTTTTGATTTGACTTGTGACTACAATTTATCCAGTTATACGCCCCCAAATAAATTCAAACCAGTGCCAAAAATGAAGAACATCAAGTCTAGTTTCTAACAAAATAAACCCCACAGAGATTGTACAACCAGAGAGTTAACAATCACAGAAAAACCGTCTCTATACCAAAATAGGTTCAAACTGAATTTTCAACATCTCAAATTTGCACATTCAGCACACACATCAACTCAAGCTCAAAATTAGCCACATGCATGTTATCAATTTGACAATGAATCACAAAACGGGTAAGAACTCACCTTGAAAGAGTTGAGCAACAGAATCAAACAAGAAATTGACGAGTAAAACACAACTAGCTTCCCAAGCACCCCCAATATCGATTCCTAGGCACCAACAACAACTCCAAAAGCTCCAATGCTACACAAATGCATTCAAGTAATACATTTAGGCAATTATAATTATAAATCATCCATCCAAACATACTCAATCGACTCAACTAGCTATAATCCATTAGATTCATTTGCTAATCTAAAACAATTAGGACAACACTTTGGGCTAAGTTTTAAAAATTAAACTTAACTATCTTGATAGAATGTCTAAAAATGTCATTTTGCTAGCATAGATTTTTATTATGTTAGATTACCCGTGCATTTTGCACGGTGATAATCGCATTTGTTATTATTTGCTATAAAATTTTAAAAACATTGAAAATTGCTGAATATAATAAATGAAAAATGAAAAACTCGATAAAAAGGCTATCTAAAATAAAAAGGCTATATAATCTGCTTAAAACACTTGTGTTGCAAAAAGTAAACAAAAAAGTCCGTATATTCTTCTACTTTTAATAATAGAGTAAAAATTAGAAAAAATGAAATGATCCATTTAATATAAGATATGCACCCCATTGTGCCTCCAGCTCAGTTTCTCCACACAATCAATTGTTAGTGGTTAAATTGATTGGTTTTAGTAGTCTTTAATAGGTTGTAGTAAATATTTTGATATTTTGAAAAAATGAATTATTTTTAACAATTGAAAGTATTAAATGATTGAAGTGTGTGTTTGTGTGTGAGGGTGAAGAGTTAAATAAATAAAGTGAGAAGAGTATTTGGGGGAGGGCCTGCCGAGGGGATATAGAGGTAGGTGAAATTGTATCAAAAAAATAGATAAAAAATGAAAGAAAAACAATATTTTTATGTACGAAAAAAATGAATGAAAGAAACAAACAAAGAAAAGTATCCATTATTTATAGCAAGTTGCAGTGTTGAAAAAAGAATTAAAAAAGAATAAAACATGAGAATTGTGGCTGAATACGTAAAAAAATTCATGCTTTGTCTCTGTATGAATTTATACATGTTATGCTTATTTTTATTAGTTTTTCTTTTAGTGTCATGGGTCGTATGGGTGACTTAGTGACGCCGATCGATCCGAACTATCGACCCAATATCCTAACCGGATCGATCATTAGATCGATTTTAATACCTATAGATTTACCAAACACATCATGTAGTACTAGAAATAAATGAAAGAAGCAATACACCATATTAAGATATGGTAATGCTCTATTTTAAATTATTTACATTTCATTAAAGAATTTATAAATCCTTATACATGATTTTTAAATTAAAGTAATATAAAAATCCTACGTCTCGAACACTCCCTCCGAATCTATTTATAAGCAAAAAAAATCACTTTTTAGGTTCATTGAAAAACTAATGTATCTGGATTATATTATAGTCTAAATACATTAGTTTTTCAATGAACCTAAAAAGTGTTTTTTTATTTATAAATAAGTCCAGAGGGAGTATATATTTAGTTTTATAATTGGCTGCTTCAATTATCAGAGACAATAGCAAGAATTGTTGACATTTTCCAGGGAGTAATAAATGTCATAAACTAGTTTTAACAACCCTGCGATGCACGGGGATATGTAATTTTTATGTATTAAATACGTATTCGATAATATTTTTAACGTGCATTACAACAACATAACATGTATACTACCTTAAGTGTAAACACGTGATTTGGAATGCCTAAAACAACTACGGTGTTCAAAAACTTAGGCGTGTGAACATTATCGGGACAATCGATTTCAGAAGTCAAAGAAATAAGAGTGTCGAAACTTAAATATCCCTTCTCATCCCTAGGCATTAAATTTAGCATATAATGATCTATAACTTCAATCAAATCATTTTTCGGTGGCAATATAACTTTGTCTTTAAAGCACACTTAAACTCATCGTTTAGCATCACACTTCAAGTAATTTATAACAATATTATTTTATTTTTTCACAAAATTGATTATTGACAAATAAAATCATGTATTTAAATAGTTAATACTTTTTATGAATTATAAATTACACTAAAAGACGAAGAGAGAACACCAAAGCATGTTTAGCATTCAATTATTTTATAACAACATTAGTTTTTTTTTCTTCACAAAATCGATTATTGATGAATAAAATTTACGTAATTGAATAGTTAGTGTGTTTTATGAACTAGAAATCACCTGAAAACACATTGAGAGAGACAAAGCATATTATTTAGAACTATACTATGTGTATTTTTTTCATACTACTTAGCTTCACACTATACGTAATTTGTCATAAAATTATTATTTTTCTTCCAATTGGTTATTAAGGGACGACCTTCATGCATTTGAACATCGAATTTTTTCGGACTCTAAATTACATCAAAATACATTTCTTAGCATCATATTTTATGTACTTTGTCAGGAAATTAACTTGTTTTTTCACCAAATCGGTTATTCATGAGGAACCAATTCACGTATTTGAACATTTAAATTTTTTCGGGGCTTTAAAATACCCAAAACACACTGCTTAACATCCCACTTTACTTGTTTTATCATGAAACTAATTTTTTTCCTAAACCAAATGGGTTATTAAGTAACATGTTTCACGTATTCGAACATCTAATTTTTTTTCGAACTCTAAAATATGTCAAAATACACTTTTTAGCATCTCACATTACATACTTTATCACATATATTTGAACATCTTAAATTTTATCCAGACATAAATTATCCCAAAACACACACTACTTAAAAGATGCAAACTAAACTAAATAGAATGACTGGAATTCTTTTTCATATTTTAGAGGTATTAAATGAAGAATAAAAAAGGACATTAATTATGCATAGTGTTGTTTCTTTGGTAACCGCAATGGTTGACACTTGACAATGATAAAAAAGAAGAACGTAGAATAATTGGTAGTATGGAAGACACGAATATAAGGCTACTGAGATTTATGAATAAGAGAAATAATAATAATATAATTTAAATGAAATAATAATAATAATAATAATAATAATAATAATAATAATAATAATAATAAACTGTATCCAAAACATTAATGACGAAGATGATATAGACGGTAGCATGAGTTTGTTTACTTTAGGTTTTTTTTTGTAATATAGAAATTAATAAAAGTAAAGTAAAAAGATGACAGTGAAATTTAAAAAGTCTGATGAAATATATGTACATGTGCCGCAATTGTGGACAATGAGAGTATAAGATTGAAAAAAAGAAAAGAGAGGAAATAATATAAGATAAAAGAATGGAATGGTTTGGTGCTAATTTGTGATTGTAGGACAGGTCTAGCAAATTTTCAAACTGCAGATATCATTTCTCAAAATCAACGTTGAAGAGCTTACCTTGCGTGCACCAATAAAATTGATTTGTCATTATCTCTTCGTTAAACAGGTTGTTGAAGAGCACGTGTATTTGACCAAAAAAAAAAAAAAAAAAGAAGAGCACGTGTATTTAAATGGTTGTTTTTTTTGGACTCTAAAATAACTTGAAATACATTGCTTAGTATTGTGCTTTACACATTTTATTGAGCAACGAACTTCGCCTATTTGAATATCTAATTTTTTTCTAGAGCCAACAATACCCAAAAACACTGCTTATGGTCGCTCTTTACGCGTGTTGGCACAGAACTATATTTTGTCTTCACCAAACAGGTTTTTGATGAATGACTTCTCGTATTTTAATAGTTTTTTTTTGGGCTTTAACGCATCTAAAAAAAACACACGACTTAGTGTCACACTTTATATATATTGGGATTTAATTTATTTACACAATATGCGTATAAGACTTTTACACTATCTACCAATTAGAGGTTGACACATCACCAAAAAGAAATTAGTCAATTGATAACCACTAATTAGTCAATTGATAATCAACCACTCCATGAATTGTGATTGTGTGGGCTTGGTAGGTGCTGGTAGCCATCATGTTTTGTTTCTCACCTAGTTTTGGTCCTCAAGTTTTGTTTATCAGTTTTAAGCTCTCATAATTTTTGATAGCACTTTATGATTTTTAATAGTGTTTCGTGACTTTTAATAGCATTTTTTTTTGAATATTTGATTGCTCTTTTAAGTGCTATTAAAATTTACAAAGAACTAAAACTGATGAAAAAAAAAACTTGGTTATAAAAAAATAGGTGAAAATGTTTTGACGGACTAAAACAAAAAAATTCAAAATTTTTAGGGTGAAAAACATGTTTAACCCTAGATTTTAAATTCAAAAGTAAAAAAATTGATAAACTGCGAAATTGCAAACACAATGAAGTGAGACAAAAGTGAAACAAAAGAAAAAAACCGCAAAATTATATAATAATAAAATTAAAAAGCAAGAAATGAGTGAATAAGAAATAATTAAGAGAGATTTTTTAAATATTTAATAATTTAGTATTAAATTATATCCAAATATATAATATTCCTTAGTTCATTTTTCTTATAATAGAGTCTAAAGTGGTAAGTGTTTAGATTTACTACCACCTTTACGTGTCATATTGACCACTTCACACAAATTAAGATATATAGTTAAGTTTAGATAGGAAAAATATTATAAGTTACTTAACAAAATTATCCTTCATTAAAAATGTAGAAAATATAAATTAATAGAATTGAAAAAAGAGAGATTAATATGGAAAAAAAAGAGAGACGAATAAATAATAAAATATATGATAAAAAAAACCTTAATATTTCACTAGGATTATAAAACGTCTAGTAATACCAACAAAGGTGTTGGAAAAATCAGAGTCAGTTGTTATGAAAACAACAATTAATTTCCCCCGACAGAAGTTTTGTGCGGAAACAAGTCTAGATGAACACACGGCAAAAACAGCCCAATCACACGCACAATTTACTGAAAATAAAGGATACATATATTTAACGTAAAAAACCCTCTAATACCAAGAGAAAAACCAGACAAACTCAAAAAAAAAAAAATCTACTATATCAAATAATAATCACGTATTAATTGTTTTTCCATTCAATTTCAACTTTCACTTCACTGACCATGAAGTACTGTTATAAACGTGGGTTTGGTACATGTTTGACTTTTCATTGGCCACATATTAGTACCCAAATAAGAGTGTGTAGTTCATATCGAACTGGAGCGAGGATTGAGGTGCGGAAAAGAGAAAAGTTGCTATTACGGTTGCTTTGACACTTGTTTATTCATCACTAATCAATTTTTTTTAACTCAAATCACTAATCAATTTGGTGGGAAAAAATCATTTCATGATAAAATACGACGTCAAGTACCTCATTAAATTGTGTATTTTTAAGATACTTTAGGGTCTAATTTTTTTTGATATGATTTATGAAAAAATTAGTATATGATTTCAGAAAAAATATAATCAAAGACCCAATTTTTGAGATTTGACCCGGATCTTCGAATTGATTGAGATGGCCCTAGTTGCTGCCAACCACCTATTAATTGTTTTTCCATTGAATTTTAATTTCACTGCATCGACCATGTTTACTTTTCAATGGCCCTAGTTGTAACCATCATGTTTACTTTTCAATCTAGTCAAAAATAATAATAATCTAGGGGAAAATTCCGTGCGATGCACGTGTTGCTATATATATATATATATATATATATATATATTAAAAACTGTAAAAACATGAAACCCTCTATTTTTTGCACACTTTATTTTTTTCTTGTGAAAGTCACTTTTTTCTTCTACTTTTATGTACATTTTGTTTTTTTGTTCTAATTTTTTTTGCCCAAATCTCTCCACTCAAATTCAAAGTTGTCTTCTCTAAATAGTTGTTTGTTGTTATAACTGCATTTTAAAACTCTACATCTTTCACTCATATTTTAATACCTCTTCCGGCCATGAGTTTTTTTAAATTACTCCATTATTGATTATACTATTAATCTATCAGGTGAGTCTTAATTTTAATTTCCTTTTGGTGGCTCTAAATTAGTATGGTTAGTACTAATTATTTAAGTTGGTTTTTAATATAGAGATTGTTACAGTTTTTTATTTTTATTCTATAAACATATCTAAAATACATATCTAAGTTATAAAATTAATAATTAACAAATATTTTAATAGTAAATTCACGGTATTTTAAACCTATTAAAACCCAACATTTTAAATAATAAAAAAATCGAACAATTATTTAATCAACCATAGTGATTTTTGTTGCGATAATTGAAACATCTAAAGTTCTAAAAACAAAATCTAATTTTTTCAATCATACAAATTTTTCGAACTTCTCTTTCGACCACTTTTTGTTTCGTATAAGTTGCATGACTCATCTTCATTAGATTGAAAGTTGCAATTATTTGAAACAAATATTTAATTGATAAATGAAATATAAAGTTGAATATTATGCATTACAAATCACATTCACCTTATTCTTACCCTAGGAAAAGTTTCGTGTTGGAAATTTAATAAAACTTTGATGGTTGATCTAATTATTTATATTGTCTTATTTCTCAATATGAAATCTAAATCCTTTATATTGTCTTATTTCTAATTATGAAATTTATGATATTCTATCATGAAATTGTTAGTTGGTCAATAAGAAAATTGAATAGCATAATACAATAAATTTGGTAATATTAAATATTTTACATTCTTGTAATATATTCATGAATCTATGACAATATTTCTCCCAAAGGAAGCATATATGTGGCTGGTCTAAAAGGTTTTGAAAAATTTGAATTAGAAAAGATTGCATGTAAGAAAGAAAAATTATAGAATTCATACATTCTCGTCAATGAGTAGCATACTTGAATGAGTCCATTCCGCTTTTTCATGGATGTTGAGAGTGTCCTATGGTCGAAATTATCCTTTTTATTTTGAATGCAGTTTTTGTGGATGATGTATTGTTTAGAAAGAAAACACTATTTTATTTCTAATGGTGAAAATATTTGAAGTGTTTATATAGGAATTTATGTGAGGATGCATTTGAATGGAAATGGTTAACTATATGGTTTAAATAGAAAAGACTGTTCATTAAAGGCTTTATTGTTTTGTTAAAGAATTGTTAAGTTATGTAAGTAGTAGATGGTGGAATATAAGCCTTTTGGATGACATCGGTTACTATTTGTATGGAATTTTTTATAATATTGTGTGAATGAATAATATTAAACAACTAATCATGACCCATAAGAATTTTATAGATCAATTTGATAAATGCACAAAAAAGGTTAAATTGATGATAAACATTAGGTCAACAAAAGTAATACCAATTGACACATTTTAATATGACAATAGAGATGGTGAGTTAGTTGACTTTTTTTATTACGACAAATAAATTGTTTTTCTATACATCCATATGTGTAGATTTTTTTTATCAAAGCAATCATATGTATAGATTAGTTCATGGTAACATGAAAAAACACAATGGTAAAACATGATATTGGACTCCAAAGGGGCAAAAATGAAATAGTCCATTTATTTTTATGATAGTGGTTTTTTCTTATAATAATTAATATTTGTTTTTGTGCAATCAAATAGCAAGTAAATAATTTATTGTATAATTTTAGTTTCATCTATTTTTAATTTTGATTTTATAAAATTATTTTCAATATATTATTAAAAAAAGAAGGATTTGTTGGTTGGATTTTAAATTAAGAAAAAGAAAATATTATAACCAATCTCCAATAAAACCCAACTAAAATATATTGTACTAATTACATTAATTTAGAGACACCAAAAGGCAACTAAAATAATAACTACTAATCATAAATATTGAAGAGTTTTGACTATGATTAATCAATAAGAGATACATTTTTTTTTAAAAAAAAAGAAGAGGAAAGGTCACCAACGATCAAGCCTACTTTATAACTTTTTTTTAATTTGCACTAAATGTTTTAAAACACAAATTCATATGAGTCTAATCTTTTAAATTGATCTAAACTATTATAATTATAAAAAGTGTTTACTAAACAAATTTATATTAATCTATTTTAGTAATAATATAATTTCTTTGCTACAGAAGTATATTGTTTCAAATGCTACATTGATATTTATCTATCTTAAAAAAAATTGAAAATTAAAAATTAAATGTAAGTAAAAACTTCATCTCATTAATTTATAATGAATATAATTAATAAATTTATTATTAATATTAAATTGTACACAAAATAATAAATAAATAAAATCTTAATATCATTAGTTTAGAAGGGACATTAACGAACATGCATTTGTGAATGTTCAAAGAACATATTATAAAAAACTTTTAGATACAAAGCCTCATCCAATTTCATGGAACCTATTAAAACTAAACAATTTTTTGAAGAGCAATATTAAAATTAAACATAATCCATACATGTCTATAGCTTGGCAAAAAAATTGTTCCTCAACTACATTACACACTAACTAATCCAAATTATTATTTTTGCCTTTTTGACAACATTAGAATTGTCTACAACATGAAACTCAAATCCTTTGCTTTGCCTTTCCAATTTCTCCTATCCATGTAAACTCCATTTTTCCTCCATTGACTGCAATTTGAAACCTATAACAAACTCAATATACCTAATCAACAATCAATAAAATCTTAAGAATAAAAGACAAATTTATACAAAGTTTTGGAACTCCATCTACTACAATACATTTCTTCAAGCTAGAATATTGATGATGTAAAAACCAAAAAAAAAATAAAAAATCACATAAGTGATGTAACACTAAAAAAAAGTGATGTAAAAATGAAAAGATAAGGGGTGACCTCTCTTCTTAAGTATATATAGTATTTTGAAAAGAAGAATTTAAGTGATGGGAAATAAAATGATTGTAACAAATCTCTATTAAAAACCAACTCTAATAATTAATACTAATGAAAATTAAGAGTATTCAATAAGGGAGAATTTTTTTTAAAATAAAAATAACAAGGAGGAAAAACTCACAATTCAATAGTCAAGTTTGTGTGTAGAAAATTATGTATAAATAAGTACTTATTGTAATAATAAAGAAAATTCTTTATGAAAATTAGAGGAATAAATTTGGTCGACTAAATTTCACAATATAGACATAGAATTTCATTTTTTGTAGGGAAAAGAAATGAAGTTTATTTGTATTTAGTTAACATCTTTTTAAAGTTTTTAATAAAATGAATATTTTGTGGTTCAGAAAAGTTAATTGAAAATATATTGTGATGTTATTAAGAAGTATTGATAAAGTTAGATTTATATTGATTTAAAAATTGAATGTCATAAAGGTCGAGTGGATATTAATTAAGTAAAAAGAATGCCGATATTTAAGTTGGAAAATAAATTGAAATGATTTGACTGAGAAATATTTTAAAGTTCATCGTATCTACCTTCCGGAGATAGATACGATTTTCAAAGACATTTCGTGATCGTATTTATCTAGATACGATTTCCTCCCATAAACTTCAAAAAATAGTAAGTCGTATTTATCTTATAAAACATAAATTCGATTTTCCATAAAAAATTGCATCGTATTTACCATATTCTGAGATAAATAGGATTTTTTTATTTTTTATTTGGTTTTAAATCAGTGAAAATGTATATAGGTAGGTAAATACGACTGAAAAAAATATAAATTGTATTTACCTATTACAAACATAAATCGATTGGTTCAATTTTGTCAAGGGTATGTCCATCCAAAAATATAGAGTGGGGGTATATTGGTAAACAGTTAAAAAGAGAGTGTTGAAAAAAAACCATAAAAATCGATCGTATTTACCATATTCGAGATAAATTGGATTATTTTTTTAAAATTTATTTGGTTTTAAATCGGTGAAATCGTATATATAGGTAAATACGACTGAATAAATATAAATTGTATTTACCTATTACAAACATAAATCATATTGGTTCAATTTTTGTCAAGGGTATGTCCGTCCAAAAATATAGAGTGTGGGGTATATTGGTAAACAATTAAAAAAAGACAAAAAAATTTGTCGAGAGGGTATGTCGGTCCAAAAATATAGAGAGTGGGGGTATATTGGTAAACAGTGGGGTACAAAATGAGGGGTACATTTTGATAATAAAAAAAGTGTTGGACAAAAAAAAAATTGTCAGGGGTATGTCGGTCCAAAAATATAGAGTGGAGATATATTAAGCAAACAATGCAGTACAAAATGAGGGGTATATAGATAAATGGTGGAAAAAAAATTTCACACCAAAAGTGCCTCTAAAAGGGAAATGGATCCTCTGCAGTTTGGGCGGGAACTGCAGAGTGCAGTCAGTGTAAATATAGACTTTTTAAATCGGTTGAACAACCTAACCGATGTTAAATATATGTGTGTAAGAGATATTTAACATCGATTTTGCAAACGAACCGATTTAAAAAGTCTATATTTACACTGACTGCCCTCTGCAATTCCCGCCCAAACTGCAGAGGATCCTTCCCCCTCTAAAAGTCGATATACTCTTTATATATAGGGATAGTTATGTAAACAAAAATCCATGCTATGTAGAGTAGGAGTAACGATAATTGTATTTGTGAAAACAACATATATTGTATTAACTTTACTAAAATACCCATATATATAGTTATATTATATTATATTATACTTTTAAACATATTGTTAGTTTATTATCAATTTCTATATTTCATTAAGAAAATATCTTTTTCATATAAATATAAAAATAGTTCATTATTATTCCACTAAAAAAATTATTTAATAAGTTAGTGGCAATTATTAGCTTTCTTTAAAATTGAATTCCTCTTTAAGTCTAAATTATAAATAAATATTTAAATACACAAAAATGTTGAGATTCATTGTGGAGGGCTCCATTGGAGATTCCTTTAAATAGATAGATAGATATATATATAGATAAAAAAACGTTTTCTCTTTTCAGTGCCCACCATGTTTGAACTTTGACGTGGGTTTCATTATATATACGCAATAATTAAGGCTGTGTAATTCATACTGTATTGAAGTGGGGTGTGGAAAAGACAAGAGAAAAATTGCTATTAACATATCTCGGTGAGCCATGGTAGAATCTGTTGCTTCGGAGGTTGATAAATCAGTGCAAGTGCAAGAGTTGTTGGTAAAGAATTCTGAAAATCTTCCAAAGAATTATATCTATGAAGAAGGTGGTGTTGGATTTAGGGATGCTCTTCTGCCATCAGATGATATTCCAGTGATTGACCTTCAAAACCTCACATCTCCATCTACAGCACAACAAGAACTTGCTAAACTCCACTCCGCACTCAATTCATGGGGCTGTGTACAGGTTAGTTAGTTAGTTAGTTACGAAATCATTCATTAATTAGTGGTAGTTATAACTTATAAGTGAGTAATTTGTTTTTTAATTAGAGAATCTGATCTAGGATTTTGCTTATTATAGTCACATTCCAACTACTTTTCCTTATTACATGTTTGGGGACTGATTTTCAATTATTTTGTGGGAATTCAGGTAATAAACCATGGCATGACTGACTCGTTTCTTGACAAAGTGAGAGAAATTTCAAAGCAGTTCTTCCATCTTCCAATAGAGGAAAAGCAAAAATATGCAAGGGAACCAAACGGCTTGGAAGGATATGGAAATGATGTAATATTTACAGAAAATCAAAGGCTTGATTGGAATGATAGATTATACATGAAGGTACAGCCTGAAGATGAAAGGAACTTCAAATTTTGGCCTCAACAACCCAATGATTTCAGGTATAGATTCCTATTGGCACTAAAGTTCTCAACACTACTGAATATTCTTTTACATAGTCTTATTAGAATTGCAGTTTGTTGTGTTTTTAAGGATGTACCTCCTTTTCTCGGCAGTCTTGTGATCGCTGATAAGAGAGGTTTGTCGGTCTATCTTGGATAGTTGTTGTCTGTGGGGATTTAATCCCTTTGTTTTTACCAAATAAAAGCTATTTTTATAGTTTAAAACACTTTAGTTATAGTGTTACTCTTTTTGGCTAAGGAAGAAGTAGTTCTCTCTCATTTCTCTTTGGGTTTCTGACACAATAATGGATTTCTGAATGCAGAAGTATTGTACTTCAGTATACAGAAAATATAAAGCTTCTAATTGAAGTACTTTTAAGGACCCTGGCAAAGTCATTGAACTTGGAGGACGAGGACTCTTTCGTGACAGAGTGTGGACCTGTAATGCTTTTGAGATTGAATTACTACCCACCATGTCCTATGGCTGATCATGTTCTTGGCCTGAAGCCCCATGCTGATGGATCAGCTATAACTTTTCTTTTGCAAGATGAAGAGGTAGAAGGCCTCCAAGTCCTCAAAGATAATCAGTGGTTTAAAGTCCCAATCATCCCTAATGCTCTCATGATTAATGTTGGTGATCAACTTGAGGTAAGAAGCAAGTAGTATTAACCTATGATGCACAAACACAGACACCAGACACGATACTAGCACTAACATGTAAACACAGATAATAATTTGAGAATATGTAAATATAATTGTTCTGTACCGTATCTATGGATAAGTGAGATCCGAGATAGTAGGTAGATGATAAGGTTTTAATCAATATAGGTAACGTCCGAGTTTGATATTCCGAGCTGAGGTTGGGTGTACCTGCACAGTCACTCCGATGCTAAAGTCAGTAGCTGAAAAGTTAATGCAAGTATTGTAATAATTAATGCATACCTCTCTCCTCATCATAAATGTTGTATTTATAGGCTTAAGAGACACTTAAATGTGATGATTTGGTCCATTCGTTGTGGAGGTGCATTATGGGCCCTTCGATGAGTGAATACGGGTTTTGGCTGTTGAAGGCCCAATCAGTTGGCCTTTTGAGTAGAGGGGGTGCGAATATCACGTGTAGAATTTATCCATAACAATAATATAACCACATGTGTTGGTGTCGACACAAATATTGTCAAACACGTCTTCAATCTGAACCGTTGGTGCTAACAAATAGATGACGTTATAGTCTTACATTCAGCCACACACACAGCACAACAAAGACCAAGGTTGTAAATAGTAGAATTATTAATCTACTATCTATCTATACCATTAACCTACTACCAAAATACCAATCTTACCCTTTTTCCAAATATACAATTTTTGGATATTTATGTAATTTCCTTTTTTCACTTTTTAAAACTTTTCCACTTTTTCAAACTTTTTCACTCTCTCTCTTCACACTTTTTTTCAAACTTTTCATCTTTTCACTCTCTCCTACTCTTTCTTCCCTAACTCTCACATTTTTCTACTTTAATTTTATATACATTTTTAATCTCTACTACGGAAATATTACATATTGTTGTTAAATGTTCACGGGGTAATGTTCTGACTCTTAGAATAATAATTTGAAACTTTTTGTTTATCTACTTTAAATTAGTCTTGATTTTCACGGGGTAATGTTCGAACTAATTAAATTATGTCTAAGTCTATTAATAAAAACAACAAGACAATACCCGTGCGTATGCACGGGTATACTGCTAGTTAGTAATGAAGTTGAACGTGTTGCACAGATAGTAAGCAATGGAGTTTTTCGGAGCCCAATACACAGAGTGGTGGCAAATACAGAAAAGGAAAGGCTCACATTAGCAATGTTTTTCAGCCCAGATTCACAAAAGGTGGTTCAACCAATTGACAAACTAGTGAACGAGTCAAGGCCAGCATTATACAGACCGGTGAAAAATTATGCGGATATCTATTTCAAGTATTACCAGCAAGGAAAAAGGGCAATGGAAGCTTCCAAAATATAATTATTAATCAAGTAGAATGCTTCTCGGAAATTAGTCAAATAATATGGAATGATAATGAAATAAATGTGTATTGAAAATTATACACTGTGTGTGAGAGTTTTTTTTAGAAATTTCAATCAAAACTGTATTTGCTCCCGGAGATAAAATAAATGTTGGTTTGTATGCTAGTTTAAAGCTAAAATGTAATTGCGCGCAGCAGTATATGAGTTTAATTGCTTGTTATTGAAAGGTACACGGAGCTATCCGGCACAATAATAAAATGATTTTTTGGCGGTGTCTAGAGTGAAGGTTCAATTAAGTTGTTCACGAATTTACCACACTATTTGACCATTAAATTAAATAAGTTTATATGATTTTTTTTGGTGAACAATAAATTTATGGGTATTAATTTTTATACCCCCCTCATTGGCCTCCATACCCCTATAATACACTTTTATACCAAAATACCCCTCTCATTTTGACAAAAAATCAGATCAGGTCTAAAATTTCGCCATTTTTCCGGATTCATCACTAAAAGGTAAATCCGTAGTGTTTTTTTCTGAATTTTTCTCGGATTGTTGAGTTGTTGATGAATCCGTAGAAAATTTTGTGAATTTTATCCGGATTTATGTTAACTACATAAATCCGGAGTGTTAATTTACACTACGGATTTATGTGGTTAACATAAATCCGGAGTTAATTTTTTTTTATGCGTACGGATTTATCTCGGATAAAGATAAATCCGTAGTGTTTTTTTAAACTACACATATAGTAGTCATCATTAGCTATACTACGTCTCTTCAACTGCACAACAACCATTCTACCTCTTTTCTATCAAATCTCATTGCAATTTTATTTTAAAATAATAGATCACCCAATATCGATGCATTGGCTGTCATATTTTCTCATCAGAATAATAAATATACATATTGGTTTATACTTGGACTTGTCAACTCTACGTTTATTCAACCCAAGAAAAACATATTAACTTAATTATATGCAGAGAAAGAGGAAGAGTTGCAGGAATGTTAAAAACAAGAAAACCAAAAAAATAAAACACTACGGATTTATCTCCTCGATAAATCAGTAGTTCTTGGAAAAGCGCTAGAAAAATAGACTACTGATTTATCTCCCACGATAAACGTAGTCATGAAACTAATCGCTTCTTCAACGAATTTACGAAAACATCAATGGGTGATGAATCCAGTAGCCTTTTATTTGACTCGGAAACATCAATGGGTGATGAATCCAGTAAAAAATGAGATGAATCCAACGCTTTTTGTTTTTTAGTAAGGGCAAATTTGGAAGTTTGGGTCAAAAGGGGGGTATGGGGTCTAAGGGAGGGGGTACAAAGATTAAAACCCTAAATTTATATGATCTTATTAGTTATTACCACAACGTATATTATCTTTTTGTCAAAAAAATAACTTACATTATCTCATCAGTTTACCACTCCATTCGCCCCTCTTCAAGAATGTGATTTGTGAGAACCAGTCCAAGGTTTGAGGCTCCCATATATTTTTCTTTATTTATGAATTATTTTTTCAGTAGACTAAAATTAGTGTTTTTTTTTTAGTTTATTGGGATATGATCATATTGAGCTTGAACTATACCAATGCATCTGCAAGGTCGCATTATGTGGGTACTGATATTTTTGGTAGTTTGATTATTAAGTAAATAGTTACATTTTTTATTTAAAAAAGTTAAGCTAAAAATTCAACTATTGAAATTTAAAAATTAGGAAGATACTTTTATTAATGGTTATAAAAGGCTAATCTATAAAAAAATTTGTTTAAATAATTTCTGTCTAGACTCAAAACTAAGTAATCTGTTAGAGAAATAAAAACATTTGTGAAAAAAAATATAAAGTATTTGTATTTTAACAACGAAATTTGACAACATCAAATGTTTTTTTGTTGAAACTCAAAAGTAAAATATAAAAATAAATAAATTGACGGCACCTAATGTTTTCTTGTCGATACTCATAAAATACTATTTCATTTATTACAAAATAAAAATGTTCATAAAAGCAAAATATAAAAAATTATTATAGTGACAACATGTTACGTTTCTCGTAAGAAATCAAAAGTCATAATACAAAATTAGAGATGAATGAAAGAGCAGGAATATGAAGAATGAAGGATATGAACGAATGAGGAAGGAGAGAAACGAAAGAAAAAAAAGGAAAAGAGAGAAATAATAGGAATAACAATTAAAGAAATTTAAGTGTAAATTAAAACTGTCCCTTAAAAATAGGAATTAGTTTATTTTCTAATTAAATTATTTCAGAAAGCTTAGGAACATAATCTCTAGCCCACTTTACCTATTTAGCAACAAAATTATTTTCTCTTTTCATCAATCTGGTTATTCATTGAGGAACACACTTCACGTATTTAAAAATCTAAATTTTTATGGACTATAAAGTACTCCGAAACACACTACTAAGTGTCACATTGTACATATTTTGTAACAAAACTGTTATTATTTTTTACCCAAAAACACATTAATATTTTCTGAAATGATTAATCCACCTGAGATAATCTTGTTTTGTCTGGGATGCACAGATGGCAGCCGGTACATGTTTGTAATATTTTTTTACTCATTTGTTTTATTTTCATAATATTAGGAAGAATCTTGGTTATTTGGTGTCGGTAGGGTTTAGAGAGAGAGAGAGAGAGATATGGGAGGAAAGGAAGTTAGGAAGTAGGATGAGAGAAAAATTATGGATATTTCAGTATTTTCATGTAGAAAAATGGCGCAAAGTCGTGAGAAGGGGCCAAAAGAAAACCCCAAATAAATATTTTAGTGATATATACTAGTATTTCTTTTAAAAGTATAATTGTTATCTATCTATCTAATCTATCTATCTAATCTATCTAATATCTATTTGCCATACCCCGTGGTAAAGTCGAACATCGTGCTAGGGAATGTGCTTCTCCTCTAATGCCTCCTTGGGACATGAGGTTGTGCAACAACTGTTATAAGCAGGGTCACATTGCAGTTGATTGTACAAACGAGAAGGCATGCATAGGAAGACGGGCCACCTGGCACGTGATTGTCCAAACGATCCCATTTGCAACTTGTGCAATGTTTCTGGACATTTGGCTAGATAGTGTCCGAAAACTGATGTTCTTGGAGACCGTGTTGGTGGAGGTGGTATTCATGGTGGTGGTATTTGTGGTGGTGGTGGTGGGGGTATTCCTGGCGGTGGTGGTGGCAGTTACCGAGATGTTGTATGTAGGAGTTGCCATCAATTGGGCCACATGAGTAGAGATTGCATGGGGCCTTTGATGATTTGCCACAATTGTGGTTGTTGGGGGCACCTGGCATATGAGTGCCCTTCACATAGGCTTATGGATCGCTATCCCCGGAGGCAGTGGCGGATCTTTATAGGAGCCGGGGGAGCCACGGTACCCTCCGGCTCCCATTAAGTTAATATATACATAGCTATATATTTTATACTTAAAGTTAGAATATATAGAACCAAATGAACACTAAGCAACAAAGGTATCAGTAGCCAAACGGTTAATAGCATTATTTGTGTATTTAAGGTCCCCAGTTCAATTCTTGTGATGGTGAAACCTCTTTTTTGTAGTTATTTGTATATTTTTCTCAAAAATTAATATAAAAAACTGCACTAAGCAATATTTGAACTTAGGACATTAAAATTAGGTGAGGCCTAGGTTGTCCCTTTAAACATTGTGGGTAATTTACCTTATCCAATAAAAATTGGTCATGTGTATTCCACTAACTATCTTAAGCACACAATCCTATTTTACAACTTTTACATATAATTTTTGTTATTTGCATATTTATCCCATACTCAATGAATGACTTTTTATGTTTCCAATCAAAAAAATTAATTTTTTCATTTAATTTTTGATGACACATTCAATAGCACACCAAAATTTGATCACAAATTGAGTGGAAAATTAATCTTTCGAAAAATTATCCTAGAGACTAGGTAAGCATTATACCAAAAAAAAATTAAAAAAAAAAGAGATACTAGCGTTGAAAAACAAAACGTTAAAATGCAATAAAGTTTAAAAATAACGTAGTTGTAAAAGAAAAAAAAACTAACATGGTATTTACACTTCTAAAATAAACAAACGTTTTTTTGGTAATAAAAATAAACAAACTTTGTATTAGTTTAACTATATAATTCATAAAATAATTAGCTAACGTTGTTTACTGTTCTAAAATAAATAATTATTTTTAAAAAAATAAATGAGTTTAGTTATCTAAATAAATAAATAAATTTCTAAATATCTTAATAATTATTTTAATTATAATAAATTTATAATAGTAATAATTTATAAAGAGGAAAAAAAACCTTCGAACAAAAAAAAAAGCAATCCACGGAAATTACATCGCCCACTGAAAATGCATCTTTGGGAAAATGGGTTGAAATTTGAAATTTGAAATCGCAGGAAATTACATCGATTCACGAAAATGCACACGGCCTCAGGAAATTTGAAATTTAAATTCTTGAAAATATCCAATAATTCCACTGAAAATGCACACGGTCTCTCAAAGAAGATCCACAAAGATACTCCCGCCCCATTATTCTCAAAGAAGATCCCCAAAGAAGATCCACCACCTCGGTATCCTTCCCAAAGATCCTCCCCCAAAGACTAGTCACCACTCCGCCGAAAATACGTTGCCACTCAGCCAGACCATTTACCTGGCGGAAAAATCACAAAAAATACTGCGTAGCAATGTGGTTGGCCTATAATGATCGCCGAGTACTTTATTGCCCCTAGCAAACTTGTCTTCATGTCGAACAATAGCTCAAAATCGTCATCGTCATCAAGTCGCTCCTCTAGCACTTCGAGGATTCTTCGGACACATCGAGTTCCACCCATTCAAACCCCAAGCCGCCATCTTCCCAACCGAGCGCGCGGATGCGAGTCCTTCTCATAAAGTGGAGATTGAGGACCTTTCTACTGAGAGCACACAGAGTGGAAGTGGTAGGCGGTCAAGAGAACCATGGATCGGCTCTCCAAACCGGCTTGGGCGGGTCCCGGGTCCACCTCGATGATTTCATATATCATAGTGGTACCAAGGATTCACCGACCGTGAAGGATTTTTATGTACCACTATGAACTCGACTTCATTTAGCGCCCAATTCATTAAACCATGGATGACTCAATGTATCATCATGTAAATTAGGGTTCACTTACCATCGATTCCTCTCGATCAAAGATGATTCAACATATAATTATTTGAACTAGGGCTCACTCACCGCTCGGCTCCATCGAGCGTGGATGATTCCATGCATCACGGTGTAAACAAGGATTAACGATCGCTCGAATCGATCGATCAAAGATGACTCCATCGTAATAGTGTGAACTATGGTTCTCTTACCTATTGGTTCCATCGACCAATGATGATTTCATGTATCACGTTGGTAACTAGGATTCACTAATCGTGAATGATTTCATGTACCACCATGAACTCGACATCATCTAGCATCTAGATCAAGAAACCACGGATGACTCAATGTATGTTGTGTGAATTAGGGTTCACTTACCATTGGATTCCACCGATTAAAGATGATTCAATATATCATTATTTGAACTAGGGTTCACTCACCGATTCGGTTTCATTGAGTGTGGATGAATTTAATAAATTTAATACTTGGAAAACTTAATTTACTAAAATTACACATCATGGTGGTTGTCGGTGGTAGTTGGTGGAGGTCAAAGTGGTGGTCGGCAGTGGTTGACGGTGGAGCGCAAGTATTTGATGCATGTGGACATAGTGTTGAAGCGGTTAAGGTCATAAGACGAGGAAGAACACCGTGGAAATACGAGTGAAGATATTTTGGTGGTTGCCTTCTACTACACCGTGCCTACTAAAGCAACAATACCGTAATCAGAAAAGTGTTATACATATGTTGATTGTCATTCTAACCACGATTAACCCGATCAAGGTAAGTGTTAGACCGCGTCGCGACTATATATCCACCACGATTAACATGAATTGGTGAAGCGTTTTAATGTGTTGACTATTGGTCTAACCACATTTAACCCGATTAGGTTAAGTGTTAGACCTACGCTCATTTTTGTTTTAACTTCTAACTACACTTAATCTAATTAAGATAAGGGTTATGCTTGTATTGACTCTTGGTCTAACCCCGATTAACCTCGATCTAACCATGATTAAGCTGATATGGAGAACAGTTAACCCAGTGTTGACTCTTGGTTTAACCACGATTAACTCAATCAAGTGAAGTGTTAGACATGTGTCGACTATTGGTCTAGCATTGCGCATGCAACGATGTTAAATCTCTTGAGGAAAAGATTTACTGTCCATTGTGATCCTACCCGACTCAATGATTAGTCTCTCTGAGCTTGCCAAGAACATACCCGATTTATAGAAAAAATAAAAATAGACATTAACATATTTTTTTAATTATTTTGATAGAAATATATTAATTAAAAAATAGAGTAGTACACAACAATAATAACCCGTTTCATTTATTAAGACTTAGCTTATGTTTGGCTCACAAAAGAAAGTGAGAGGAAAGAAAAGTAAGGGAAAGGGAAGAAAAGTAGTAGAAAATAAGATGTTTTTCTTCCCTTGTTTGATAAAGAGAAAAAATAAGAGGAAAAAAGTGTATATATATAAAATGACAAAACTAACCTTTAATAGAAAAGTAAAATATTTTTTATTGCAATACATTAATTTTAATACAAGGTTAAATATGTCATTTCATAAAAATTGTGTTTTCCCTAACTTTTCTTCTCAAAATGGGACCCACTAAAACTTTTTTTTTCTTCCTAGTTTTAAAGGTAACCAAACAAAAGAAAATAAAACATTCCCTAATTTTCCTTTCCTTTCTTTTTTCTTGGTTTTTTAAGGCAACCCTCTAGTTTTTTTTTACGACTTGGGAAAGGGAGTATGGAATTGATGGAGTGGAAGATCTTTTAATAAAAAAAGAGAAAACTTAAATGCAAAATCCTCCTGTATCCTCCAAACCAAACCTTTCGTCTTCCTCTTTTGTCCAATTTTCTTTTCCCTCGCCCCTGAGATTTACCATTTAAGCATTTTTTAATTGTTAATTTAAAAAAAAAATTAAATGATAATGATATATATGAAAACAAAGACAAGGCATGACAAACGAAAACTGGAAATGAAAGTTGTCAAAAAGAGACATTGGTTTTAGTTGAATATGGAGCATGCTATCATCATGTGGTATGCGTTGAAATATGTCACCTTTTCAAAATTAAAATAAAGGATCCATATGCAACTAGATGTATCCTTTAATGTGTAGCATCATGGAGGGTGAGTTGCAGATGTTTTGCACTGGTTTCGTGAGGCTGCAATTGAGGAGATTTTGCAGAGGTTTTGTGAGTTGCAGAGAAACTTGAAGATGATGGTGAATGAAGTTTTCATTGAAGTGGGTTGCAGATTTATCAAAAATACTTTGGAAAGATAAATGAAAGGACAAAAACATTTATTAATTTTGGGGTGAATGTGCAAATAATATAAATATATAACATAAACGGTAAAACAAATAATATGAATATATTTAAGTGATAAATGTTAGTGGAATCCATGTGTCACCTTTTAAATGGATAAGACAAATTACCCACCTTCTATTTAAGGGCAACCAAGAATTTACCTTAAAATTAACATAGATAATTTTGACCACTAAACCAAACAAACTATTATAAATACATCATTAATTTTATTTTATATATTTGTTACTATTTTGGCTCCCTCCAATTTTTTTTGCAAGATCCGCCACTGCCCGGAGGTACTAATGGATGACATTTTTAGGTTACATAGTTACATCAATTTTCATTTATATACATTAATTGGGCAGACTATTGAGTCTTTGTTTTCTCTCGGTAAAAACACGACAGTGATAATCTGCTAGCACTTTGGTTTTTATGATTCCACATTCTATAAATAAGAATGTTCTATTGTTAAGAGTTGTGGTTATATCAATTAAGTAACTTGACGAGGCTATTTATTGTTTGTCCATTTCAAAAGTTGTGGTAAGCTAGGTTGGAGTTTCGCATGTATGCAGTTAAAAAGTTGTGGTAATCTTGGTCTAGTTGAAACTACAATCCCTAGCAATAACGCCAGTAAAATCTGAAAGGATTCACTATTTGATTCACGCAATCGGTCGTGCAAACATTTGAAAAATGTACATCAAGTGCTGGTCCTACTAAGTTATAAAATGTGAATAAAATTGTGTCGTCAACTGCAACGCTATTGCATGTGATTATGTAGTTGTTTTGGCCTTTGGTGCGATGTGACTTTGAGGAGCATTGTACATAAGAGGGGAGGCCTCTACGGCCATGTTTTGCGTTGGAATTTGCCCAAACACGATTAGAACAAAGGTTTTAATTGGAAATGTTTGCTTTTGGCATTAATATGGTGTTTTTGGTTGAAAATTTTCACTTACTTTTGGTCCTTAAATATTTTGATATTTTGAAAATATGAATTATTTTTTTAACATTTGAAAGTATTAAAAGATTCAAGTGTGTGTGTTTGTGTGTGAGGGAGGAGAGTTAAATAAATAAAGAGTGAAGAGTTGAGTATTTGGGGGAGGGTAATTGCCAAGGGGATATAGATTAGAGGGGGAGGAGGTAGCGTGAAATTGCATAAAAAAAATAGATAAAAAATAAAAGAAACAAACAATATTTTTATGTACCAAAAAAATAAATAAACAAACAAAGAAAGAAATGTATCCATCATTTATGCATTATTTATAGCAAGTTGCAAGTTGCAAGTTGCAGTGTTGAAAAAAGAATTAAAAAAGAATAAAACATGAGAATTGTGGCTGAATAGGTAAAAAAAATTCATAGTTGTGTCTCTATGATGTATGAATTTATACCTATCATGTCTATTTTTATTAGTTTTTAATAGTGTCACATATGTCAGTACGTGAGTTGATTAAGTACCACTTCGGTCCACCATCAATTGGCCAGAGTTCTAACCTGGATCGATCCCCAGATCGATTTTAATGACTATAGATTTACCAAACACATCATGTGGTGGTACCAGAACTAAATGAAATAAACAATACACCATATTAAGATATGGTAATGCTCTATTTTAAATTATTTACATTGCATTAAAAATTTTAGGTTAAATACCACTTTTGGTCCTTTATCTTTGCTCTAAGTTTCACTTCTTTGGTCTTTTATCTTTTTTTTGGTTCGTTTTGGTCATTTATCTTTCATTTTTGTGTCAGTTTGGTCATTTATCTTTCATTTTGTTTCATTTTGCTACCAAGTCTGTTCAAGCCTTCAAGGATTATGGGTAGTATTATGTTTAATCATTCAACTCACTTTTTTAACAGATGAATTATGTTTTAAGTTGAATTTGATATAATCCATGCATGTGCTTAGAGGATATATTTGAATTAGTACATGAATTTGATATAGTCTGTATGGTTGGTTATGGGCATCAATCCATGCATGTGTTTATGAGGGATTGATGTATTGGGAAGTAACGTTCAGAGGGCTCATTAATTGTGATCATAAATCATAATCCATTATCTTAATAAGTTTAGTGATTCAAACCCCCCTTTTCCTATATTTGTTAAGGTTTCTAATACCATTATGTGAATTGATAAGAGTTGACTTGGTATTTGTGACGTAGGAGTGAATTTTTCACTATAATGAATTTCAAGTAGCATTAATGTATCATGTATCATGTGATTGGTATTTGTTATTTTCTTTTTAAAGCCCAGTATCGACCTAAGTAGGTAGTTGAATTTGTGCACCTCTTTAAGTTTGATTTTGCTGTTTTCATAAGTTAATTTGTTCCCACTTGGCAGATGATTTGTCCACTGACAGTGCCTTTAATAGAGATTCATCAGGCAAAATGATATTGTTGACTTAAGAAGGGCTGAAGTGAATTTGTAGTACAAGAAAACTTTGAAAAATATTATTGTAACAAGTACTAATTGTAAAGGGTGCATTAATGGAGTCTTAACTTAGAAGTGAATTTGCATTAGATGTAAATTTTGAAAGTGGAACATACACTTTCATTAGCCAATTTCTTAGTATTTTTATTGACTTGAATTTCTTAGTTTTAGATAGTGATAAGTTTAATGAGCTTTGGTACAAAGACTTCGTGCGTGAGATTGAAAATTGTAGCATATTTAATACTCAAGCTGGGATGTTTCATGTGTGCCTATCAAATGGTGTAGGAGGAACACCACTTTTGGTATGAGCATAAATGTGATGATTTTTTTAAAACATATTTATAATGACGTTAAAAGTATATTTATTGTTAAACAATAAATGTGCATATTTATTTTCAGCCTCAGTTAAATTGCCTTTTCATATTCCTAGCTGTGTGGAAATTGTATTTAGTAAAGTGGACATTCAATTGAACCTTTCACAATAGGGTTGGACAGAGAGTCGGACACTCACGTGGTTGGTTCAATTAATTGCTCAGAATAGGGTGTATCAGATTGAATCATAGTTTAATCACTTTGAACTGCCAATTGGCGTGGGTTGAACGGCCCGAAAAGCATTTTTTGATTTTTAAATTTACTTTTTCTCCAAAATTTAATACTTTTTTTATTTAATTATTACTTATCCGAAGTGACTATGATCCTGAAGTCTCTCCGATTCAATCTTCAGTCCGATTTTAAAAACAATGGTATTACCAACTTTCTCATTTACTTGTTGTTATGTATCAGTTGTGTACTTTGATTCTCTGAGACGGCTTTCTAATTACGCTATTGTCATTTACTATTAAATTGTTATTAACTGCATTTTTATGAAAGAATCGGAGCTGCAATTTATTTTTGCAAGCATTGTACACTTTTTTGGATATAAAAATGAACTTATTGTCCACAAATATTTCATTCCCGTGCATCACACGGGTCACGGTCTAGTAATAATAATAATAATAGTAAACGCCTAAACGGTATCCAAAATATTAATGACGGAGGTGATATAGACGGTAGCATGAATTTGTTTACTTTAGGTTTTTTTTAATATAGAAATTAAGTAAAGAGATGACTGTGAAATTTAAAAAGTCAGAATATATGTGCTGCAATTGTTGACAATGAGAGTATAAGATTGAAAAAAAAGAAAAGAGAGGAAAAGATATACAATAAAAGAATGGAATGGTTTGACGCTAATTTGTGAATGTAGAACGGGCCTAGTGAATTTTCAAACTGCTTATAACTACTCCTTCTGTCCCATATTATATGACTTTTTAGGTATAAAAATTTGTCTCATAATACATGACTTTTTAGAATACCAATACAACATCAATTTTATTTTCCAGTCATACCCTTTATTATTTAATATATCTCTTCTTACAATTCTACTTTTTATGTTTCAAATGTCATTAATGAAGGACAATTTGGTAAACTAACTCACAATCTCTCTTTCCGATACAAAATTGACTACTTTTCTTAATTCATGTATCACAACCTTAAGCGACATATAATATGGGACGGAGGGAGTAATAGAATTATATGATAAGATTACTAATATCAATATCGCTATCAATTTTTTGCACTTCAGTTTTTGTATATAAAGGGCAATGTCATTTCTCAAAATCAACGTTGAAGAGCTTACCTTGCGTGCACCAATAAAATGGATTTGTCATTATATATTTGTTAAACAGGTGATTGAAGAACAAGTTTCGTGTATTTAAATTGTTGTATTTTTTTTAGATTTTAAAGTATTTCGAAACACACTGTTTAGTATCGCACTTTACATATTTTATTGAGCAACGAATTTCACCTATTTGAACATTTAATTTTTTTTCTAGACCCAACAGTACCCCAAAAACACTGCTTATCGTCGCTCTTTACGCGCGTTGGCACAGAATTATATTTTGTCTTCACCAAACGGGTTTTTGATGAATGGACTTCTCGTATTTTAATAGTTATTTTTTTGGGGCTTTAAAGTACTTCAAAAACACACGACTTACCGTCACACTTTATATATATTGGATTTAATTTATACAATAGGTGTATAAGACTTTTACACTATCTACCAATTAGAGGTTGACATCTGACCAAAAAGAAATTGGTCAATTGATAACCACTAGTTAGTCAATTGATAATCAACCACTCCATGAATTGTGATTGGTGGTGGTTGTAAAAGTCTGTACACAGTATGTATATATAAATTAAACAAACCATATTTTATGTACCAAAAAATGAGTGACCATATTGATATTTTTATTGGACTCATATTAAAGAAGACTCACTTGCTTATATTAAACAAACTATATTTTTAGAGAAATGATATTTGGACAATGAATGACAAAATACGGTGGGTGCTGGCATTCTGATAGTTAATGTTTGAAAAATCGTTAAGTAAGATTTATCTCGCCGCATAGTTAACCTCAAAAGGTAAACTTTGAAATTTTACTACGTGGTTAATGTTTCAAAAAAGTTGAGTATTTATTCTGCTGCAATGGTTAACCTCAAAAGATACTCCAAAAGTGGAATTGTCAATTCATTGAAGTACCTTTTGAGGTTAACCATTGCAGCAGGATAAATACCCAACTTTTTTGAATCATTAACCACGTAGTAAAATTCGAAAGTTTACTTTTTGAGGTTAACCATCGCAGCAGATGATAGATACCCAACTTTTTCAAACATTAACCATCAGAACGTGTGTGACCCACCGTATTTTATTCCTCATTATCCATGTTTTTATCATTCAAAAAAGAAGACTGTATTTTTATGTACCATGAAAGAGAGTCTTCTTTTATAGATAATTAAAAATGTCGGTCTTCTTTTTGGTATATTTTTTAAAAATGTTGATAAAAAAAAAAGAGAAGACTTAAAAATGTTGGTCTTCTTTTTGGTATATTTTTACAACAATGTTATATAGACATATATTTTTAGACAAAAATTGACAAAAATCAACTTACAACACCAATTAACCAAGTTTTTTAGACTATTAGTAAGTGATCAATTAACCAAGTTTTTTAACAACGCCTAAAATCGTGAAAAAGAGGTTGGCTAAATAGTCTAAAAACTTAAGTTGTACCATACAGTGTTTGCATTTATGCGATTTTTTAAAAAACCTATGTCCAAATATCATTTTTGATATTTTTATCATGTACTCATATTAAAGAAGACTCACTTTCATGATACATAAAAATATCGTCTGTTTATATACACATATATAAAAGAAGACCAACATTTAAACCAAAATATATAAGAGTTTGCATATAATAAATTAAACAAACGATAAAATGAAATTGTATCAAGAAAATAGATAAAAAATGAAAGAAACAAACGATATTTTTATGTACCAAAAAAAATGAAAGAAACAAACAAAGAAATGTATCCATCATTTGTGCATTATTTATAGCAAGTTGCAGTTGCAGTGTTGACTAAATAATTAAAAAAGACTGGAGGGCCTGGTTTACTAAATTTGCCAGGTGTTAAGGCATGGCATTATATGATAAGATAAAATTGAAAGAAGAGAGATTAATACGTATCAAAAAGGAAGAGAGATGAATAAAGAATAAAAGATTTGATAAAAAAACTAATATTTCATTGGTATTATAAAATGTCAAATAATACTAACAAAAGTTAGTCCGAGCAATAACTGAATTTGGATCCTACATCAAGATATTGAGTTCAAATCTTAAGAGGAGAGAACTACACTGCGCCAAGAAAGTCGAAAGACTTGTAACCTTTGAATTGTTTGGGACAACCCTGGTTGCGGCCAACCACCTATTAATTGTTTTTCCATTCAATTTCAACTTTCACTCCACCGACCATGAAGTAACGTTATAAATAAGGGTGTTCGCGGTGCAGGTTGGTTCGGTTTTGGGTAAAAAAGTGAACTGAACCGCAAGGTAAAAATAGATGCGGTTTGGTTTGGTTCGGTTGACTTCCGAAAAAAAAAACCAAACCAATGCAGTTTTGGTTTGGTTCGGTGTTTGAAAGGCAAAATACAATTTAGGGCTCCTTTGGGTAGAGATTATTTTGAACTTATGAAAAACAACTTATGCAAATAAATAAGTTTCTATGTATTATTCATAAGCTTGTCAAGACAGTTTATGAAAAAAAACAACTTAGGGAGATACAATTTTTGTTAGTGAGAACTTATGAATTAGCATAAAACTTACTATCTTCATTAGTTGATTTTTATAAACTCAAAAATAAGCTAATCCAAACGGCCCCTTAAACAAACCGCTTCATTAGTTTCTACATATATTGCTTTGTCAAATTTTGTTTTAGTATATAAGATTTTGTTGTTTGGTTTGGTTTAGATAATCAAAATCGCGGACCGAACCTAATCGTGCGGTTCACTAAAAAAAAACCCGAACAAAACCAATAAAAAGCAGTTTTTTGCGGTTTTCGATTTGATTTGGTTCGGTTTGCGATTTTCTATTCGTTTTGTTCGATTTTGAACACTCCTAGTTATAAACGTGGGCTTGGTAGGTGCTGGTAGCCACCCTGTTTTGTTTCTCACCTAGTTCTGGTCCTCAAGTTTTGTTTATCAGTTTTAGGCTCTCATAATTTTTGATAGCGCTTTATGATTTTTAATAGTGCTTCGTGACTTTTAATAGCATTTTTTTTGAATATTTGATTGCGCTTTTAAGTGCTATTAAAATTTATGACAAACTAAAATTGATGAAAAAAATTTGGTTATTAAAAATAGGTGAAAATGTTTTGACGGACTAAAACAAAAAAATTCAAAATTTTTAGGGTGAAAAACATGTTCAACCCTACATTTTAAATTCAAAAGTAAAAAAATTGATAAATTGCGAAATTGCAAACACAATGAAGTGAGACAAAAGTGAAACAAAAGAAAAAAAACCTCAAAATTATATAATAATAAAATTAAAAAGCAGGAAATGAGCATATGATAAATAATTAAGAGAGAATTTTGAATATTTAATAATTTAGTATTAAATTATATCCAAATATGTAATATTTCTTATTTCATTTTTCTTATAATAGAGTCTGAAATGGTAAGTGTTTAGATTTACTACCACCTTCTCAATTTACGTGTCATATCGACCACTTCACACAAATTAAGATATATAGTTAAGTTTAGATAGGAAAATTATTATAAGTTACTTTACAAAATTATCTTTCATTAAAAATATAGAAAAGATAAATTAATAGAATTGAAAAAAGATAGATTAATATGGAAAAAAAAGAGAGATGAATAAATAATAAATATATGATAAAAAAAACCTTAATATTTCACTAGGATTATAAAACGTCTAGTAATACCAACAAATGTGTTGGAAAAATCAGACTCAATTGTTATGAAAACAATAAATAATTTCCCCGGACAGAAGTTTTGTGCGGAAGTAAGTTTGGATGAACACACGAGAAAAACAACCCAATACGCACAATTTACTGAAAATAAAAGATACATATATTTAACGTAGAAAACCCTCTAATACCAAAAGAAAAACCAGACAAACTCAAAAAAAAATCTACTATATCAAATAATAATCACGTATTAATTGTTTTTCCATTCAATTTCAACTTTCACTTCATTGACCATGAAGTAATGTAAACATCGGTTTGGTATGTGGTAGTTGCAGCATGTTTGACTTTTCATTGGCCACATATTAGTACTCAAATAAGAGTGTGTAGTTCGGCTAAGACTTACATCACTAAGCATTTTGCTTAGTGATGATCACTAAATCTATATTAACCGTTGGATAATAAATATATTACTTAAATTGTAAATGGTTGTTATTATAGGAGAGTAATTTAGTACTATCAAATATTCTTTATAATAATTAATTAAATATAAATAACTAATAAAGCTATTATCTCTTATGTTTAAGACCATTAATTTCGACGGTTACACAATTCCAAAGTTAATGTCTAATTAATCGGAACTCACATAAAAGCTAATATTAAATTATTCTTTTTTTATTAATTGTTAAATTACATTTTTATCTCTTTAGTGACTATCACTAAATGTTTTATTTAGTGATGTAAACCGAACTCGTGTAGTTCATATTGAACTGGAGCGAGGATTGAGGTGTGGAAAAGAGAAAAGTTGCTATTACGATTGCTTTGACACTTGTTTATTCATCACTAATCAATTTGGTGGAAAAAAATCATTTCATGATAAAATACGTCAAGTACGTCATTAAACTGTGTATTTTTAAGATACTTTAGGTCCAAATTTTTTTTTGATATGATTTATGAAAAAACTAGTATATGATTTCAGAAAAAATATAATTAAAGATCCAATTTTTGAGATTCGAGCGAGATGGCCCTAGTTGCTGCCAACCACCTATTAATTAATTGCTTTTCCATTGAATCTCAATGGCCCCCCAGTTGTAACCATCATGTTTACTTCTCAATCTAGTCAAAAATAATAAATAAATAAAACATTTACTTTTCAGCGCCCACCATGATTGAACTTTGACGTGGGTTTCATTATATATATATACGCAATTAAGAGTGTGTAATTCATATTGAAGTGGATTGAGGATTGAGGTGTGGAAAAGACAAGAGAAAAATTGCTATTAACATATCTCGGTGAGCCATGGAAGAATCTCTTGTTTCGGAGGTTGATAAATCAGTGCAAGTGCAAGAGTTGTTGGTGAAGAATACTGAAAATCTTCCAAAGAATTTTATCTATGAAGAAGGCGGTGCTGGATTTAGAGAAGCTGCTGTTCTGCCATCAGATCAGAATATTCCAGTGGTTGACCTTCAAAACCTCACATCTCCATCTACAGCACAACAAGAACTTGCTAAACTCCACTCCGCACTCAATTCATGGGGCTGTGTACAGGTTAGTTAGTTAGTTAGTTAGTTAGTTAGTTAGTTAGTTACGAAATCATTCATTATTTAATTAGTGGTAGTTATAACTTATAAGTGGGTTTGTTTTTAATTAGAGAATCTGATCTAGGATTTTGCTTATTATAGTGACATTCCAACTACTTTTCCTTATTACATGTTTGGGGACTGATTTTCAACTATTTTGTGGGAATTCAGGTAATAAACCACGGCATGACTGACTCGTTTCTTGACAAAGTGAGAGAAATTTCAAAGCAGTTCTTCCATCTTCCAAACGAGGAAAAGCAAAAATATGCAAGGGAACCAAACGGCATGGAAGGATATGGAAATGATGTAATTTTTTCAGAAAATCAAAGGCTTGATTGGACTGATAGATTATACATGAAGGTACAGCCTGAAGATGACAGGAACTTCAAATTTTGGCCTCTACAACCCAATGATTTAAGGTATAGATTCCTATTAGCACTAAGTTCTCAACACGACTGAATATTCTTTTACACGACATGATGACATGAAGGATAGTCTTATTAAAACTGTAGTTTGTTGTGTTTTTAAGGATGTACCTCCTTTTCTCGACAGTCTTGTGATCACTGATAAGAGAGGTTTGTCGGTCCATCTTGGATAGTTGTTGTTTGTGGGGCTCTAATCCCTTAGTTTTTACCAAATAAAAGCTATTTTTATAGTTTAAAACACTTTAGTTATAGTATTACTCTTTTTGGTTAAGGAAGAAGCAGTTCTCTCTCATTTCTCTTTGGGTTTCTGACACAATAATGGATTTCTGAATGCAGAAGTATTGTACTACAGTATACAGAAAAATTAAAGCTTCTAATTGAAGTACTTTTAAGGGCCCTAGCAAAGTCATTGAACTTGGAGGACGAGGACTCTTTCGTGAAAGTGTGTGGACCTGTAATGTTTTTGAGATTGAATTACTACCCACCATGTCCTATGGCTGATCATGTTCTTGGCCTGAAGCCCCATGCTGATGGATCAGCTATAACTTTTCTTTTGCAAGATGAAGAGGTAGAAGGCCTCCAAGTCCTCAAAGACAATCAGTGGTTTAAAGTCCCAATCATCCCTAATGCTCTCGTGATTAATGTTGGTGATCAACTTGAGGTAAGAAGCATGTAGTAATAACCTATGATGCACAAATATTTACCAGGCACGACACTAACACTAAAATGTAAACACCGATAATAATTTGAGAATATGTAAATATAATATAACCACATGTGTTGGTGTCGACACAAATATTGTCAACACGTCTTCAATCTGAACCGTTGGTGCTAACAAATAGATGACGTTATAGTCTTACATTTAGCCACACACACAGCACAACAAAGACCAAGGTTGTAAATAGTAGAATTATTAATTAGTAATGAAGTTGAATGTGTTGCACAGATAGCAAGCAATGGAATTTTTCCGAGCCCAATACACAGAGTGGTGGCAAATACAGAAAAGGAAAGGCTCACATTAGCAATGTTTTTCACCACAGATTCACAAAAGGTGATTCAACCGATTGACAAACTAGTGAACAAGTCAAAGCCAGCATTATACAGGCCGGTGAAAAATTATTCGGAGATCTATTTCAAGTATTACCAGGAAGGAAAAAGGGCAATTGAAGCTTCCAAAATATAATTATTAATCAAGTAGAATGCTTCTCGGAAATTAGTCAAATAATATGGAATGATAATGAAATAAATGTGTATTGAAAATTATACACTGTGTGTGCGAGTTTTTAGAATTTTCAATCAAAATTGTATTTGCTCCCGGAGATAAAATAAATGTTGGTTTGTTTGCTAGTTTAAAGCTAAAATAATTGCTGCAGTATATGAGTTTTTTTTTGTTGATATAAAGCAGTATATGAGTTTAATTGCTTGTTATTGAAAGGTACACGGAGCTAGCTATCCGGCACAATAATAAAATGATTTTTTGGCGGTTTTTAGAGTGAAGGTTCAATTAAGTTGCTCACGAATTTACCACTCTATTTGACCATTAAATTAAATAAGTTTATATGATTTATTTTTTTGTTGAACAATAAGTTTATATGATCTCATTAGTTATTACCGCAACGTATATTATCTTTCTTATATTATCTCATTTGTTTAGCACTCCATTCGCCCCTCTTCAAGAATGTGATTCACGGCTGTTTCTACTTTCTATATTCACAAACTGACAAAAGAAACATGGCTGTTCCATGCATGCATCACATAATGCTGTCGGAAGACAGAAAATTGTGGCAGATATGCATGCTTGACTTGACCTTTTTGTCTTCACACCCCACACACAGCAATGAGCACATGCACAGCGATATGTCAAGCGTAAAGTGTGATAATTTTTCAATTATTGTCAGCTTCCAGTTATCATCCCAGTGTCACATGTTTAATTACGAAATTCCCAAGTCATTAATATTCTTTTTTTTCATCAAAGCCAACTCACTAATATTCAAAGACACTTCGTTCATATCTAGAAAGATGAAGTTGATGAAAAATAAATAAAAGTTAAATTGCTCTAGGGTCCCTTAAGTTAATTTTAAATAATGATTTGGTTATTTAATTTTTTTTTGTCTCAAATTAGTCTTTTATGTTTTTAAAATGATTAGTATAATTCACCCGTAGTAGCACGGGTCGACATTCACTTGTAATATAAAAATTAACAATTTTGTTACGAATTAAAAAAACAAAAGTTGTATATTTAAACTCATTGTATGAGATTAGGGGTGGGAATAGGTGGCAGTCGTCAGTGTCATGCCATGCATGGCACCACCTAAAAAATCTGGCTGCGCAATTGCATGTTTAGTAAAAAGGTTAGGTTTGGGCTTTTTTTAAAGCCTATTAATTTAAATAGGTCAGACTCAGGCTTATGAAAAAGTCTATTAGGCTTGACAGGCCGGCCTGTTTATATATACTTATATACTTATATTTTACTATTAATTTTTACTAAAAAATTAAATAAAGAAGAAGGAAATATAAATAGGCCAATTTTTGTGGACGATTCAACATTCTCACTTCTCAGGTATTAAGGTTCCAACATTAGTTGTTCTTATAACCAATAGAATCGTTTTATTGTCAGGGATTCCCAAGGTTTCAATTGAAATGGTTTAAACAATCATCATTCATGCGGCACAATAGTATATAGAGACCAGAGGGCATGCATAGTATCTGACCAACTACTTATATTGGAGTATTATTATCATTCATTTCCAATGCAAATTGCAACTGTCCAGTAAAAAAATTGAAACTCATCCCGGCAGAATTTATATTGCCCATTATTATAAAAAAAAACTTTCAAGTTTCCCAAATTAAAAGACTCTCATACGGCACTATTTGTATTATTAATTTACACAACTGATCAATTATAACGTTTACATTAGTATTGTTATATTTCATATATATATATATATATATATATATATATATATATATATATATAAGTTGTACTTCTCTCTACAAAGTGAAAATCCTAATTGTTTTTTGTTCACAATCACAAACTAAATTTCTCTCTGGAATGTCTTCTCCGTTAGAAAGAAGTGAACCAATTTCACCCACTCATATGACTAATAATGAGGTGAGTGAACATGTGCCTATAGATTCAACTCAAGTAGAAGCTAACACACAAGCAAATGAAAATGGCATAGCACAAGAAAATGTAGAACTTGTTGTTGGAAGAAAGAGGAAAAAAACATCACTTGTTTGGAACGATTTTGATGAAGTTGAAATTTCCGAAGGTGTGAGAAAAGCTGTTTGTAGATATTGTAAGCAAAAATTTGCCACTGGGGGAGCAGGATCTAGCACCAGTCATTTGAAAAGACACTCTAAAGGTTGCACACAGAAGCAATTGCAAACAGCTGCTGAAAAGAGACAAGCTGTCATTCCATTTCAGCCTTCAAATTCAGGTAATCCTTTTATGATTCTAATGAAAAAATGAGAGAAATAATTGCAACTGCTATCATAGTTCATGAATATCCTTTTAGTATTGTTGAGGATGATGTTTGGATGTGGGGCTTCCAATATGCAAACCCAGATTTTCATAATGTTACTCATAAAACTGCAAGAAGTGATTGTTTGACACTATATGAGATGGAGAAGAAAATACTGAAGAATTTTTTTGAAAGTGTGACCAAGATTAGTTTAACCACAGATATGTGGAAATCTAACCACCAAATAGTTGAATATATGGTTATCATAGGTCATTTCATTGATGTTGGGTGGAATCTTCAAAAACGAGTTTTGAGTTTTTTCAAAGTTCCTGCTCCAAGGCGTGGTATTGATGTGGCTGATGCTATTTATAAATGTTTGAAAACTTGGGGGATTGAAAATAAATTTTTTTCAGTATCTTATGATAATGCTTCATACAATGACTCATGCTTAAGATGTCTTAAAGAGAATTTATCTCTAAGTAGTAAGTTATTTCTTGGTGGCTCTTTGTTTCATGTTAGATGTTGTGCACACATATTGAATTTGTTAGTGCAAGATGGCCTTAGTAAAATAAAGGATATAATTTCAAATGTCACTAGTACAAAATCTTCTTTAAGAAGCACTATTAGGAGTCGGTTGTTTAAGGAACCGATTCCAAATGCATACACGGTGGCAATTTTGCAATTAAACGGAAGTTTTAGAGATTTTTGACACATATGGAATCGGTTATTTAAGGAACCGATTCATAATGTATCTGGAGATAGACCTTTGGAATCGGTCTTTTATACATAACCGATTCGTAAAGTTATTTTATCAAAAAAAAGGCTAAAAGTTTCACGCGGGCTTTCTCGCGCTCACACTCTCCCTTTCTCACTTTCACGACTCTCCCTTTCTCACACTCTTCTTTTTCAGTAACACGCCGTTCCAGAACAAATCCATAACCAATCCCATCTTCTTTCCCTCTCTACAATCCCAATTTCTAATTCCATTTCTCCACATTCGATTCTCCCCTTAGGGTTTGCGTTTTTCCAACACTTTCTCTCATTTATTATATTTTTTCCTTCGTTTTTCAACTGAAGTTCAATTTTATGGTCGGAGCGAGCGGCAGAAGCGGCGATGATGGAACAGCCCGATGCCACGCCGATTTCAAACGCAAACGCGCCACCGCCGTTTCTGAGCAAGCTCTTCCCTCCTTCATTGCAGAAACCCAAACGCAGGTTGTTCCCTTTCTCTACTTTTTAATTTTTGACCCTTCTTATTCACAACTTCTATGTTCATAGTTCTGCATATAAACCCTAACTTCATTAGCAAGTTCGATTACGGTTTATTTGTGTGTTAGAATTTTAGGGTTTTGTTTTTCTTTCGGTGATTCAATCACTAAGTTTATGCAATATGAAAGCTAATGAATCTAAATAATTAGTTTCATAAGAGTGTGAAATTAGTTCATTGTTACCGGGAAGAAGGTTAAGTCAATTTAGTTCTTCGAATTCGTGTTGTTGTGGTGGCGTTGCGAGAATTCAAACAAGGCCTTAAAGTTGGAGTGCAATAGATTCAAATCTTAGAATTTTCTCGTTAAGAAATAGAGGTATATTGCCAATCTATGGTTGCAGCTCCATCAAATGTTATTTATCCGTCAAGTATTCTCAGGTCAAGATGGTTCAAACTCGCTCACAAATGCGATCGAAATGTGAAAACAAACGTGTTTGTGGAAACATGTTTCACGCAAGCTAACAGGCTAACTCACATCCGTGATAAAAATCGTAACTAGAGAATTGTGTATGATAACCATAGCTCACTTTGCTTATCAAGTACTCAAATTTTTCCCCTTACATGTTTTAAAGTCAGTATAAATTCTTTCTTTGTTATTTGAGTTCCTTGACTTCTAGTTTTCTGTTTTGTTAATCCTTGCAGCTTTTAGGAGTATATATCCAAGTGAACTATCTTATCATATGAGTGTTATTAATATGACTCATTGCTTGCTTCTTGACATTTTCAAAAGTAGTTTATAGAATCCTTTCCTTCCACCCTCAACAAATTTATGCATCAATTTTGTTGTTCACATTCTATATCCAAAGAACCTATATTTTGTGCATTTGTTGATTGTTATTATCCCGCTATTTTTGTACTTATGTCCACACTAGCTAGTTGTTTGATTTATTAGTTTTTTAGACTAACATGCTGCATTTCATCCTTCACCTTTTGAGAGGTCTTTCACTGCTGTTAGTCCTATCTGCAGCCAAGTTGGAGATGGCATGGATACAAACTAGATATATCTATTAATTTAACTTATGAAGACCTTTTATCATTTCCCTTTTCCCTTTTTTTTTAAACTTTTACTATTGCATGAACATTTATAATTATAATGAACTTGAGCAATTATGAATTACTTATTAGTGGACATATTGTGTCCCTAACTGTAGAGAAAGACCTTATGTGTCCGATTTATTGTCCGACATGTGTCGTGTTGACACTCAACACCGACACTTCAATTACTTTCATTTTTCAATGTAAAAACAGTGTTTACGTGTCTGTCTTAGTGTCGTGTTTGTATTTGTGTTGATAGGTCACAGGTTCTCTCCAGTTCTTCATATGTAAGGCTTTGATATCTTATGAAGACTGTTTTTTGTTTTGCTGTTGTAAGTTGTGCAGGTTTTGAAGCATGTTCTACTAGGAAGGAGCATTCAAAACATTAATACTGAATGAATTCTTTATGATATAGAATTCCCTTATGTTATAAAAGATGAAATACTGATAAATGTTTTTATTTTCTTGACACTACATGTCAAAAAGAGTGAGCCAAGAAAAGTCATGACACCATATAGAAGGTGAAAAGGTAGGTATGCCTAATCTTAAAGAAATTAATTTTTGATGAATTTTGAAACCTCACTGACTTTGACATCCATCATACGATGTTTTCCTAACTAAATATGTTCATGCAGGAAAAGTTTATGATCTTGGTGGACAAGTTCTAACCGCAAGCAAGGCTCCAGTCCTAACTAAATATTTTGTGATGAAATATATGTTCACGATTGTGAATGCCCGAGATATCACGAGATAATAGTGGGAGGAGGTACATTTTCTTATTTTAAATTTATGTTGGTGTTGCAACATGGTATTGGGTGGTGTATGTGTCTTTTGGTTCTCATTGTCTTTGAGTTTTTTGTATGGACATTTGTAGGTATTTGATAACACAAAAGCATACACTCATGAGGAAATTTTAGAGGCCCGCAATGGCGTTGGGCGGAATTCTATATGAAGATTCGTCCGGTGGGAAGTCATTGATTGACTAACAAGTTTGATAGAAGTATTTTGTTATGATTTGAAAGAAACATGCACCTACTTTTAAGTATGAATTGGTGGAATTTTGTATAACTTTGAAGTTTATGAGTTGGTGTAATTTTGTATACTTCCAAGTTTATGAATTTCAAGTTTATGAATTGGTGTTTGTGGTTATAGTACTTTTAAGTTTAACGGAAGTTTATGAATTATTATGAGTTATATGTAAATTGGTCAATTCTTTGAAATTATATTGGTGAATAGGTGGAAAAAATTACAAAAAAATAAGGAGGAAGTTGCAAAAGAAAAAAAAACAATAGGAATCGGTTATCTTTATATAACCGATTCATAAAGTGTCTTGACAAGCGCCTTATCAAGGTCAATATGAATCGGTTCTTACAGAACCGATTCATAATAACTCATTATGAATCGGTTATATAACCGATTCAAAAACGCCTACTTTAGGAATCATTCTGCGCTTGAATCGGCAAATAACCGATTCCAAATGTGCCAAACAACCGATTCAAAATGCCTTTTTTGCACTAGTGTGTCTGTGAAAGTGCCAAATATGTTAACCACAACGATGCAAGACTGAAGGCATTCTGTGATGTGGTTGAGCAGAAGCGGTTGAAAGAAAGAAAGCTCGTTATTGATTGTCCAACACGGTGGAATTCAACCTTTAATATGCTGTCTACTGCTTTGAAATTTAAGATTGCATTTGCAGTTTACAAAGAAAGAGAGCCTCATTATGATCATGCCCCTTCACTTGAAGAATGGAACAAAGTTGAAAAAGTTTGTAAACTGCTAGAAGTGTTTAATCTTGCTACTCATGTGATCTCAGGTATTGCATCAATATTTTTTTTTACTTTATTAGGTCACTTTATGTTTGGAAGAGTCTAAAGAAGTTGCTGATGAGAATATAAAGAAGGTCAAGAGTTCATTGGAAGAATTATATGATGAGTATGTAGCTTTATGTTTGGAAGAGTCTTCGCCTCCTGTTGTTAATTTGGATAGTAATAATTCATCATCCTCACAAGTGAATGCTGCAGTTGTCACTGGGTTTGATGAAATTCTAAGCATTCTACGTGAAAAAAAAGTTGTTCCTCCAATAAAATCAGAATTGCAAGATTATCTCGATGAAGGTATTTATGTTCCTAACACTAACTCCTTTAGTGCTTTGGACTGATGGAGGAACAACAGCATGAAATATAAGACATTGTCTAAGATGGCTGCTGATATACTAGCTATCCAAATCTCAATTGTGGCATCCGAGTCCACATTCGATCTTTGGAGGTAGAGTTATTGATGAGTTTCGCGCTAAATTAAACGCTGAATCTGTTGAAGCTCTCATTTGTGGTGGTGATTGGTTTTGTCAAAAGTATAATGTGAAGAAAAAATCAAAGGTTAGTATTTCTTATTTTATATATTTTTATTAATTAATATTTCTGATTTTTTTAGGTGTTTGTGCATATACCTATGTAACATTTTTTTAGTTCAATAACTAACTTCTATGTATTTTTTTTCCATGATTTTGAAGGTTGAAAAAGAAGAAATACATATCTACTTGAAGATTTGATTGAAAGAAACACTTGAAGGCTAAACTCTCTTTCGAAGATTAATGAAGACCTCTTTCTTGAGGCATTCTCCATTATGTGTATTGTGGGAGAGTGCCTTTTATCTATTTTAGTTTTTATAAACTTGTTACCAGTTGTTTTAATGATTAATGAAGACATCTTTTATCTATTTATATGTTGGCATGACTACCTTTAATTTATATGTTAAACTATTGCGGCATAGAAAAATCATAGTAATAGTTTCTTAAAAAAATGTCGTTGCAACTTTTAGTAAAAATTGTAAAAAACCTTTATATGAAATAGGCTCCTTTAGCCTCACATCTCCATCTACAGCACAACAAGAGAGAGTATCCAAACCAAATTAAGTAAAAATTATGGTTCTCTCTAATTTGAAACATTTGATCATTATAATATGACAGAGTACTATTAAAATATATATATTATACTGCTAGATGATGGCAACGATGATATATGCTTCAGTCTTCTAGCTTTATATATGTATGCTTGATGATGCCTCAGCTTTAACATTTGTAATAATATATCACCACTAATTAATGAATGATTTCCGAACTAACTAACTAACCTGGAAACAGACCCATAAATTGAGTGCGGAGTGGAGTTTGGCAAGTTCTTGTTGTGCTGTAGATGGAGATGTGAGGCTAAAGGAGCCTATTTCATATAAAGGCTTTTTCAATTATTTTGCGGGAATTCAGGTAATAAAAATTAAATGTTAAATAAGATGAATTTTCACAAACCTGAGAATAATAATTTGAATTTATTTTTCTGGTACATGTTTTTGGGGACTGAGTTTCAATTATTTTGCGGGAATTCAGGTAATAAACCATGGCATGACTGACTCGTTTCTTGACAAAGTGAGAGAAGTTTCAAAGCAGTTCTTCCATCTTCCAAACGAGGAAAAGCAAAAATATGCAAGGGATCCAAACGGCATGGATCCGGAAGGATATGGAAATGATGTAATTTTTTCAGAAAATCTAAGACTTGATTGGACTGATAGATTATACCTGAAGGTACAGCCTGAAGATGACAGGAACTTCAAGGTTTGGCCTCAACAACCCAATGATTTAAGGTATAATTTTCTATTGCCACTAAGCATAAACTATTTTTAGAGTTATAGCTCTTTGGCTATTAAGTCGATAATTCTGACTCGAACCCTTTGAATTAGTTAATCAAAGAGATTAAAAGCATCACGACTACTAAAGACAAGATTAGTTGGAAACATATTTTGAGAGAGGCAAATAGGCCTCCTGATTGGCTAGCTAAGGATAGTCTTAATAGAATTCCAGTTTGTTGTGTTTTTGAGGATGTACCTCCATTTCTTAACAGTCTTGTGATTGCTGATAAGAGAACTTTCTCGGTCCATATTGGATAGTTGTCTGTTGGGGTTTTAAGCCCTTTGTCTTTATTACCAAATAAAAGCTATTTTTATAGTTTGAAACACTTTAACTATAGTATTACTCTTTTTGGCTAAGGAAGAAGTAGTTCGCTCTCATTTCTCTTTGGGTTTGTGACACAATAATGGATTTTTGAATGCAGAAGTATTGTACTACAGTATACAGAAAGTTTAAGGCTTCTATTTGAAGTACTTTTAAGGGCCTTGGCAAAGTCACTGAACTTGGAGGAGGACTCTTTCCTAAAAGAGTGTGAACCTGTAATGGCTTTGAGATTGAATTACGACCCACCATGTCCTATGGTTAATCATGTTCTTGGCCTGAAATTTAATTATTAATCAAGTAGAATGCTTTTCGGAAATTTTTCAAATAATATGCGAGTTTTTTTTTCCAATCAAAATTGTATTTGCTCCCATGTATGCTAGTTTAAAGCTAACATGTAGTTGCAGCAGTATATAAGTTTAATTGTTTGTTATTGAGTGAGGGTTCAATTAAGTTACTCACAAATTTACCACTCTATTTGACCATAATTAGATTAAATAAGTTTATACGATTTCATTAGTTATTACCACAACGTATATTATCTTTTTGTCAAAACAAACAACTTATATTATCTCATCAATTTACCACTACATTCGCCCCTTTACAATAATGTGTTTTTTGAGGGCTCCCAAATATTTTTCTTAATTTATGAATTATTTTTCATAGGACTAAAGTTGGTGTTTTTTTAGTTGGTTGAGATATCATATTGAGCTTGCACTATACCGGTGCATCTGCAAGGTCACATTGTGTGGGTACTAATATTTTGGTAATTTGATAACTAAGTAAATAGTTACACTTTTGATTTAAAAATGTTAAGCTAAAAGTTCAACTATTGAGTAATCTTTTTACAAAAAGAAAAATATTTTTTTAAGCAAAAAATATAAATATTTGTGAAAATAAAATATAAAGTATTTATATTGTAACTTTTATTAACTAAATAAAACAAATTTATCCTTATTGATTATTTTGTTTTTTCAGTTTTCAAGGTGAGTGAAATAGATACTTCTGGCCAACCACGTTTCCAATAATAGACTAGTCATTGACAAAGCCGGTAAATATTACAAAAGTTATATCTATTGAAGTGGAGCGAGGACTAGGCGTGGAAAAAACAAAAGTTACATCTATGGCGGAATCTGTTGCTTCGTCTGAGATACTAGAGGTGGTTGGTAAATCAGTGCAAGAACTGGTAAAGAATACTGAAAATCTTCCAAAGAATTATATCTATGAAGAAGGTGGTGTTGGATTTAGGGATGCTCTTCTGCCATCAGATGATATTCCAGTGGTTGACTTTCACAACCTCACATCTCCATCTACAGCACAACCAGAACTTGCTAAACTCCACTCCGCACTCAATTCATGGGGCTGCTTCCAGGTTAGTTAGTTACGAAATCATTCATTAATTAGTGGTGATAATATATTACAAATCATAAACCTGAATTAGAGAATCTGAAGATCTATTCATTCAACCTACTTTTCCTTATTTTATTAATCTGATGATCTATTCATAAAGCTAGTGGGATCAAATGTTATTTATTGTTCAAATCAGGAAATAGAAATCAAATGTTATTTAATAGGCATTTTCACAAACACAGGAATGATATTCTGAATTTTTTTGTGGGATTTAGGCAATAAACCATGGCATGACCAGCTCATTTCTAGACAAAGTGAGAGAAGTTTCAAAACAATTCTTTGATCTTCCAAATGAAGAAAAGCAAAAATATGCAAGGGAACCAAACGGCATTGAAGGATATGGAAATGATGTAATATATTCAGAAAATCAAAGGCTTGATTGGAATGACAGAATATACCTCAAGGTACAGCCTGAAGATGAGAGGAACTTCAAAGTTTGGCCTCAACAACCCAATGATTTCAGGTATAAATTCCTATTGCCACTAAGTTCTCAACAATACTGAATATTCTTTTACATGACATGAAGTAACCACTAACCAGTACTCTATGGCCCCTCACATACAAGCTCAACATGGGTTACCAAATCCATTTGGTACTCTTAAATATTTAAACCATGTAAGCATAAACTATTTTTATAGTTATACCTCTTTGGCTATTAAGTCGATAGTTCTGACTTGAACCCTTTGAATTAGTTAATCAAAGTGATTAAAAGCATCATGACTACCTAAGACAAGATTAGTTGAAACATGGAAGCATATTTTGAGAGAGGCAAATAGGCCTCCTGATCGACTAGCTAAGGATAGTCTTATTAGAAATGCAGTTTGTTGTGTTTTTGAGGATGTACCTACCTTTGTTAACAATCTTGTGATCGTTGATAATAGAGGTTTGTTGGCCCATCTTGGACAGCCGTCTGTTGGGGCTTTAAGCCCTTTGTTTTACAAAATAAAAGCTATATTTATAGTTTCAATTTCAAACACTTTTAGTTATAGTATTACTTTTTTTTGCTAAGGAAGAAGCAGTTCTCTCTGACTTCTTCTCTTTGGGTTTGTGACACAAGAATGGATTTATGAATGCAGGAGTATTGTACTACAATATACAGAATGTTTAAGGCTTCTAACTGAAGTAGTTTTAAGGGCCCTGGCAAAGTCACTGAACTTGGAAGAAGACTCTTTCCTAAAAGAGTGTGGAGAGAGACCTGTAATGTTTTTAAGATTCAATTACTACCCGCCATGTCCTATTGCTGATCATGTTCTTGGTCTGAAGCCCCATGCTGATGGATCAACAATAACTTTTCTTTTGCAAGATGAAGAGGTAGAAGGCCTCCAAGTCCTCAAAGACAATCAGTGGTTTAAAGTCCCAATCATCCCTAATGCTCTCATGATTAATGTTGGTGATCAACTTGAGGTAAGAAGCAATTAGTATTAACCTATGATGCACAAACACAGAGACACCAGGACACGATTAATCGACACTAACATATAAACACCAATAATAATTTGAGAATATGTAAGTGGTTGAATATGATATAACCACATGTGTTGGTGTCGACACAATATTGTCAAACACGTCTTCAATCTGAACCGTTGGTGCTAACTAATAGATGACGTTATAGTCTTACATTCAGCCACACACACAGCACAACAAAGACCAAGGTTGTAAATAGTAGAATTATTAATTAGTAATGAAGTTGAATGTGGTGCACAGATAATAAGCAATGGAATTTTTCGGAGCCCAATACACAGAGCAGTGATAAATGGAGAAAAGGAAAGGTTCACATTAGCAATGTTTTGTGCCCCTGATTCAGAAAAGGAGATTAAACCGATTGACAGTCTAGTGAACGAGTCAAGGCCAATATTATTATACATGACCGGTCACAAATTATCCGGAGACCTATTTCAAGTATTACCAGCAAGGAAAAAGGGCAATTGATGCTTGCAAAATTTAATCATTAGTCAAGTAGAATGCTTTTTGGAATTTTGTCAAATAAAATGGAATGATAATGAAATGAATGTGTTGCGAAAATTCTAAACTGTGGCAGCCAGTTTTTTTTCTTCAATCAAAACTGTATTTGCTCCCGGAGATGAAATAAGTGTTGGTTTTGTATGCTAGTTTTAAAGGTAACATGTAATTGCAACCGTATAAGAGTTTGATTGCTTGTTATTGAGAGTTACATGGAGCTATCCGAATGATTTTATTGGTATTTTCTTGAGTGATGATGGTTTAATTAAGTTGCTCACGAATTTACCACTCTATTTGACCATTAGATTAAATAAGTTTATATAATCTTTTTAAAAAATTCACTATTTTAAAAATAAGTCACAAACTCGAGTATCTTTTGCCCACTTTGACTATACTCTCGACTTAGAACATTTTGTTACATTAGACTTATGGATTGCTAACCCCAGAGGTACATATGGATGCCATACTTAGGTTACAGTTACATCAACTTTATATTTATATACATTTATTGGGCAGATTATTGAGTCTTTGTTTTCTCTTGATAGAAACACGACACTAATAATCTGTTGGCACTTTAGTTTTTATGATTGCACTTTTTATGAATGAGAATGTGCTATTGATAAGAGTTGTGGTATATCCATTAAGTAACTTGATGAGGCTATTTATTATTTTTTAAGGAGGTTATTTATTTTTCGTCCATTTCACGATTTGGTTCACGCAATTGGTCGTGCAAACATTTGAACCATGTACATCAAGTGTATTGGTCCTACCAAGTTATAAATTGTGAATAAAGTTGGGTGGTCAACTGCAGCGCTATCACATGTGATTATTGAGTAATTTTGGTCTTTGGGTTCGATGTAATTTTGAGGAGCATCGAAGATAAGAGGGGAGGCGTCTATGGCCATGTTTTGCGTCGAAATTTCCTAAACACGACTGCAACAAATGTTTTAAATGAAAACATTTGCTTTTGGAATTAATACGATGTTTGACGTGAAATTTCTCACCTACTTTTGGTCCTCAAGTTTTGTTTATCAATTTTAGTGTCTCATCATTTTTGACAGATGTCTTTATGAATTTTTAATAACAATTTTTGAATATTTTATTGTGTATAATTGAACTAAAGAATGTTTTGTATTTGGATATAATTTAATAAGTTATTAAATATTTAAAAAATTCTCTATCTTATTTCTTCTTTGATCATTTCCTGTTTTCAATTTTATTATTATACACTATTACCGTTTTTTTCCTTTTGTCTCACTTCATTGTGTTTTCAATTCCCTTTTTAACAATTTTTTTTTTATTTTTGAATTTAATATGTAGGGTTAAACATGTTTTTGACTCCTAAAAATGTTGAATTTTTTTGTTAAGTCCGTCAAAATATTTTCACCTACTTTTTGATAACCCATGTTTTTTTTCATCAGTTATTTCCTCGTAAATTTTAATAGCACTTAAAAACACAATAAAATATTCAAAAAATTGTAAAAGTCATAAAGCACTGTCAAAAATGATGAGGCACTAAAATTGATAAATAAAACTTGAGGACCAAAAGTAGGTGAGAAATTTCACGTCAAACATCATATTAATTCCAAAAGCTAGGTTCACACTTGATAATAGAGTCTCAACCTGAAGTAATAAGTGTGTAGATTTACTACCACCTTCTCAAATTATTTGTAGTTAGTAAAAGATGCCTTTAATTTCATATAGGAAAGAAAAATTATAATTACTTTCTAAATTTATTTGTTAATTTGAGTGGCATATATGTGAAATGCCAAAAACAGCCCTTGTGACGCAAAACATGGCCTTCGAAGCCTATCACATATATGTGTTAATTAGAGTGGCGTCTATCACATATATGTGTAATTTTGAGGAGCTTCGAAGGCTGTTTTTGTTTGTTGCTTTTCAGTTAGGTTTTCTTCAGCTATTGTTATGGTAGTTAGGATCCTTTTCTTGATGTAACGGCTTGCTGAGAATCATATATATAAACTCTCTTTGGGGATAGCTCTAGGAATGTAGTTCCAAATTGTACTTAGAATTGGGTGAGTGCTTCAGATCATAATCTAGGGTTTCTAGAGTGAGATGGAGTGACCAATTTGGGGGAAATCGATTTGGAGGGTTTACATCGTGTAATCTCTCTCTCTCTGTAATTCTTCTTACTCTCAGGGTGCGTTTGTTTCCCAGATAGAAATTACACTCCAAGGAATTGCATGCTTAGGAATCTGATGACTAGGAATGTGATTCCTGAGTATTTCCTAAAACATGTATATGGTTAGTTGGAAGCTCGGAAATACAATTCTTTAGAACAATTTATAAACTTGTTTGGTTCGTACTATACATTCCTAGAAATAAATACTGTAATTATCGAAATACCCCTGATTATATATGACATGTTATTTTAGTTTTCTAAATAATTAAAGGTGAAATAAAAATATAAACTAAAGTGATTATTTACTTTATAATTTGTTTACAATAATCTTTTGTAATAATGCATTTTGTAAAAAGAAGAACTATATATATATATATATATATATATATATATATATATATATACACACTTATTAGGGAGTGAGTGAGTGGGGGATAAGTGAGGGATAGGAAGATAACTTTGTGCTAAAAATTGAAACTCCCCATCCTAGAATCAAAGAATACCACCACTTTTGGATGGCACATCACATTCCTATGAAAGTGGGAAGAAACTTTCCTAAGTGAGCAACATTCCTTTGAATGCATTTTTATTTTTTTCAAAACAAACCTAGGAATCTTTCATTCCCAACCCACATTCCTTGGAACCTTCTTTATATCTCTGAAATTAAACAAACACCCCCTCAATAAAATTGGACTGTGCAATGCAAGTCCCCCAAATATAAGTCGTAAACATTTTCTGGGTGTGCTTTCTCTTTCTCTTATCTTCACGTTTTCAATTCAGTTGATCTTGGTTTAACATTATGCTTCATTAAACATATAAGAAAGATAAATTAATGGAGTTGGAAGAAGAGAGATATGATAAAAAATATATTAATACTTCGTTGGTATTATTTGTCAAAAAAATACTTCATTGGTATTATAAAATGTCAAGTAATATCAACAAGGAGTGGTCCAAATGATAGCTAGGTTTGGATCCCACACCAATCTCTCAAATTCGAATTTTGGAAAGAGAGAACTACACGTGTCGGCAAAGTTGAGTATTTATGTTAGTCACGTTCCCGATACTAGACTAGTCATTGAAAAAACAGATAGTGCGTACTAATTAAAACTTAAATAATTTGATATAGAGGGAGCATCTGGTTGCGTTATTCATATTGAAGTGGAGCGAAGATTGGAGCGTTGAAAAAGAGAAGTTGCTATTAAGGCTGCTTTGACACCTGTTTTGCATGCATACTAGTATGAAACCCGTGCGATGCACAGGAAACAAATTTCTTATTAATTTAAATTTAATTAATTTTGTGAATAAAAGTAAAATGTACTAACGACAAATAATTGTTAATTGATTTTAATTTAGTATTTATATATTTATAATGTTTATAAAAACTCTATATAAAATTGGGCTTGTGCAAGTTAATATATTTAGTGGTATACTGGAAAAATCAATTGAGATTTCATAAATGGATTCTCAATCAATACAAATAAAACATAATTTAATTGTAAATGGAAAAAGTATTTACTAAAATTTTCAATTGTTTAAAAGATATGTTTTATACTTAATTAGATTTAGCTTTTGATTAAAAAGATTTGTAATACTCAGCTGTTCTTTCTTTTTCAGTAAACAAGGTAATTGACGGATATCTACAGTCATGTATATAATAACAATAAATTAGTAATAATAATGTTTAGTATAGAATCCCCTCCCTTGTATCAAGAATGACAAAACCAAAGGAGTTAGATGCATTTGAATTATTTGAACAAAAAAGTGTTGACCGAGATCACCTATAGATTATATCCCTCTTTAGAATTTTATATACTGTAGTAATGTTGTGACATCTTTTATCCCCTCCAAGTTCATGTTCAATATTTACATTACTTGTTTTTATCAAATGTAGAGGAAGAGGGTTTCAAAGTAAACTCTATTTGATTTGCTTTCCACCATAAAATAGTCTTTTTTGTTAAACGATATTTACATGAATGACCATGAAAATTAGAAAATAATGCTTTAAAACAATTTAGTTACCCCAATAAACTTGCAATTAAAATATTCACTCAAATAGTCTCATCATCGAAACCCTTTCATATGCTTGTTTTGTCAAATGTAGGAAATTTCTAGAAGCTGATCATCAATATGCTCTAAATGTATATTGTTTGAATAAGTATTTTTAAAATTACTTTTTGTAAATACTCTAAATATTTAACGGATGTAAAATGGTACGTTACCTGAAAATATTCTCTCCTGATTGACATGGTATGATCCATTTTATGTTAATAAAAATATACTTATCGAAAAAACTAATGAACCGTATAACAACATACAATAAAGGTGAATGTATTTTGTCAACTTTGAATTTTCTTCACGTTATGCAAATATTAGTTTTATAAATTTAAACGTATTTTGTAAATAATTCTGAGTTGCTTGCATTCCAACATTCTAAATAGGACAAAATAGACATTCACTAACATGGCATGAAAACATAAAACGTATTTTAAATAGTTGTTTCCTAATGATATTGTTGGATCAATACATCTTATCATTTTTATAACTTTGTAGATGTAACACCCTCAATTTTCTATGTAATTGTTTTTACGTGTTTTCACTTGTGTGTTTTCTCACGCTAGCGCGTGTGAATTTAGCCCCAGAATTTGTTTGTGTTTTCACCAAACCGAAAGTAGATATAGGACCTAATATATTATATTAGGTTGAGGTTTAATTTTCGTTCCAAAATTCCACCGAATTTGGACGCGCGTTTTGACCGCCGACGAAACTTAACCGCTTAAAAACTCTAACCATGACCCGAATATGAAAATGTTCGACGTTAAAGTTTTAATCGACAGTTAGAATAATTTAGTTAACATCCGATGCGATGTTAGTTCCGCAAAAACGCTAACTATCCCTTAACTGTATTATTATAGTATTATTTTAGTAAAATATATCTAGATATTATTTTTTTAAAACTTCAGCTTGAAGTTAACTATGACAAGCCTCACTTCACTCACTCGTGCAATCACCCTCACCACTCAATTCATATGATGCCTTTTATTACTTGGCTCATATTCACTCAAAACATAAGTTAAAAATAGAATTACTTCTTTCCTCTTTCATCAAACCATCCGTAGCAACCTTTTCATAACACAATTCTTTCCTTTTCACTATCCTACCTCACTCTCATCTAAACTCACTACTCTTTTGTCTTTGTTGAATCATGGATCATACTTAAAGATGAGTATTTTTAAGGATCAACTTTACTTCTTGCCTTTTCTACTTCTAAGCTTGGTAAGAAAATATATGTCCCTATATAACCATGTCCCTGATGCAAGATTTAAAAGATATATTTTTTTGTTAGAGTATAATAGTTTGAGAGTAAGCATATATCTTTTTACACTTAAAAGACATGAATAAAGCTTTTGGAATCATAAGCCTAGTCTGCCTAGATCCTAGTGAGCCCCCAGAGCCCAACTCACCTAAGCTTTTTGTAACAAAAAAAAAAGCTTCTAGAATAAACCTTGTGTTGATCTCAAACATATATCCATTATGGAGTTTGCTTTTTAGTGGTGCTTTTAACAAATAGTTCATAGATGATTATATTAAATTAGCTGCAACATCCTTTAGTGGTGCTTTGAAATTGAAATTTGCTAATAATATTTGTGGCTTTAGAAAGAGATGTTACTATTTGTCAAAAAAATGTTACAGTTACTTTTTGTTAATTTATTTATTATACTTTATTTGATTTGATTTTCATTTAACAACACATTTATGTTTCGTAATAACACCATGAGGAGTATTAATACGTACTTAGAATTAAAATGAGATATATAAATTTAAAAGTATTGGACAATGGAGATTAGATGCAATAATTATGTTTTTCTCAAATGCTTGTATGAGCAACACATAGGAAAAGGAGTCTTGAGAAACATTTTACTTTGTATTTTTATAGATAACATCTCTGGGTGAGCCATGGCCCATGGCGGAATCTGTTGCTTCGGGTGAGATATTCCAGTGACCGACCTTCAATTCATCTCCATCAACAGCACAACAAGAACTTGCCAAACTCCACTCTGCACTCAATTATAATTAGTGGACTGAAGCATCATCGTTGCCATCAGAGAGAGCCATAATTTCTACATAATTTGGAGACTATGGTTGTCCTATATATATAATGTTCAAATCAGGAAGTAGAAATCAAGTGTTATATAATAGGTATTTTCACAAACCCAGAAATGATATTCTGAATTCTTTTGTGGGATTCAGGCAATAAGCCATGGCAAGACCAGCTCATTTCTAGACAATAATATATTAGCCCCATCAATATATGCTTCAGTCCACTAGCTTAATTTATGAATAGAGATCATCAGATTAATAAAATAAGGAAATGTAGTTGGAATAGATAGATCTTCAGATCTTCTCTAATTCAGCTTTTTCATTTGTAATAATATATCACCACTAATTAATGAATGATTTCCGAACTAACTAACCTGGAAACAGCCCCATGAATTGAGTGCAGAGTGGAGTTTGGCAAGTTCTGGTTGTGCTGTAGATGGAGATGTGAGGTTTTGAAGGTCAATCACTGGAATATCTCACCCGAAGCAACAGATTCCGCCATGGCTCACCCAGAGATGTTATCTGCATGCAATATGAATCTTTTCTCTTTTCCACACCTCAATCCTCGTTCCAGTTCAATATGAATTACACACCCTTAAGTAACTATGTATTAATAGGAAACCCACCTCAAACATGGTGGCCCATGAAAAGTAAATATTCTTTTTTTGGCTAGATTGAAAAGTAAAGGCAAAATTATACCGGAAGTCTTTTAAATTATTTAATTGTAACAAAACCTTACCTGAAGTGATGAAACAAAACGAAAAGTAAAATATTGAGTTCCACCGCCCTTGATCGTTTAACCAATTCGTTGCTGCAAAGTTATTAAAAAAAAACTGCTACAAAGTGGTGGAGGTGATAAGCAAGGAGGATGTCTTCAAAATAGAGGTTAGTGGTTGGATTATTGATTTAACATTTTTTATTGTTTTTTTGGACGCAAAATAGGGTTTAGGGTTGGATTATTGGATTATTGATTTAACATTTTTTATTGTTACTTGCTGTCTCTTTAGATGATTGATTTAACATTTTTTATTGCTACTTGCTATCTCAGTAGATGTCATTTTCATTGTATTGTATATTAGAGGCATCCTTCCCCGTGAACATTGCATAAAAAATAGGAAAAACTGAATATTTTAGGTTTTTTGCATCAGAAATTTCAATATGTTGCATAAGAAAAAATAGAAAGTTAAACATTGTTTATGTTTTATATCTAACTAACCTCATGTCTTGTGCATTGCACGGGGCAAATTAGTATCAATGAATTTAAATATATTAAATCAACTCAATAATATTGAAATTAGGTGATTATTAATTAGAGATTCTTTAGTAAATTTATTTATTTCTTCTATGAGTTCAAGAAAACTAAATGCACAAAACTATTATCTTTAATATGTGTAAAGATAGTTATTTTTGCTTAGAATTAAGTCTAGATGGAGTACATCAATACATCATGTAGGGTTGAATAAAAATCAGCATTAAAATAAAAGCACCTATACAAAGTTTAAAGAAAATGTTAGAGAGTTCTATTGTAAATGGAGCCAAGTTCCCATGAAAAAGTGTTGGAGCTTACATTTGGCGTTGTCGTCGCTTTGCCCAATGCGGCTTCACGAAAAAAAGTTGATGAGATTTAATTATTGATTTTTTAGGAAAGTTAATTTTGGAATTTTTGCTAGCGGTATCGCTTATTTTGACTATTCGTAGTGGTTCAATTAATTTAGTTTGGTAGTTTGAGTAAATTAAAGTAAATAATAAATTCTACACAATTTAATATTAATTTTGTTAACTTTATTTAATTACTGTTTTTTAGTAGAAAAAAATTTAAATTATTTTTTAAAAAAAAATTGATTGCGCGCTTCAGTGCGGCAGGTAGCTTTTGTTTCATTTTGGCGCTCTCATTGGCACTTCCATTAGCGCTCATTTTGGCGCTTCCGTTGGCACTGTCGTTGCTGGTCCCGTGTGACTCGCGACAAAAGTGAATGTGATTTAATTTTTGACTTTTTTTTAGAAAAAATCATTTTGGATCGCTTTTTTTTTTATATTACAATTGCTAGTGTTTAAATTAATTGGGTTTATTAGTTTGAGTAGATTATAGTAAATAGTAAATTCTACATGATTTAATTTAATTACTAATTTTTAACAAAAAAGTTTGCTTAAAAAAAACAAAAAAGTAATTTAAAAAAAAAATTTGGTACTGATATGTTTGATTATGTTGTTAGTAGAGAGAAGTGGATGAAAGAGAAAAATAAGTTTTAAAGTGAAATAAAAAAAGTAGAATATGTCGCAAGAAAGTAAATGAAAGCTGAGTTGGCGAGCTAAGGGACATGAATAAGTTACAAAATTGCAAGAAGGAGGTCCCGGGTTCAAATCCCAGAAACTAACATTCCCCCACCCCCACTAACATTTGCCTATAAAAAAAATAGAATATGATGTGAGAGACCCACTAATAATAAAAGTGAGTAACGGAAAAAAAGTGAGAGGAAATAATTTGAAATGATATTTTTATCTTAACATTGAGATAAAAGTAGGGAATAATTTAGTATTTTTGTTAGTGGGTTGATTGTATATATTAATATTAATATTAATTAATTAATAGTAGATGTCGCATATTGTTGTTGTTGTTGTGTAGAATGTAGAATATTTGTACTATTTTATAATTTAGCAAAAATTGCTTTCAAGTTCCTTAACTTATTTTCAGATTTCGAATCAGTCTCTTATCTTTTAAAATCATTGCAGCGTTATCCTTTTTTTGAATTTTCGTTTAACTCCGTTAAAAAAAAGCTTAAGTGGTGTACGATGATGACTTGGATTTTATTTAAAAATTGACATGTCAGCTTCGACTTGGATTTTTTTTTAAAATTAATTTTTTACAGAAAAATACACATGTACTCATCTTCCTCAATCCTCTCTTTGAACCCTACTGCACATTCATCTTCCTCAATCCTCCTCTCTTTGAACCCTATTGCACATTCATCTTCCCCATTTTCCATCAAAATTGTTGCCTTCAGTACAAATCAACTAGACTTGATCCTTCACAAAAAAGAATAAGCAGGAATCTTCTACTATTTCACTAAGCAAGCATTGGCAGAAAGAAGCGAGGTTACAAATAGATTTACAACTTAAAAAATCCCAAGTTATTAAAAATATATAGCCACATTAGCTAATTAAAAAATACAGTTATTAAAAATGCTATTAGGAGTTGCCACGTCAGCAATTTAACTGCTACAATATTTTTTTAACAGTTAAATAGAAAGTTAAAAAAAAGGATAACCGTGCACTACTAGTTTTAAAATATAGGGAACTTACTCGTTACAAAAAAACATAAAGGACTGATTCGAAATCATTTAAGGGACCCCGATAGCAATTTCGCCTAATATTTAATGATACAATGAAATTTGAGAGTAAGTGGCGTAAATATTTATGCAGTTTAGTTTCTAATGTTTTTATCTTTTAGTCAAAGTGTTCCTACAAATAGAAAAAAAAATACATTCCAAGATTGGACTCGATTTAAGGCGGTAGAAATCCAATCTAAATATTTGGGACTACCTTCCTTTTTGGGAAGGTCGGAACAACAAGTATTTGATTTTGTTCAAGATAGGGTGTGGAAAAAGCTGAAAGGATAGAAAGAGAAATTATTATCCTTAGTGGTTGTGAAGTTCTCATTCAATTAGTAGCTCAATCAATTCGACTTATGTTATGAGTTGCTTCTTACTTCCTATGGCTTTGTGTGAGCACATTCAAAAATTGATTTGAAACTTCTAGTGGGAAAGCAAAAATGGTGAAATGAATATAAATGGGTGAATTGGTCTTCCCCTGCCTATAAAAAAAATGAAGGTGGGTTGGGTTTCAGAACTTTTTGGGCTTTCAATGAAGCTTTGCTAGTTAAACAGGATGGAGGTTAGTGACAAACTCACATTCCTCGCTCGCAGTGTATTACAAAGCTCGGTATTTCCCAAGAGGCACATTCTTGAATTCCAGTGTTGGCTATAATCTCAGTTTCACTTAGACAAGTATCTTCATGTATCATGGATCATCAAAAAGAGGTGTGACAATGGGCAATGGCCAAAATATTAATGTGTAGGACGACGAAAAAACAAAAATCTAAAATTTTCAAAGTGGTGAAACTTATAAAGATGGTTCTTGGAGATTTGATCTTATCGAATCAATTTTTTTTGCCTTTTGGAGCTATGAAAATTACTCAAATTCCACTTCCCCAATGAGTTCAAGAAGATAGTATGATTTGGGCTCCAAACAAAAAAGATTTCTTCACTGTCAAATCAACAACATTAAGCATCGGAAAAATGTTCCGGAGGTAACTGCGACAAATAATTTTAATCACCAAAACTATTTATGAGTAAATCATTAGTGTAGTCTCCAGTCCAAGCTTATATCATGTCTCGTATACTTAACCTCTAATGTTTTTTTAAGAGTGATAATTTGAGCATTTCAGCAATGAGGGGGTGTACATAATTAAAAAGTGTGGGTGGGTTTAGTAACCTCGAGTTGGAGGTGTGATGGCCCATAAAAGAGGCTGGGGTTGTGATGTGGGGATGGATGACTAGGGCACAGAGTAAGTTCATTTCTTCCAAGCACCGGAGAAGTAACTATAGTAAAGGGAAGGAAGGGTGGTTAGTTAGTTTGGGGTTGGGGACACACGACCACAACAAAAGAAACATGAGACGAGATGAACGAAGCACTAATAAGCATAATAAGCATAAGCATAAGCATAAATCCCCGTAGTAGTAGTAATAGTAGTGCGTAACTGTGGCCCAAAAATTGCTGGCATTTATATTCCTATATCTCCCTCTCTATCCCTTGCTAGGGATTTCATTTTCATTTCAATCAATTAAAAATTAAAAATCCCTCTTGTTTCATTCAGCAGTATGGATATCGAAGGCGAGGAAGCTCCGCCGAACAAATCTCCTTCTCCTCCGCTCCAACAACCCTCCGATGACGATTCGCCACCACACCTCACAACCAATGCTTTAGAATGCGACACCGACACTGGCCTTACAAATTTCTCCAACTCTGGAGCCCTTGAGGCCGTGATCGCTGGGGAGTCGAATGGTGCAACCACAGGCACGGTTGTTGATGACGTGGTCGTGGCGGAGGGTGGTGAGATGCAAGTGATGGAAGATGAAATTGTTGTTGAGGAGAGCGGGAATGAAGGAACCGGCGTGGATTTGGAAGCCGCGAAGGTTGAAGAGGAGGAAGCTAATTTGATAATCGGGGAGGAGGTTGAGGTTGAAGTCAGGGACGAGAAGTTAGTTTCTTCTAATTTGATGGTAGAAGAAGAAGAAGAAGAAGAAGAGGACGTTGGAGAACAACAGCAAGAAGAAGAAGACCATAACTTGATGGGAGAAGAAGAGGATGTTGGAGAACAACAGCAAGTGCAAGAAGAACAAGATCATAATTTGATGGGAGAAGAAGAGGATGTTGGAGAGCAACAGCAAGAAGAGGGAGTAGAACAAGAGGAAGAAGAACAAGAGAAACAACTAGAGCAACAAGAACAAGAACATAATTTGATGGGAGAAGACGAAGAGGATGTTGGAGAACAACAGCAAGAAGAAGTAGAGCAAGAGCAAAAGCAAGCGGAGGAAGAACATGAACAAGAACAAGAGGAAGAAGAGCAAGAGCAACAACTAGAGCAACAAGAAGAAGAGGAAGAAGACGAAGAACAAGAGAGAGAAGATGAAGAAGAAGGAGGAGAAGAACAAGAGAGAGGAGAAGAAGAGGAAGAAGAAGAAGAAGAAGATGAGGAAGGAGAAGAAGAAGCTGGAGCCGATGGTGATATTGGTTTAGCAGAAAACATAGAGGCTGGTGAGGAGATGGAGGTGGAGGTGGCAGAGGAGCAGATTGGGAGTGTGAGTGGTGGGAAAAGAAAGCGTGGAAGTGGGAAGAATTCTAAGTCCAGTGGGAGGGTTCCTTCTAAGAAAAAGATGGAAGAGGATGTTTGTTTCATTTGCTTCGATGGGGGTGACCTTGTGCTTTGTGACCGTAGGTGAGACTCAAAGTCAACACATTATTAGCTTTGTAATTGTTAAGTTATGTTTATTTGGAAAATTCATTGTTTTTCTTTGGTGTTCATTAGGGGATGCCCCAAGGCTTACCATCCTTCCTGCATTAATCGCGATGAGGCCTTCTTTCGAGCCAAGGGAAAGTGGAATTGCGGTGAGTTCCCTTATTCTGTGCTGTCTCTATTCTTGTTGTCACCATCATCATTTAGTTACTCTTTGAATTTTGGGTGTTAGTTCAGTATTGGTTTATATTTTTCAGCTGTATAAAATTGTATTGTCTTTTTAATCTCTGACCTCTTTAAGATATGTGATAACAATCGCCGTCAAAGTTTGAGTACACAACATTGACATGTAGGCAATACTTATATGTCCTCCCCATATTTCTCCGGGAGGTTTGAAGATGGACAATTTGAAATGTTGATTATACTCGAAAAGAGCGACCTAAGTCAAGGATATGCATATAGTTTAGAAACTGATGACGATCTTGCGTCACCATGACATTGGAAGCTTATAGTAATATGTTTTAGGCAGTGTTGTCAAATACTTGCGGTGGCGGATTTCTTGAACACCGCCATGGCTAATTTGTGAGGATGGTGTTTTATGGCGGCCTAAAATGGCGAATTTTTGGCTTGCCGCCATAAACCGCCCTCCGCCATTGACAACACACTTTTAGGGTCCAAATGTTAAAGATGAAAACAAACAATTTTTAAATAAAATGATTTAGAAATTATTTTTAACAATTTTTATGTGAAGTAGAAGCTGATTTGTATTTGCCGACAGTAACGGAATTCACTTTATTAATCTTCTCTCTCATCTACCCCTCATTAAAATCAGATTATTTTTAGAAGCTACAAAAATAATTCATTATTTTAACCAGAAAAACATTTTTTTAGATTCTGATTATTTTAAAAGATTATACAAACATAAATGATTTTTTAGCTAAAAAGTGATTTTGTCATAAAATAATCTGTAACAAATGGCCTCTTAGACTCCCCACCTCTTATGAGATGACATAGTAGTAAACATTTTAACTCAACACTTCATTGACTAACTTGATCTGCCACAGTTTTCTTCTGATAAATGGAAATAGACTTTGAAGAAGACCATATGATCAGGCTGTTTTTTCATATAATATAATGAACTTGCAATCAGTTTGTTCTGACATTTGAAAGTTCTTTATGCATTGAGGCTAAAGAAGATGTTATTAGAAGAGTTTTAGTCAATCTCGGTTTACGGCGGCCCTGGCCGCTACAGGGCCCTACACTGGGTCACGATTTAGTGTTGCGGCTGCTTTTGCACCGGAAAAAGTGGTAATCTTGGGAGATAGTACTGCCCTCTTGAAGGACTTTAGAAATTCCAAAAGGCCATGAAAATTTGAACTTTATGCCTTTTTATGAGAAGAAGAGGGTGTTGAAAACACTCCTATATTAATAATAATAATAATAATTAAAATTTATTTTTCCTATAGAATTACTGTTCAGATTTTTCGCATACTACGTCTATTCTGTATAACTTTGCATTCAGCTTGGTAGTTTGTGAGTTGATCAAGGGTATACGACTTAGAAAAGTACTTTGCTTTGTTTCCGGTATTAGAATTCTGTTTTTCGCATCTCTTGCTCTCTAGGTATTTTGTATCTTGAATCTTTTTTTTTTTGGTTTGGACCATTGTTGTATAGAATATAGAAGGTGATTGATATCTTGGATGCAAGGGTTTTTTGCTGCTGTCATTGCCAAATTTATACGGAAGGGAGTGCTGCTTTTTCAAAGCTATGCATTTCTATGATTTCTATTACATTAGAGAGATTCTAGATAAATGATTAAAAAATCGATAATAAGTTTCACTAATTAGTAGACTTTATTTGTCAAGTTTAATTGCATTAAACCTCAGTGATCTTCAATTAAAGTGCATACAAATTCTAATTCCTTTTTTTCCAAAATTTCTCTTCCATTTTTATTATATCTTGTTCGCACAGTCTTGTTTTGGAGAAACGGTTGTTGGTAAGTTGGTATTTAATTTTTCATTTATTGTGTATTAGTAGTCAAACTCGCGATCTAACTCGTAGGATCGTACGAGTTTGCGATTTTGCAAGGCCTGGGCGAGTTCGAGCCAAGGCAGAATCGGAAAATGCATGGCGTGGGTGGGATCGTGTGGGATTGTCGCCGAACTCGCAAGATCGCGGCCTTTTTGTGTGTTTGACGCTCTCACGCAATGTAGGGGAGGAAGGCTCTGTTCTCGGGTCGGGTTCGCAACTCGGCTGGTTTAAGCTTTGAAAACCCTAGTTTTATGTTTGATGTGCTATGTTGTCCGTAGAATTGGGCCGCACTGCGGGTCTGATCCATAACCCGGTTGGTTAAAAGCCTGAGTTTCTCTCATTTTAAATATATTTGAGTTAAAAACCTAATTTTTAACTCTACCCAAAGTTTTTACTGTGTTAAAAACCCTAACCTGCCTTCGTTCATCACTACTCTGCCTCCGTTCATTCTCTGCTTTGTCTTCATTCACAAGCACGACACGGTTTCTTCCTTCATCAGTGAATTCACCAGCGACCTAGCTTCAGCTTTATTCGTTCTCAGATAATTATTCCGTCCCACTTCAGTGTGCAACACAACTTCGTTCTCCCTCTCTTAAAACAATTTTTTCCTTCTCTGTTCAGCGACATATGATACAGCTCCTTTATTATTATTATTTTTCTAATTTTTTCTTTCTAGTTATTAAGTATTTGTGGTATATTTTGAAAATTTTCGCTTAATTATGGTTTTATATTCATATATATATATATATATATATATGTATGTATGTATGTATGTATGTATGTATGTGTGTGTGTGTGTGTGAGTTTAGGAATTTGGTAGGATCTTCCGTTTCGTGTTACGATCCCACGAGTTACGATCTTGCAACCCTTCTCCGATCGAGGGTAGGATCTCGAGTTTGACTACTTTTGTGTTAGAAACATAATTGAATTTATTCTGAATGTCAAGGTATTTAATCTGCAAAAACATGATAATATTTACATTGTTGTATTTTGTCTGACTGTCCATATTTTTTATCTCAATGATCCCAGGTTGGCATCTTTGCAGCAACTGTCAGAAGACTGCTTTTTATATGTGCTATACATGTACATTTTCTTTGTGCAAGGGTTGCGTCAAAGATGCTGCTGCTGCTATATTGTGTGTTAGGGGGAACAAGGGCTTTTGTGAGACATGCATGAGAACTGTAATGTTGATTGAACAGAATGAGCAGGGAAACAACACGGTATATCTTCTGTTCCCCTTTCCTCGTCAAATATTTATGTTTTTATAAAATGATGCAATATATGTGCGTTCTGAATGAATGTTCATCCTTCTACAGTGCTTCAGTTGGTTTTGGTCCTTGATTTTTTTATTTACTTGTTGCTAACTTCTTTTTGTTTTTGGGGGTTAGGCTTTGAAAATATTAAGCATACCTGGAAAATGAATCTATCCTCTCATGTAGGATAGATATCTAGCAGTGGAAATTTTTTATTTATGAGATCTAGTCAATATTAAGGTTTTATACATGCTTACTATATTAAATTGTTCGCTTGAATCCACTATCTGTCACATATGGGAACATTCGTTCCAGAACATAGGTTGTTTATGGTGCAAAACACTGCTTTCACATTCCAAACCTAAACACAGTACCAACGAAAACAAGCACAATAGCATGTGCTGTTGACATGACACAATGAATGGCAAAACATCCCATGGCTGCCAGTTGCGAAGATGGTGGAGTGAGGAGACAAGATGCAACCAGTTGCAATATGATAGAAAGATTTGATGGTGTTGCTGGTTTGAATGTAGAAGATCAAAACCTAACATAATCCCAAATTCTACAAAAGGCAACCTGTCACCTAACTTCTTTTCTTGGGTTAAAAAATATTGCCTATTGCACTTATATTTCCAAAGATTAATCAATATAGCCTTTGAATTGTCTTTCTCACAGAAGTGGGCGGGATGGAAATAAAATGGTAGTTTTTAACAAAATATTATGAAATGGCAATGTGCTAAGCTAAACAACATATATGCCAATAAAAAATGTTGCTTATGGATCAAGTGAATTTGGAAGAGTCCCAACTAGCGCGCACTTTTCAGTCAGAGTAATTTTAGCTTTATCTTCCCACCAACACCGGTGATGGCTGAATTACTTTTCAGCTTGCATAATTGAGTTTGAGGAGAAAATGATTGTGCTCCTTAAGAGTACCCATCTTTCTTTCCCTTTCCAGAATAGAAATAGTCCAGAATTCTGATAACGTGATCTCTATTTTGTTAATGATTATTGCAAACATTTTCTCTTTGATTTTGTTTTTTACATCCGAATAAGCCGCATCACATGTTATGCATAGACTCCTTGAAATGTCTTTAATCAGGGGCACTTTAAAGTTAAAGTGCAAAGTTGTGAGTTTGTAATGTCTTTAATCAGGGACACCTATTTTTTACTACATTCATTATTTTATGTGCTTGGTGCAGGGACAAGTGGATTTTGATGACAAAAACAGCTGGGAGTATCTCTTCAAGGACTACTACATAGATCTAAAAGGAAAGCTATCTCTAACATTTGATGAACTCAGTCAAGCTAAAAACCCTTGGAAGGGATCTGACGTGCTTCCTTCTAAAGAGGAATCGCCAGATGAACTTTTTGATGCCAGTAATGATAAAGGATCAGATTCAGATAGCCCCTATGAGAATGTAGATTTAAGTCGCTCTAAAAAAAGAAAAGCCAAGAAACGGGCAAAGTCCCGTTCTAAAGAAGGCAATTCACGAGTGCAGTGACACTTGGTGCTGATGGGCCATCTGCAGATGAAAGCTCGAGTGGGCTTCAAAGGAGCTTTTGGAGTTTGTTATGCACATGAGAAATGGAGAGAACTCTATTTTGTCTCAGTTCGATGTGCAGGCTCTTTTGCTGGAGTATATTAAAAGAAATAAGCTTGAGATCCTCGGCGAAAAAGTCAAATAATATGTGACACAAGACTTCAAAGTTTGTTTGGTAAACCGAGAGTTGGACATTTTGAAATGTTAAAGCTTCTTGAATCCCATTTCCTTCTAAAAGAGGATTCTCAGGCTGAAGATCTTCAGGGGAGTGTTGTTGATACTGAAGTTAGTCATTTGGATGGTGATGGCAATGCCGACACATATCTGAAAGCTGGAAAAGATAAGAAACGTAAAAATCGTAAAAAGGGAGATGAGAGAGGACTTCAATCTAATATTGATGATTATGCAGCCATTGATAATCATAATATTACTTTAATTTATCTAAAACGTAATTTAGTGGAAGATCTACTTGAAGACACAGAGAAGTTTCATGATATAGTTGTCGGTTCTTTTGTGAGAATAAGAATTTCTGGTAGTGGTCAGAAGCAAGACTTGTATAGGCTGGTTCAGGTCGTAGGTAAATATTTGGACAACATTATCTTTATGTTATAATTTTTTGCTGTATAAATGAACTTTGCACTATAACCAAAAAAATAAAAATAAACTTACACTTTTCTTATCTTCATGTTCAGGTACATGCAAAGCAACAGAGCCATATAAAGTTGGTAAAAGGGTTACGGAAATCTTGCTAGAAATCTTAAATTTAAACAAGACAGAGATTGTATCAATTGATATCATCTCAAATCAGGAGTTCACAGAGGTGATTAAATTCACATTTTACATGTTTAGCTCTCACTCCTTATTGTTATGATATTCAGTGACAGTTGATTTCAGCAGTAATTCCTTGTAAAAGTAGTATCTTTAACCCCTTTAAAGCTTGGCATGATAAATACATGTTAAATGTATTATTCTAACACTTCCCCTAAAGCTGGAGCATATGCATCAAGCTAGTTAATCATAATAGATTCAACCGGAGGTCCTCTATGGGGCCTAGTAAACATATCAACCAGTTGATCATTAGAACCAACAAAATTATTTGGATTTGTCCCAAGTGAACCTTATCACATAAAGTGACAGTTGATCTCTATGTGCTTAGTTCTTTCATAAAAGACTAAATTGAAAGCAATATTGTAGCACAACTTAATTGTCTCATTAATTTCATTGCCTTGACAACTCCCAATTGGAGTTGTTGGAGTAACTGTCTTAGTGCACTCTTGATATACTTGAGAATTCGAATCACTCCATTCCAGTGGCTGTTACAAGGAGTATTCAGAAATTGTTCCAATCAGATGTCGATAACCACTAGAGTTTTCAATGGCTCCTCTGACCTGGTAGTAGCTTCATGTCGGGATAAATTGGAGTCTCACTTGGTCGACAATCAAACATGTCATTCTCATCAAGTATCTCAAGAGCATATTCTTGTTGAGTAATAGCTATACGTGTCATAGATTGAACAACTTCAATCCCCAATATTTGGTATTAAAGGACCCAAATATTTAGTCCAAAAGTGCATGGATAGATGTTGTTTGAGTTGATGCATACCAGCCTGGTCATTACCTATGATGAAGACGCACTGGAAGCTAACACACGATGTAGGAAATGTTGGAAACTCTGTAGTTAATCGTGGTCGTCGTGGCGGCGTGTCGCGGTGTTCCGACGCCACGCAACACGCTGAGGCGGCGTGGATTAGGGCGAGACACTGGAAGCTGAAAGCGCACAGTGGAAGAGTCCTATAATCAGATGACTACTCTATGTAGGAAATGTTGTGTTGGAATTGTTGTATGTATATTATCACACAATGATTACAGTGTATCCCTTAATAATTATGGGAATCATCTAATTGTTGACAGCTATTAATTACACTGAACATGTTAAATGTGTTGTAATCTGAAGGAAGCTAGGCACTCACTTATTTAACCATGAGTAAACCCTAGAATTGTGTAGGCCTAGAAAAAATTGTGATCAAAATAGTCCCTTAAACCAAATTCATCTCTTTATGTCACTTCAGTTCTCTGTAAGGACAAATGTGACGTTTTAGACTTTTGAGGGACTGATTTAGTGACAATAAATCTTTGGAACGCCAATGTGGGGTAGTCTTTGGATGACTAATTCAGGTGTTTGCTCTTACCCATATGGTGTTGAGAATAAATTATTTTTGTAACTTCGATTTTCTTATTCTTTTCATATACAATTTAGACTCATGCTTTAGATTATAGTATTTCCTTCCTTAAGATATTGATTAGTTTTCCTGTTAGGATGAATGCAAGCGTCTCCGCCAAAGCATCAAATGCGGCCTCATAAATCGGCTAACTGTGGTAATTTTTTTTTATATGTTCAATAAGATCATACTTTCGAGTATTAGACGTCAAAGTGTGTAATGAGGACACGTGTTTGTGCTTGCAGGGTGACATTCAGGACAAAGCATTGGCACTTCAGGCGGTTAGAGTAAAAGATGTGAGTTGTTGTTCTATAACTTTACTTATTCCTCCTGAGATGTCTACTTATGCATCTTTCAAAACTTTATAATTTGTTACAGTTTGTTTTTGTTACGGTGATTTATTGATGTATTGAAGGAAAAAATGTGACATTTCTGAGGAATTTACTTTCAGTTGATAAATGGAGTTTTATTGATGTGAAGGCTTCAGTAGAAATGCGAACAGAGATTAGATTGATGAACTCAATCATATTTAACAAGAGTCTTGTTAATTTTCTTATCTTCCGTCTGTTTATATACTTCAGCAGTTAGCGTGTGATCATAGGTGGTGGAGGGGACGTGATATTCTTTCTATAGTTAGAATTTTTCAGTGGTCATCCCTGGTTTAATATGCAGAGGGCTGGTAGTGATGTTCATTATGTAAACTCTTTTAACTAAGACTGACATTTCTAATTTGGAAGGCAACAGAGGATTACTTCAACTTGGAAGTTACTTTATAGTCTCAAATAGTTTAAATCATAAATTTAATTTATTGGCATGTTTTCAATAAACCTCATTTCATTTCCTAATAATTTATTGTCGTGATCGTGTAAAGTTTAAACTACTTTTTTGCTAAGGAATTTAGAATATATTTTCTGGTATTTGTGATCTAATTCAAGTGCTTATTCCTCTATTGCAGTGGTTAGAAACAGAGATAGTGCGGCTAAGTCATCTTCGTGACAGAGCTAGTGAAAAAGGGCGCAGAAAAGAATATCCTTTTCTCTTTAAAATAATTAAATTCATTAGATCCGTTTGGATAGACAATTTAAGCGCTTGTTCAATAAGCACTAATCATTCGAGAGTTTAGGTCATTAGCCGTTAGGTTCAATAAGCTACTAGTCTTTTGATATGCACATTTTCAATATTTGTTTTAACTGTAAAAATATAATTTGGGGGTGGTGGGAATCAAAAAGGGGACCGAGATGGGGTAAGCTCCACAGTTGTTTCTATAAGTTATCTTATTTATAAGCCTTTTCTTACTCCCTATATATGCCTTGGGCTTGTAGAATCATATTTGTCACATATTTGGGCAAAATTCTTCAGTAGCTTGAAATTTATTCTAATATTTTAGTCTTGTGTAGTGATACTTAACATTTTCTGTACATATTAAAGAAATAATATTTCATTGTTTCTTTAATGTATTCTGACACCAATCTTTAGGTTTGAGATGGTGAATTGTTATTATAATTCATTTCTTTTTTGTGATAATATTTGGCTTGCTTCTACTTGTGTATATGTTATGGTTATCATTTTCTAACCTACTAATTTTTGTGATTATTGAATTTGAGTAGGAATACAGTTTAGGGTAATTTTATGTTGATCCTTAACTCCCTCTTACACTCAGAGAATGTGTAGAAAAATTGCAGCTTTTGAAAACCCCTGAAGAACGTCAACGTAGATTAGAGGAAATTCCAGAAATACATGTGGATCCAAACATGGATCCAAGTTATGAGTCTGATGAAGGAGATGCAATGGAGGATAAAAGACAAGGTAGTGTTAATGCAGTTCCAATTGAAAATCATCTATTATTTGGTACCTTCTTTTTTGTGTAATTGCTAATATTTCATTTATATATGTCTGCAGAAAACTACATGAGACCTAGAGGGTCTACTGGTTTTGGAAGGAGAGGGAGAGAAATTGTTTCCCCTAGAAGCGGATCTATTTCAAGTGATTCTTGGAGTGGAACAAGGAATCATTCTAATAAGGGATTTTCAGTCAAAGTTGATGATGTTTCTAATGGTAGCGAGTTATTAAGTGATGCTCAATTGCACCAGGGAAGAGATAGGGAATCACAACTGTCAAATAGCCGGGAGAGGCAAAAACTTCTATCTTCAAGCTTCGAGAGTAATGCTAAAAATACCCAGCCATTGGTAACATCTGATTCTTTTTCTACTGCTGTGACAGCAGCTTCAGCAGCACCCTCTTCTGCCGGAATAGCTCTCCCAGCTGTGCAAATAAATGAATCTGAAAAGATGTGGCATTATCAGGATCCATCTGCGAAAGTTCAGGGACCATTTTCCATTGTGCAACTTCGCAAATGGAATAATACGGGATATTTTCCTGCTGATTTGAGGATTTGGAAAGCCACCGAGAGACAAGATGAATCTATACTCTTAACAGATGCCTTAGCAGGGAAATTTTCGAAGGAACCATCGTTGGTGGATAAAACTCCCCCTAAAGCTCAAACAGTACATGATTTACAGTACTCATCCTCATACTCTAGGAAGTCTCCTTTGGCAGCACAAGGTATAGAAGGTCAAGTTGGAGGAAGACCAACACTTGATCAAAAGAGTGGATCTTGGAATTCACATAGCACTCTTGGTTCTCCAGGACAGAGCACAGGAGGAAACTGGAGATCTAAAGATAATATGAATCCATTCACAAGTAAAACTTCTCCATTGGCAGTTGAGGTCCCCAAAAATCCTGGAAATGGTTGGGGTTCTGATGCTGCTGGTGTTAGAAATGAATCAGCAAATCTTCCTTCGCCTACTCCCCAAACTAATTCAGGTGGAACTAAGGGGCAGGCTTTTGAAAATAAATGGTCACCAACACCTGTCCAAGTTGCTGGATCTCTCTTGGGAAATTCTTTCCCAGGCGGTTCTGGAGGTTTGCAGGCCTCTGTGGTAGGGCGCACAGAGAATGTTGTACATAATGTTGAAAATGTTCCAGCTTCACAATCCGGTATGGCTTCAGCTTCTACCGATGCTGGACAATTACATCCTCAAGCAACAACAGTGGCACAGGTTTTGGCTACAGGTCTTGACATTAAAACATCAGCTGCAAATATGCAAAACCAGTTTACAAATAGCCATAATTCTCATGCTGAAGCTCAAGGGTGGGCTGCTGCTGGGGTTTCTAATAATGCTGCTGCCGGGGTTTCTAATAATGCTGCTGCCATGCCTGCCCAGCAAGCTTCCCATGGTGTCTGGGGTGATGTTTCATCTGTCCAGAACCCCAACTTATTTACCACTGGAAATCCAACTGGCAGTTTACCCATGCATGGCTTTCCAGGCATTATTGCACCTGAGCCTTGGAGACCTCCAGCTTCAAGCAATCAATCAAACATCACGGCCCCAGCACAACCCAATATAAATTGGGGCATGGGCATGCCAGGAAATCAGAATATTAGCTGGAATGGGGCAGTACCGGCAAATATGAACGTAAACTGGATGATGCCCGCACAAGTGCCAGCACCTGGAAATGCAAATCCAGGATGGGTTACTCCTGCACAGGGGCTACCTCCAGTAAATGCAGCTGGCTGGGTTGCTCCTGGTCAAGGACATCCACAGGTAAATAATGCAAATGCAGGTTGGGTTGTGCCTGGTCAAGGGCTAGCACCTGGAAGTGGCAATCCTGGTTGGGCTGCACCTGCTGCAAACCCAGGTATGTGGACAGGTGACCAAAGTCATAATGGAGACAGGTTCCCCAACCAAGGGAGCGTGGTACCCATGGTGGAGATTCGGTTATGGAGGTAAACCTTGGAACAGGCAGTCGTCATTTGGGAGCGGAGGCAGAGGGGGTTCTTCCAGGCCTCCGGTTGGGGGACAAAGAGGAATTTGCAGGTTTCATGAGAGTGGACGTTGCAGAAAGGGTGCTTCCTGTGATTATCAACACAATTGAAGATCTGTAGGGCTATTTAATTGCTGAGAACATCTTTTACTGTACAGTATTTACCCTTTACATGGCATAACATTGTATAATGATGCGTCATGTATGTAGAACTTGTGCATTGTAGCATCTCATTTTTCTTGTTTATTTACCTTCTTGGCTTTGTAATCATGAGTTACTTAGAGTTGACTTATGGGAGGGTTTTGTAGTTACAGTGATAGTTTGGAGTTGGAGGTGGCTTTAGATTGTTTTGCAGTGTGCTGGGGATAGCTTAATTGTAGCATCTCATAGGGTTTTGCAGTACAGTAATAAGCCATGAAGTCTTTTATGTCAGTTATATAGCTCGTGAAACGATCATCTCGGGCAATAAGGATAGAATACAGTGTCTTTTTGCGAAATAGTACTAGTTTGGTTTTGATTCTTTTGACTGATATAATTTCTGAGTCATTGGTACATGAGATCGGGAGCGGATTTCCTCCCGTGAGTAAATCACATGACAAAATAATGTGGAAGAATATCAACAGCTAGGATTATAACAATTGAAAACACTGCGTTTTGGGTTCCTCTTTCCTCCACTTTCTGCAAAATCTCATGCCTTATTCTTAAATCTTACCACCACATGGGTTTCAAATTCAAATCTCTAACCAATCGTTCTTCTATATTTGTTTTTTTGTTGTTCGTAAATCTCTAAACTTTCAAATTCAATTCCCCGTGATCAACTGCACTTGCTCTCTGTTTTGGGGAAAATTGGTTTATTGTAGTTGATTTCCTATTTGACCTTAGATTCTCTGTTTACTAAATTTTGGAGAAAATTTGTTATAGTTTGGAACCTGAGTATGATTCTGCAGATTTGTGAATTGTTGTTTTGGTTGAAATTTGTGAATTGTTTCACATCAAGACTTGTGAATTGTTTTGGTTTAAACCTTTGAGGAATTGTTGTTTTGGTTGAAATTGTTCTTTACTTTGATTCTGCAGATTTGGAATGGTGAGGGGAACGCAGTATTTTCAGAATAAGGCATGAGATTCTGCAGAAAGTGGAGGAAAGAGGAACCAAAACGCAGTCAATTGTTATAATCCTAGCCGTTGATTGCTCATTAAAAGCAGCGTACGGTTAAGATTCTTCCACATTATTTTGTCATGTTAATGACTCACGGGAGGAAATCCGTTCCCCATGAGATCAATGCAGAATGGGATGAAATTTCGTTTAAAAGACATGAATAATACCGCAAGAACAATGATAACCACTTTAATTTGAATCAAATATTTCTTATAGCTTGGTGAAATTATTAGAAAATATCAAGATATTATTTATAGCACAAGGGTGTTACATTACTATGAAATTTATAGTTTGGAATTGTTGAGTTGGAGATGGCCTACATCTAGTATATACTAATCGGCTTGTCACTTGCGCGCGCAAGTGACATTTTTTTTTCGTTTTTTTTTTCTTTTTTTTGTTGCATTTTTTTACTATTTAAGTTTTTTCCTTTCTTTCTTTCTTTTCTATTTCAATTTTTTTCTTCATTCTTTTTACTTCTTTTATATTTTTAAGGCCCAGGGTGAAAAAGAAAGAAATTAAATCTCTCATCGGTAAAATACTAAAATTGTGATTGGATGTAATATAAAAATTCATCAATGATTGATATTTAATATTGGTTGATTCAATCTTAACCATTCACAACATTTTAAACAATATCCAACGGTCAATTTTAGTGTTTCACCTGGTGAGAGATTTGATTTGCTCTCTCACCCTATAAGCACTTTTTACTGATCTCGAAAATTTTTAGATGTTTAAATATGCAAATTTTGTCCTTTAACAATAAATTCGGTGGAACTTTTTATAGATGTTATTTTATTGGTAATTTTCATCCATCCCGCACAATACCACATGCTTTACTTTTTATTTGTGTTTTTTTATTTTGATCATTTCGGACCAATGGGTATTAAAACCACTCTTTAATTTGTGTTTATATTTTTATTTTTCTTTAATATTTGAAGACATTGTTGTTACATTGACTCAGTGAGAACGCCGCAAGTGCCAATTTTTTTGTCCTTTTTCTTTCTTTTTGTTGTATTACCATTTAAGTTTTTTCTTTATTTCCTTTCTATTTCAGATTTTTTTTCCTTCATTCTTTTTACTTCTTTTATATTTTTAAGGAAATTTAGGGTGAAAGAAGCAAATTAAATCTCTCACCCAGAAAGACTAAAATTGACAATTGGATGTAATATAAAAATTCATCAATGATTGATATTTAATATTGGTTGATTCAATCTTAAACATTCACAACATTTTAAACAATATCCAACGGTCAATTTTAGTGTTTCACCGGTGAGAGATTTGATTTGCTCTCTCACCCTATAAGCACTTTTACAGTCTCAAAAATTTTTAGATGTTTAAATATGCAAATTTTGTCCTTTAACAATAAATTCGGTGGAACTTTTTATAGATGTTGTTATTTTATTGGTAATTTTCATCCATCCCTGCACAATACCACATGCTTTACTTTTTATTTGTGTTTTTTTTTTATTTTGATCATTTCGGACCAATGGGTATTAAAACCACTCTTTAATTTGTGTTTATATTTTTATCTTTATTTAATATTTGAGTACATTGTTGTTACATTGACTCCCGTGAGTATTTCAACCACATTTACAATCTTTGTATAACTACTCTTATTTTATCATGAGTTTTCCTTCAACCATGCATGATACCCCCTACGCGTTTCACTTTTTAATTGTATTGTTTTCTTTTCATTCTAATTATGGATTAATTTTTAATATTTGCATTTGATGAATGTAAATTATGTTATTCAAATTCTCTAGATTTTCTTCTTATTTTATCTAAGGAGGGTTTGTGTCTTTGTTAATGTTCCTTTTAAAATCGATAATCTTTTTATTTAATTTATATTTATAATTCAATTTTTATTCACAGTTATTAAATTGTATATTTTGCAAACTAACACCATTTGCCCAATGACATAGGCTACTATGGCGCACGGGTGTCGATCCGTGCTCTAAGTTTAATTCTCATAGTTGACAAACTCGGTGTTGGCGCTTGTGCGAAATTGCTTTCAAGCACGACGGGATATTAATTAGTCTTTATAAAAATTTAATTACTCGAATATACAATTAAATTTAAGCCAACCCCGCATCGCATGGTAGAACAACTTCAGGATTCGATGCCTTTACAAAAAACAAAAAAAAGTAAAAGAAAAAGAGAAAAAAAGAGGAAATCTTTGCAAAAAAAACAATGTCCCGCCAAAGTGACAAGATACGATGGTTTGATCTAAAAATATGTTCCGCTTATCTAGATATATCTGTCTTTTTTTTCTCTTTTTTCTTTTACTTTTTTTTTTGTTTTTTGCTTTAATTTTTGGTTTTGTTTTTATATTTTTATTTCTTTTATTTTTTTCCTATGTCATTTGTACAAAGTTTTCATCGACTTTGCCAATGACTAATGTATCTTGAGGAGTCCTGATGTGCCACGCAGTATTCGACTTTGTCGACCTGTGTGGTTTCTCCTCATTAGTGTTTACTACATCTAAGATTCTTTTTTTCTTTTTATATTTTATTGGGTACTTTTACATTTCAAAATTTTTAATTATTTAAATATGCAAATTTTGGTGAAAAAGCGGTTTAGTTTAATGACAAAATATGTAATGTGTGATGCTAAACAATGTGATCTGGTGTAGTTGAGGGGCGAAAAGATTATTTTGTAACAAAATGCGTAAAGTGAAATGTTAAGCGGTGTGTTTAGGGTTACTTTATGTAATGATGCAGGTCCTTTTCTATCTTAGTAGGTCTGCCCAAAGACTTTGACATCACGACTTTCTCTACCCCCAATTAGAGTTTTTGCTTTTCGTGGGAATCGAACCTTGTACCGAGACTCAAGTACAAGTTCAATGCATTCCCACTACCAATTGGGCTACTTTCGGATGTGTCACGTGTCACCATGTAAGCTAAATTAGTTTTACAAGAAAAAATAGGTTTTTCCTTATATGTATTATTTTAGAACGATCCAGTGGCCCACACGTTTAGCCATGAGTTTTTAAACAGATTTTATTTCCGTTTGTTTATTATTTATTTTTTCTTCTTTTACTTTTTTTCCTATGTTATTTAGTACGTAGTTTTCATCGACTTTGTCAACGATTAATTTACGTTAGGAGTCCGGTGTGACCACGAGTATCCGGTTTTGTTGGTCCGTGTAGTTCTCCCCAATAGAGTTTTTACCACATCCAAGGTTTTTTGAATATTTTAAGAGGTACTTTGCGGTCTTCAAAATTTTTGACGTTTAAATATGCAAATTTTCGGTGAAAAACGATTTAATTTCATGACAAAATACGAATGCGTGATGCTAAACAATGTACTTTGGTGTAGTTGATGGGAAAAAAAATTATTTTGTAACAAAATACGTAAAGTGAAATGTTAAGTGATGTGTTTAGGGGTACTTTAGGATTCAAGAAAAAAAATACAATCCTTCAAATACCAGAAGTTTCATCGTAAATAATTAGTGTGGTAAAAAATGATAACAAGTTTGTGATAAAATACGTAAAGTGCGATGCTGACAGTGTACTTTAGGGTGTTTTAGGGTCCAGAAATTTTTTTGAAGTTCAAATACGCGAAGTTTATTCATCAATAATAGTTAGATGAAAAATAACAGACAACATGGTAGAACAACTTCAGTTCTGATGCCTTTACAAAGAATAAGAATATGTTTCTAAATGCATTTGAATGTAGTTGCTTTGAAAAAATTTTGAATTCAGAGAAATCTCAATTCCTTATTTTCATAGTTCTCCTTCATGAAAAATAAAAGTTAATCTAAATCTATCAAAAACTGGTAAAAGTAAAGTAATAAAATCCATTTGACAACTAATTCAGTGAATTGATAATAACTTTGTATGTGGCTCTCTCCTTGAACACATTTTATTTAGTGATGTTTTCTCCTCTTTACCTTTTTCTCTCTCATTAAACCAAACTTAGGTAGGATCGATTTCCATTCTCTGTCTCCATTTTTCCTCTGTGAGTAATTTCATAATGATTATATATTAAATCCATGAAAATGTAATCGGAAGACATTAAAGGAAATAAGAGAGAGTAAATTAAAGTCGATGTCTGATTCAAAGCCGCAATTAAAGGTTGGGAAATGAGGCAATGAGACACAATTAACAAACGTTAACAACTCCCTTATAAGTCCCAAAAGGGTAGCTCACATGGTTGAGTGAAAGGGACATTATTGGTGGAAAAACGTAGGCGTACGGGGTTCGAACCCCGCTCCCCTCTCCCCTCTAACAACTAACACATTAATTCCTAACCACTTTGTCTATCTAAAAAAAAAACAACTCCCTTATAAACATTCATAATACCAATTGACTATAGAGTCAAAATTTCCCCTCTCATAATATACAAGAGACAACACACCACAAATGTAGAAAAAATTTGATGAATAGCGTAAAACAACTCCAATTCTGTTGCCTTTAAAAACAAATTAACTTTAAATCAAATTAAATATAGTCAACCCCGTGCATCGCACGGGTAATAAGGCTAGTAAAAGTAAATTGCATTGTTAAGCTGGTTGGTTGTGCATTGATATGCATTTTTCTTGTTACGTATCTCATGTCATATATATATATATGGGTGTTTGTTTTCGTACCCCCCTCAACATCACCCACACCCCCATGATATCCCAAACGGACAAAAATACCCCTAAAAATTTACAAAAATTACATGGTTTTGTTAAAAAAAAAAATACAAATTTCGGAATTACCTCTAAAAATTTCGGAATTACCTCAAAAAATAATGGAATTTCGGATTTACCTGTAATTAGAAAGATTTTGAATTACCTCGGACATGAGGTAATTCCGGTTCACATTTGTGAACGGAATTACCTATTTCGAGGTAATTAAAATTACAATTTTTTTTTATTTGAACGAATAATTTAGGCTAAAAATCGGTTTTTGGACAACATACTCGGATCGTAATGAAACCACATCATTAGAAGCGAAATAAATCAAGAATCAAGACTCCCTTAGAAGGGACTTCTTACGGGACAAACAAATTTCAAAATCCCAAATTCCATCGTTTACTATTTTTTACGATTTTTTTAATTTTTCATAGTCTCCAAAAATCTTAAAAATTTGTATAGCCTTATTTTGGTTTTGTTAGATTTTTAGTGGTGTTTTTATATTTTTTAGAGTAGTTTTGACTATTTTTAGTAGCCTTTTAGTAATAAAAATTAAAACAAATCGTATATATACGCATCAAGCGTCCTGGATTGGCGGGATGCCCTAGATGTCGCCCATTCACCTACTTCACGTGCTTATTTTCAGTCATTTTTAGACATTTTGGACCCATAGTTGTATTTGTACTCCTATTTTATGTTGGTCATTTTATATATTTTGACGTATTGCTATTAAATCGTAAATCGTCAGAGTATCATATTTCCAATAAAACGTTTAAATCTTAAGACCAAAATACAAACTTTTAAAAAAATTACAAATTTAGAATTACCTTTTTAGAGGTAATTCAAATTTTTAATTTTTTTTGAACCGGAATTACCTTTTTTAGAGGTAATTCCGAAATTTTTAATTTTTTTTTAACCGAAATTACCTTATTTTGAGGTAATTCCGAAAATTTATTTTATTTTATTTTTTTTTAAAAACGCAGGGGTATTATTGGCATTTTTGGGATTATGGGGGTGTGATAGAGAAGGAGGGGGTGCGAAAACAAACACCCTATATATATATATATATATATATATATATATATATAAAGGGTCTCCTATGTGAAAGTGAGAGGGTGCATTATCGGCCATTAGATCAAAATTCATTGATCAGATTAAAAGATACTTTTTAAGTGAAACAAATGACTTTCTTTTACTCTAATTTATATTAATCAATTTATTTCTCTAATTCTTTCCTCAATTTGGTTTAGGAACCTACAAACACTAAATTCCAAAATCCCATCCTTTTCATTCCAATGGACATGAGAGAGAGAGAGAGAGAGAGAGGGAGGGAGGGAAGGAGGGAGGGAGAGAGAGAGAGAGACTTTTTTTTGGTACTCAACGGTGGCTATGCCCCAAAAGAAAACATATTACACAATAACACCACGGAGAGAGAGAGAGAGTTATTAATATAGAAAATGAAATTTATTAATCTGATCGTTGAATGATGTGAAATTTATATATTAATTATTAACAGTTATTTTCTGCATTTCAAACTTAGTGACTTACCAATTAATAACTTCATATAGAAAATAAAATTTATTAACTGATCATTTGTTGAATGATGTGATATTGTCATCGTGATCATGTATATCAAATTTCAAAAAAATTGGATGGTCATAGGTGTGTTATCTAACAACACACATTTGCTTATCTTTTAAATAAAATATTAATTAATCGTCAAAGTTAAGTAGTGCGATGAAGTATGAAATGATTTTTGATTTGTATGAAAATTGATATATATGATCTCAAAGATAATATCATGTTCTTCAACGGTCGGATTGATAAATTTCAATGTATACGCGAAGTTATTACTACAACCAGCATCAGTTGATGTTCCCTTCTCACTCCGTGTGTACTGTGATTCAGATTGGGCTAGTGACCCCAATGATACGCGTTCCACTTCGAGTTCATGTCTCTTCTTTGGACCAAGCCTTGTATATTGGAGATCCAAAAAGCAATCTCTTGTGGCACGATCCAGTGTTGAGGCTGAATATCACAGCATGGCAATGCCAATGCTTCTCAAATAGTTGATGCGCTTACTAAGCCTTTTCCCTCCACTGCTTTTGTTGATTTCAAGTTCAAACTCATAGTGGTCAAGCACACTAGACCCCCATTGAATTTAATGGGGGAGTAATAGAGAAGAGTGATAGGAATGTTCACTGATTGTACAAGTCACTGTACTATTTGTAATTGTAGAGGAATTAGCTGATCCATTGTATAGCAATCTTGCAAAACAGAATCAGTTAGAATATCTGAAGTGTATATAAATACTGTGTAACTGAATCACAAATCAATGGATTCATTTCAGTTACAAAACTCAGTTTCAAAGAATCCTATTAGCCCATAATCAATTCTGGGAGAAAAAACAAGTTCAATATAGTTATTTTTTGACACAACAAGACCAATATAGTTAAAAACCACTATTCTAGTGTTTGGCCGACAATAATCTAGGTAGATAAAATTAATTATCGGGTAAGTAGAATTAAGAACTTCTAGCTTTTAGGTTGAATGAAATGAATTAGTGTAGGACTCTCGAAATTCTTTATAGGCTAAATTACTCTTTTGGTCATTTATCTTTGGTCTTGATTTCATTTTGGTCATTTATCTTTTTTTTTTCTCGTTTTGGTCCCTCATCTTCCATTTCTGTGTCATTTTGGTCCTTTTTTGGTATTTTCCATCCATTAACTTAACGGACGCCACACTGACAGTTAACTGCTGACATGGCGTCTTAAGTGTTAGGGTTGACTTGTAATTCATTAAGTGATGTGGCAAATGAGAAACCAAATTGAAACTAAAAAAATAACATAAAGGACCAAATTGACATAAACCCAAGAACTCCCATCTTCATCTTCTTCCTCCAAACACCATCTCCATCTTCATCTTCATCTTCTCCGGGGAGCCACCACCACCTCCGGCGAGCTGCCACCACCACCACCACCACAAATCAATCACTCTTCAACTCTTAATCCCTAACCTCTCTCTCAAATCCAAAACCCCCAATTTCTCAAACTTAATCCCTAATCTCTCATCCACCACCACCACTCCTTTGACCTGTAAACGCAGTAACCAGTATTCAGAACAAGAAACCTCTGATGTGTTGTTGTTCACGACCGAGCCGAGCCCTGATCCAACACCGCGGTCTCCCAAGACAAAGCGCCGAGGGACTAAGACCTTGAAACGCCACTCACACTCGGCCATCAGTAGTGATCGCCCCCGCCCCATACCTAGGCATCTTACAGAATCGTCACCTTTATTATGTGCTTGAATCCTTAATTATGTAATCATTTATCATTTATTAGCCATGAATGATTGTAATACTATATATTTCGCCCAGAGAGGCTAATGAAGGGTTGAACAATTTTCCTATTCACGCGAGATTGTTCTTTGTGTTCTTGATTATCCTATCCACAGAAATAGTTGAGAACATTGGCGCCCACCGTGGGGCCGGCAAAACTTTTTTCCTACGCCCCTGGCCTGAACTCTAAATCGATTCTTTGTCACTAGCATAATGGTGACCACGAGAAATCGAATAATGGCGGCGCCGTCCAAAGATCGGGGATCGAGATTGAGCAGTGCATGCGGCGATTCAAACACTGCAAGCCCAGAATGCGACCAAGCCCGTCAAAATGAAGAGCAAGTTCTACGTGCCCAGGCTCTAGAAGCAAGGGAAGTGCAGCTACAAGCTCAGCTTACCGAAATGAGACACTTCGCCCAAGTGATCGATGCCACTAGAACACCTCTGCGGGCGTTTCAGCCTTTTTCCGCTGCTATCCAGGCTGCTCAACTTCCCCCACGCTTCCGGGAGCCATCCATTGCCACGTACGATGGCACTGGAGATCCTCTCAGTCATGTGGATGCGTTCCAAACGCAGATGATGATCAGTGGAGGAACCGACGCCATTAGCTGCAAAATGTTCGCCGGGACCTTAGCTGACGTAGCCTTGAAATGGTTCGAGGGCTACGGAACGCTCTATAACGAGTTTTGAAGATTTAGCTTGATCGTTTCATACAAAGCAATTCTCGGCAAATAAGAAGAAGCGAATGTTGGCCGAGGATATGTTCGACGACGCCAAGAACCGGGAGAGTCTCGAAGGCCTACCAGAACGCTTCAACAAGTCGGCGGTTTTAGTGGATGATCTCGACGAGAGATTTTTGTGAAGGCCTTTATGAAGGGTATTCGCAGCGGAACCTTCGATGAAGCCCTTTCCTTATGGAAACCGCGGACCATGGATGAGATTAGAGTCGAGCGAGTAAAAACACATTGACGCGAGATGACATTGCCTCGGAAAAGATGAAAAGGACATGCAAGCACCACCGAGACGCGCGTGGTCTCACCGAGGCGTTCCCCACCCGCGGCATACACCCTATGACCCGGCGTGACAGGCGCGCACATGCAAAGTCAAAGGCGACGCGCTCGTCCTCCAAATGCGAGTAGCTTTCACACCTCTCAAGGCAAGGCCGTCGGTGATTTTAGACGAAGGACTTCATGATGGATCGACACGCCGACCGTCACCTTTCGCGTCGGTGTAATGGGTAAAGTACAGGTCTTATTGCGGTACCATCGGACGGAGGACATGACACGCACAATTCTTTGGACCTCAAACAAAGAAATCGAGCGGCTCATTCGGTAGCGGTCAACTCAAGAAGTATGTCAGCGGTGAAGAAGAAGAAGCGAAGGCCACATTTCAAAACCGGCGGTGCAACAATCAAATGTACCCAGCGGCGAGGCGACAGAGGTAAACGGCGAGCATGAGGCGGTGACAAAGGAAGAGTTAACACAATATCCGGAGGATTTTACGGAGGGGGAGCTACATCCTCATCCGGAGAAGATACGCGACGATCCATTCTATCGGTTTCCTCTGCGGAAACCACTTATCTTGTGGATCGATGCGGAGTATCCCGCAATTTCTTTTGATGCGCAGGATTTTGAAGGTGTGCGGCCTCATTCGGATGATCCAATTGTAATCTCCGTCACCACGGTGGTTACTCAATAGCTCTGGCATTGGTAGATGGAGGCGGCTCAACTAACGTTATGTATTGGCGTGCTTCAAGGTTTGAATTTACCGGTGGAGGCACTTAAAAGCTATCTGGAACTTTGGTAGGATTTTTACGGTGAGCAGGTTGAGGTCGCGGCTACATGGACACGAGAACAACTTTTTAGCGAGCGAGAGAGTCGGCAAAAAGCGTAACTCGAGATATATGGTAGTTGATCACCGATTCGTCGCGTACAATATAATAGTGGGAAGGCCGACACTTAATGCTTTAATGGCGGTAGTATCGTATCCTCACTGTGCATGAAGTACCCCACTTTCTAATGGCAAGATAGGTGTGGTAAGGGTGATCAAGCTATTGCAAGAAAATGTTACGCAGAGAGTGCGAAGGTAAAGACGGTTCAAAGAAAGGTGGGCGGAGGAGTTAGTTCAATCGCAGATTTCCTAGACCTAGACCCGCGTGTTTGTATGACCCGGTAAAGGAGGAGCAAAGGTTGAAGCGGTGGATACTCACGAAAGAAGTAGTGATAGGACCGCCTGAAGATCGTAAAAACAAGGATCGGCACAGGCCTAACTCCGAACCGGAGGATCAATCGATCAAATTTCTCTCGGTCACACTCACGTATTCGCGTGGTCCCTCGGGACATGCGGTATTGATCCTAACTTCATCCGCCATCGGTTATCACTAAACCCATCTGTGGCTTTGTAGCCCGCAGAAAGAGGAAGCAAGGTGGTGAAAAATCGAAGCCATACGGGAGGAAACAAAGAAGGCTGGTAGAGGCGCAATTCATAAAGGAGGTCGAGTATCCCACGTGGTTGGCCAACCCCGTGATGGTGAAGAAGTCCAACGGGAAATGGCGAATGTGTGTGGACTATACTGAGATCTCAATAAAGCATGTCCCAAAGATCCTTACCCCTGCCCAGAGTATTGATGGTTTGGTAGACGGAGCTTACGGCTATAAACTCCACGAGTTTCATGGATGCATACTCCGCTACAACCAAATCAAGATGAGCCGGAGGATGAAGAGAAGACGGCATTCATGATCGCGTGTATAACTATTGTTACCGCGTAATGCCTTTTGGGTGAAAAATGCAAAGTGCTACGCATCAGCGCTGATGGGATGTAATCTTTGAGGCGTAAATTGGGAGATCCATTGAAGTGTACGTGGATGATATGGTGGTCAAGTCACCAACCGAGGAATCTCACCTAGCAAACCTCCAAAAACCTTCCTACTCTTTGGAAAGCATGAGTTGCGTTTAAATCGACAAGTGTTCTTTCGGAGTTCAAGCGGTGAATTCCTAGGTTACGTATTGACTCACGTGAGGAATAGAGGCTAATCGGCAAAGTCTGCCGAGCTATCGAGAAGAAGCCCGAAGCCCAACAAATGCCAAAGAGGTCCAAATCTTAGCAGCCGAATAAGTAGCACTATCAAGATTCCTCGGTCGAGCGGTGACAAGATCGACCAATGTTTCAATCATAAGGAAGAATGCGCGATTCCAATGGTCGCAGAGTGTGAAGAGGCGTTGGAGGTAGTAAAAGCATACTTGGCCGCGCCACCAATCTTAACCCCAACACCGGGGGCGCGTTTTGTTGTTATATTTGTGCATTCACGAGCACGCGGAAGTGCGATTTTAGTTGAGGAAAGAGTCAAAGAACAATGTCCCATTTACTATGTTAGCCGAATGTGGAGAGGTCCGGAACAACGTGTATCGGAAGATTGAGAAGGCGACCTATGCGCAATACTCTGGCGGCCAGAAACTTCTAGCGAGATTTCACGAGCCACTCAATAATCGTCAAACAGACTTGCCTATCCGCCAAATACTTTCCAAGCCGGATATCATTGGAAGAATGGTAGCATGGTCGGTTGAGTTGTCGAGAATATGATATTAAGTACCAGCCAGAGGACCAATTAAAGGCGCAAGCTTTCGCGATTTCGTAGTGGAAATCGCAGGAGAAACACCGACGGTTGAAGCCCATTCCGAATATTGTTGGACTCTATCAGTGGATGGGTCGTCTAATTTGAGAGGCAGTGGAGCCGGGGTCACGCTAGAGGGACCTGATAATGTGCTTATAGAACAGTCGCTTCGGTTCGGCTTCAAGGCCAGCAACAATCAAGCAGAATACGAGGCCTTAATTGCCGGCATGAACTTGGCGGTAGACATCGGAGTAAAAAACCTTAAAGTTCGTAGTGATTCTCTTCTAGTCACCGGCCAGGTCACAGGGGCGTTCAGCACCAAAGATGAAGCGCTCACTAAATATTTATCTAAGGTACAAGAGCTAAAACTCAAATTTGTTTCTTTTGAACTAACACATGTTCCTAGGGAGCAAAATAGCAGGGCCGATATATTGGCAAAGCTAGCAAGTACTAAAAAACCTGGCAATAACCATTCAGTAATACAAGAAATGATAACCCAACCCAGCATCAATCAAATCCAAGTCTTCGCGATGAGATTGACCACGATTCTTTGGATGACCAAGATTCTTGCTTATATGCGGGGTGAAGAATCGAATGTGCTTGGGATGACGAGAAGAGAAAGTGGTGAAAGCATTTCTACAAACTACACTACGATTGAGTCCGGCTATGTATAAAAGAGGTTTCTCCATGCCGCTCCTTAAATGTGTCCCCAACAACAAAGCACAAGAAATACTCAAGGAGGTGCACGAAGGAGTGTGCGGCGGCCATGCATGTCGAGGTCGGGCCTTAGCTTCAAAAATAGTGCGTGCGAGGATACTATTGGCCCACGATGAAGAGGATGCGGTCGACTATGTCGCCGATGCCACAAATGTCGATGCATGCAAAAATTCCTAGGGCCCCACCAACCAACCTACGATCGGTTTCCTCGGCTTGGCCGATTCATTTATGTGGGGTGTTGACATTCTTGGTCCATTTCCACCTGCGGCGGGTCATCTGAAATTCCTGTTGGTAGCTGTCGACTACTTTACAAAGTGGATAGAGGCCGAACCAGTAGCCATCATATCAGCAGAAAGGGTGAAAAAGTTTTATTGGAAGAGGTTGATATGCCGATTTGGGATTCCCGCAACCATAGTATCGACAACGAACGCAATTTGCTTCAGAATCAGTTGCTACACTATGCAAAACTTGGAACATCTACCAAGCCTTTACCTCGGTAGAGCATCCTCAAACCAATGGGCAGGCCGAGGCTGCAAACAAGGTAGTATTGGCAGGTCTGAAGAAGAGGTTGGAAGGTTCCAAAGGAAGTTGGGCCGAGGAATTACCTTTAGTCGAGGGATCGCGTTTGCTCAAGAAATCAACGAGTTTCTGGCAAAGAGGATCAAAAACAAGACCGCGGTAGATGCGAGAGTGTCCCGCGGCATAAACCGGACGATCTTTCACGAAACCTCCTCCTCACCTAATAGAGGAAGAGAAGCGTAAACCCAGCGATGCAAGTCGTGTGGAAGAAAAATAAAACCGAAGAGCGCAATAAAAACAAAGTCATGAACATATATTACGCTGCTATGTTTCACAATATGGGCGAAACAGTCCACGGGACATAGTCATGAAGAACGCCAAAATCATCAAAATAGAGGCGAAAGTAATCAAAATACAAGGTAAAATACCAAGATACAAAGCATCAAAATATTTGTCAAATATTCAAATTACAAGTTGCGAGTTATCAAAGTTCGGTGAAAACAAATTAAGTATGTGGACCTCGAGTGAGTTCTCTCGAGTCATCGGCCACCTCCCCAAAGACTGACCACCAAAACCTCATCTGCGGGTTCTCATTCGCGAGTCCCAATGGCGACAAACCATTCAAAGACTTGGTCTAGCCCATCCAAGGTCCAAGAGGTAGTATTGTTTCCCTCGGCACTTCGCAAAGACGCGGTGAGGTGGTCGGTCATCAAGGATAGGAGCCATGATTTGGCCGTTGACCACAACATTATCGAGGATCAAATACTTGGGGGTCCAAAGCGGGAAGTGCACTCGCGCTTGATCAAGGGCGAGATAAAACCCGCGGTCAAACTCTGTCACCACCGAGCAAAGATAATCGGCAGCCTTCCTTCTTGATTTTATCCGGATCATTGTAGGCGCGATCAATTTCTCTTTATAACCGCATAACTCCTCGCTCTTTGATTGTTGCATCCTTCTTCAATTGCTCGTTAGCTTCCCGACAAGCTCGTGATTTTCAAATCCGTCACTTTCTTGTGATGTGCATACTTCTTCAAATCTTCCTCCGAGATTTCTTCTCCTCTTTGGCGTGTACTCAGCTCTTCTTCCATAGATTTGATCGGTCACCTGACCGCTTCCTTCGCCATTAATTCCCGTAAGCACTCTCAAAGTGATGAGCCAAAGATGGAAGCCCAAAGATCGTAGGACTTGATTGCTACCAAACTCGCCGAGGTCCCATTTTCTCGCACCCGCTCCACATCACCGGAAAGAAACCGAATTCAAGGCCTTTGTCACGGATACCGCACGCCCCAGCGATCTTGAGGAACCACTCGTTGTCCCATCCTTTACTTTCTTTACATCTAAGACCTTCCGCCAAGAGGCATCCTCCATGTCCCGAGCATCGGTGGCGTGTTGGATTCAAATGAGTTGGACTTACCCGGGCCAAGGTTGGAGAAGCAGGGGTTCGCATACGAGTTTCGGTTTTTAAGGGGAGGAAGTTGGGGCGGGCCAGTTGAGAACTTGATTTCCTTTTTCTTTCTCGGCAGTGACATCTTTGTTAGGAGTCTTTGTAGCACCTGGCGTCGGTGGTATACCCTGTTTCCGTTTCGCCGCCTCGCGAATACAGCGCGTCTGTCTTCTACACTCAATGTTGACATACCAGAAGAGTTCTGCAGAAACACCAAATATAAGATCAAAATCACAAAACTACATCACAAAATAGAAGACACAAAGTTCAAGTATTTACTTAGGTATGCTATAAGTCCGGATGAGTCGTCAACTTTCGTATGATGTGGGATGCCCGGGGTTGGTTACCCGATTGAACGTAAGACCAAATCCGGTCCACGTCCTCCCGATCGGTGGGGATAAGCTACGCCTCTCAGCCAGTAAATTTGTTGTTTGGGCGTGAGTCCAATAAAGCGGGGAAATACTCAACATTATTCTCATCAACTAACAAAAAATGGGTCACGAGAGTCCGCTCTAACCGAAAGAAGTTGTCTTTGAAGGATTTGTAACTACTTTTGAACACTTTCATAAAAGGCCTACGGGTATGGTTACCAGGGATACCCAATGAGGAGGATCCTTAACCGAGGAGCGCATTTAAATGAAGAAACTTCTCGCGTGTATGAGATACATTAATACACTCACACATAATCTCAAAGGCTCGGCGTAAGCCCAACCGTTCGGATGAAGGCCGAAGTCTGAGCCACGTTTAGCAACCAAGCATCGCACGGTAATATTCGGAGAAAGGAACCCCAATGCCTAGGTGCTCAAATAAAGTCGTGTACATATAAGTATAGGGTTTATTTCCAGCCTCCGGACAATCACACACGGCCTCATCCGGTCCACACGGCTTTGCAACAAAGCAAAGACCGTCGTAGGATGACAAAGAAGCGACCGATTCGTACTAATGACTCTTGATCACTAACACAGAGTGGGAGTCCAATACATCCAAGTCAATGCTTTCCGAATAATCACTATGATCTTCAACATCCTCCCCGACCATTGAAGATCGTGGGCGAAAGCCTCGTGGAGCGAGAGGTTCATCATCGAGGCAAACAGAGTGTTCATAGCCCGCACATTTTGCCTAATACAATCTAAGCGGCAGCGTGAACATTGCCTACCAATGCACGGGAGGCATTGCCACACCTAATTCGTAGTAACCTCTCCTCACTATCGCTACTAATACTTATTATAGAAACCATAAATGTATTTCGCAGTGTAACTATGCGAGAAAAGCCAAAAGATAGAAAGGAAGGGTATTGAAACTACTAGGATTAAAGGAAACAAGCGTACCTGAAGATGGTGGAATGACTCAAAGCGCAGAAAATGTAAGTGCGTCGTTTTTCGGACTAAGCAGAATAGGAAAAAAGCGAAAGGGGGAAAAGAAAGAAGCATTCGACTATTCAAATAACAACCCTCAAATGAACCGTTCGAGTTTCTACAATCAATCAGCGGTGTGTGTGATGTGATGCCTTTTCGACTCCAACGACTAGTGGCAACGCCGCGTGGTGATTATACTGTGCGCGACGGATGGTGGCACAATACCAGAGGATCAAAACATCATTAACTGTCAAATCAAAAGTCACGCTTCATTGCACGTGTCCTCACGCCAAAGGTGACGTCACAAACAACCGCGGTATGATCACAAAGACCCGGTAAAGATAAGCACAAGCTGAAAAAATACCTCTCACAAATTTGGATACGTACATATTCTCATTCACAAACATATTTCATTATTTATAATACATGATGCACTAACAAAATGGCCGGCCTAGAGCCGAGCACAATGAAAGTTAAAAATACAATTGCAGGTTTCAACACACGTGATGATCCGCGCGAACTAGAGCAAACAAGCCGATCCACGAAAAACTCGTCCTCCGAGGTTTTTTGTAGATCTGCGGAAGAAAGCGGGGAAGTCGGCGGCCGTGCAAAGGGAGTGGTCCATGGAAAAATTCTCCGGACACCGGCCCATGGAAAATTCCTCTACATTGAGAAGAAAAAATTAACCATTAGGCCGCGGCAATACCACTTCGCAGACAGCACCACCTTTGGGCTCGTCACACAATCTCAAGCAGGAATGACCAGATTAACCACAGCGAAGAACACCCACAAATGCCTGGGAAGTCCACAACTCCCTCTTTGAGCCCCCCAACAATCTTAAAACACTGAGGGACTTTAAGATTGTGTGCAGAGCCCAAGGGGAGCAAAGAACTGATAAAACACGCAACCCATAAGCATCACAAATTTCAAAGGAAGAAAGCAGTAGTTTGAAGAAAGGGAGTGACAATCACGAAGCATCATGGCCCTTTTTTATAGATAAAGAAAGAGAACAAGTTACAAACAGAACATTTATGAAGTGCAATGTAAACGCCGCAGCGGTCAAACACAACTCCCGGGGGTCAAAGCGTTACCTACGGCCAAGAGTGATAGGTAGTGTCAACTACTGACACTCGGTTTTACTCAATACCAAGGAAAGCGGAACCGATGAGCAAGCATACTTTTGAGCGACTTCATGTTTCTCATTCATCGCCGAGGGATCGTGTTCACGCATCGAGGCGAGCCACGATCCAACACCGCGGTCTCCCAAGACAAAGCGCCGAGGACTAAGACTCTTGAAACGCCACTCACACTCGGCCCGATCAGTAGCGATCGGTCCCCGCCCCATACCTAGGCATCTTACTCAGAATCGTCACCTTTATATATGTAATCAATCCTTAATTATGTAACGGTTATCATTTATTAGCCATGAATGATTGTAATACTATATATTTCGCCCAGAGAGGCTAATGAAGGGTTGAACAATTTTCCTATTCACGCGAGATTGTTCTTTGTGTTCTTGATTATCCTATCCACAGAAATAGTTGAGAACAGTTGTATTAATCATTTCATATGACCTGTATTAATCATTTCATATGTAGAAAGTAGAAACCATCCATAAAAATGGCAGTAACCTCCGATGGAATTCAACCTATTATCGCAACTTTAAATAAACATCAATAATCAATACAACTTTCTATTATAATATAAAATCATCACTGCTTTAAATAATCTTTAAATAATTGTCTTTTTGCCCCAGATCAGATCGTTTGAAAGAAGAGAGGGTTAGGGGTGGTGGTGAGCTGGCAAAATGGGCCGGGCTTGTCGGGCCGGGCCGGACTAGCCCGCAAAAACATAGGGCTTGGGCCGAAGAAATTGAGCCCATTTTTACACTCGGGCTTTTTAGCCCGATCCTAAAAAGCCCGAGCTCGTGCCGAGCTAGCCCGCTCGGGCCATGGGTAGCCCGTAGGCCCGTGATTAAAACAAAAAATGGTAACTTGGTAAGCCAAAGTCACTCATGCCATGCGGTATTGTCACCTCCTCACCATCTCCTCGTTTCCCAAATTAATTAATTCATAGTCACCAAAAAAACAAATTAATTAATTTCTATCCTCCAATTCCAATTCCCCAAATTAATTAATTCCTATCCTCCAATTCCAATTCATCAGTTGCCTTTGTTATCGTCACTCATCAATTCATCATCAGTCATCACTCATCAATATCATCGACCATCCCAAATTCCCAACCCAAGTTCCAATTCATCATCACGCTCTTTGTATCCTTTCAACTCTCAAACTCAAAGTCTCTCCTCATTATCCAACAACCAGCAGCAGTTGTCATCAATTTCCTCATTAGTAAAAAACAATAGTGTTAAAATATTGAAATTGAAAAGTGATGATAAATGATTAATTGTATTGAATTTTTTATACAGTTCATTGTGTTATAGAGAAATAGAAAAAAATTGGCGCACAATGCGGGCTAGCCCAAAAAGCCCGTAGCCCGCATAGGGCTGGGCTTGGGCTGAAAAGGTTGAGCCCGAATTGACATCTGGGCTTTTTAGCACGGACCGCAGAAGCCCGAGCCCGATGTGGGCCGGGTAAGGTTTGGCATTAAGAGTTGAAGAGTGATTAATTTGTGGTGGTGGTAGTGGCGGCGGTTCGCCGGAGGTGGTGGTGGCTCGCCGGAGAAGATGAAGATGGAGATGGTGTTTGGAGGAAGAAGATGAATATGGGAGTTTTTGGTTTATGTCAATTTGGCCCTTTATGTTTGTTATACCCCAATTTTGTCCGTCTTCATTTTTGTTTTAGTCGTTTAATTTATTTTGAGTAATGTATAGTCCAAAAGTGTCAAAAAAAAAAACTAATTTAATTTTTATTACAATTTAGGAGTGTCCGAAATGTCTCAATCTCTAAAATACAAAAAAAAACAATAATAAAAAATACAAAAAATATAAAGGAACGAAAATTAAATAAAAGGAGCAGCATCAGTAATCTCTGGGGTCTGTTCTTGCTCTTCAAGACTGCTCAGCAGATCTGCAAAAGCCCAGTAAAAAAACAGTCAAATAACAATTAATGCTAAACCTAATTTCTACCTATAAATAAACAGTTAACCTAGAGTCTAGACACAAAAACCAAGGCAGAAAACTACTGTTAAAATCACCCAAAAATAGGATTAGAGTTTCACATCGAAACCCTAATCCATTAAACTGATTCAAGTTTTCGAGATCTAAAAAAAAGAAGCCAGCGATTCAAAGGAAACACAGCGATTCTTTGCGATCACAAACAAATGCAAAAAGGAGCCAAATCAGAAGCTGGAATAAAGGTCGGTATTTTGTTACGTCTTTAACGCTTAGAACACATGAATGATGCAAATACTCAGTTTTTAGTAATCAAATCGGTTTATATGTTGATACAACAAAATTCAAGGTCACTGTTATGTTTTTGAAATAGGTCGACTCTTTAAAAACCGAGTAGCTTAATTCGGATCAAAAGATGAAAGGATATGTGTTTAAAATAAGAGCGATTTAAATTAAGAGTGGATCATGAACTAAAAAACACAGTCAGATCACAAAAATAAGTCATCTTGTTCATAAATCAGTTGTAAATGCTTGTTTCTTTAGAATCAAAAGAATAGGCTAGTCTTTTTTTTTAGTTGTTTAAGAAACCTGAAATTGGAAAGAAACCTAGCCTCTCAAATAACAACAACCAGTGATTGAGAGTTTAGATAACTCAAGAAAAAAAAAAGTGGAAAACGACCAGAATCAAAGGGAGTAGGAGAGAAACTGCACTGCAGAAAGCTTTAAAAACAAACAGAATAGTAAAAGGCGAAGCAACTGACCTCGGACAACCAAAACCGAAGCCTCCTCCCACGATGCCGAGCTCACCATCACCTCGAACAACCAAAAACCGAGCTCACCACCACCTCGGACAACCAAAAATCGAGCTCACCACCACCTCGGACAACCAAAACTGAAGCCTCCTCCCACGATGTCGAGCTCACCATCACCTCGGACAACCAAGCCGAAACCTCCATAAACAACTCACAGCCACCCAGAACCGAAGTCCTCTCCGGCAAGCTCACCATTAAACCGAGCCAATAACCACCAAAACTCCACCAAACTGAACCCAATCACCACCGAAACCACCTTATTTCCTCACCGGCGGTATCCCATCGCCGGTGTCATTTTCTCCTCATTCGCGTCACCTCCCGGCGTGACTTACCCTTCACTGCTCACACTCATCCCTCTCTCTCACCTCAGGCCGCTCGGTTCTCTCTCTCTCCCGTGGAAACCGGCGAAAATCTCGCCACCAAGTCCTCACTCTCTCTCATGGCTGCGGTGCCGCTAGGTGAAGGGGGGAATGGATCTGATTTTTAGGGTTTTTGTGTTAGGGTTAGCTATTTATAGCGTCCCCTATTATTATTTTATTTTTATTTATTTTAATTATCGTAACGCTATTTGCACCCTGTTCTCGCGCGCATCCCCTTCTTCACTTAAGCCCAGTTTCGCATACTGGGCTCCCACATGCGAACTAGATTTCCTTTTTTACACTCCTATTAATTATACAACCCCCCTGCGACTAATAAAACCTCATTTTACAATTTTCACCCCTTTTTTCTCTTTTTAATTCTTTTCCAACTCAAATATAAATATTCTTTCTCTCAAAATTTAATAAACGGCTAAGTCGTTTGTACAACCGAAGTTAGTCATTATTTTAGGACCAATGAGTCATGCATTCAAGTAATCCCGAAAACTTAATAAAATACGAATAAACTATTTTTCCTAAAAATAGGGGACTAAATCGGTTGTACAACCGAAAGTTAGTAAACATGCTCTAGAACTAATGAGTTAGACAGATTCGGGAGTTCTAGAATACCTATTCTAAAACTAACCCACCTCACATTAAACCAATTTCTTTCAAAAACTCAAAAAATTACTTTCAAAAAGTAGGGGACTAAGTCGGTTGTACAATCGGGTTAGTCAGCGTCCTAGGAATCAGTGAGCTGTACAGTTCAAGGAATCCTAGAAATTAAAAATTTAATTAAGTCTTTTTCTCCATAAATAAAAGGGTAAATATTAAAACATAATTAATTAGACAAAGGATGTTGTGGGGTGCTAATACCTTCCCCACGCATAACAACTCCCGAAACCTAAAACTCGCCTTGTCCTAAACCTAAAGGGATTTTCCGAATTTGCCCTTAAACTTAAATTTGGTGGCGGCTTCCTATGAACCTTTCGAAGAATCCATTCCCGGATTTTTCGGTCGCTACAATGTTATTTTTCAGTTTTAATTTGGTCATTCATTTGCCACATCACTTAATGAGTTACAAGTCAGCCCTAACATTTAAGACGCCACGTCAGCAGTTAACTGCTAACGTGGCGTCTGTTAAGTTAATGGATGAAAAATACAAAAAAAGGACCAAAATGACATAGAAATGGAAGATGAGGGACCAAAACGAGAAAAAAAAGATAAAGGACCAAAGTGAAATCAATGCCAAAGATAAATGACCAAAAGAGTAATTTAACCTTCTTTATATTTACACACTAAAGTGATTATACTCTTATCATCCAAACAAGATCAATTCTTTTAAATCCACTTTTAACATATTATTATCAAACACAAATCAATTTTTCCAAACTCAAATTTTCAAAATCAATTCTTAAAAATCAATTCTATCACGATCTAAACCTAATGAATTATGAATTAGTGGTTATAAATGGAGTGGAGAGATAAATAAGACTAACTGCATTGTGAACTTGCACATTAATCTTACGTGTTTCACAATTTGGTCAATTTACAGTTGATTTTTTTTATTTTTTCTCCTTTCTGTTGGAGTATTTTTTTTTTAAGAGAAAATGAATATACAAAATTGCCACACACTTTGTGAACAATTTTTTTATATACCGTTCAATTTAAGCTTATGAGTTAAAAATAATGATTTACATAAAAATTTAAAAATAAAAACATTCAAAAATAGTGTTTATAAATTTTTTTCTTGACAGGTGCAGACTGACAAAAGAAATTAAATAATATTGATTTTGATCCCTATGGAAAAATCGATATACTTTTAGTCTTTAAAAATATGGAATTGTGTGCTTGTGTTGAATGTTGGAGATAAAAATTTATAGAGACTAAAATCAAAGTTTGTCAATTTTTTTATAGAAATTAAAAATACATTTAAGAGTTTTTTTTTAATATCACAAAAAAATTAAAAATACTTAAAATGTCAAAAGTGTAGAACTATTTTCTAAATGCCACACTTTTTAAAATAGTTAGGGAATTGCATTTTCAAAGTGTGATAGCCTACAATAAACAATTAATAATTTTTTATTTTATTTTTAAATTTTGTAGTTGGCCTATCACACATTGTTAGTGTAATGGCATTTGTTTATATTAGGTCATTGCACTATAAATGTGTAATAGACCAACTACAAAATTTAAAAATAAATAAATAAATTATTAATTGTTTATGTTAGGCTATCACATTTTAAAAATATAACCCTAACTATTTTAAAAAGTGTGGCATTTAGGAAAATAGCTCTACACTTTTGACATTTTAAGTATTTTTAATTTTTTATATTAAAAACTCATACATTTTAACTAAAAGTTAAATTGTTAGAATCAATGTTATTAAAATCGATCCGGAGATCGACTCGGTCAAGACACTGGGTTATTGGGTCAATGGTCGGACTGAATGGTCACTAGTCAGCCCGCATGACCCGTGACACTAAAAACTATAAAAGAAATAGGCATGACAAGTATAAATTTATACTTCACAAGCTGTCAATTTTTTTTATCATACTTTAAAAAACTCAACACAAGCCGACAAGTATAAAAGTTTTTTGGTATAAACTGATTATAAAAGTTTTAAGAAGACATGTAAAAAAAAAAGACTGCATTGTGCCAAAAAGAATACATACTCCTCACGTCAAAAAAAAAAACAAAGATTAATACATAATCCAATTTTGTAAGCCAATACATCAAAGTCACAAGTGGTAAGTATAGTGCAAATGAGGTAGAGGTCAGGGGTTCGATTCCCTTGATTACCACTTTTGCTAACCATTTAAAATTACCAATGCTTTGACCCGTTGCAAAATCAGTCCGGGTCATCGGTTCAATGTCGGGTCGTCCGGGTTTCACCGGTCACAACTGCTCAAATTGTATATGCGATCAATAGTTACTCGAACCGTTCTTGTTCATTACCAGTCACGGTTCGACCAAATCAGTTTAATAACATTGGTTAGAATTATTTTTTTTTCACGATATTTGGCAAGAATTATATCGTTTTTGACAAAATTGGTTAGAAGTACCTAAAAAATGGTTAGAATTAGTTGAATATTCTTTAACCAACAAAAATTGGTCTGTGCACTAAATGAATTCGGATCCACCCTAAGGCTTCATGTTCTAATATCTTTTTTTTACAAAGGATTCTAATTTTTAGGTGTGATAAAAACTCTATTAAGAGAGGAAAACCATACGAATTGGGAAAGCTGGGTATACACGTAGTCAATCAAATTCCCCAACATAGATTAATCACTGATAAAATTTGTGGATACTACCCACCAATAACATGATAAATCAAACAAATATAAATTATGTGGATGCAACCCCAACCTTAATTACTCATTTAATTTGGCATATAAATTTATCCAAACTGAGAGCAATCTTTTAGGATTAGAGGAAAGTTAAAGCAGAATAGAATTCTTTGAGTGCACGCACCAATTGACAAGAATCAATTCCAATTTTGGTGATGGCAATGCTTTTTATTCTCACTCATTTTTTATAGAAACTAATTTGGCTTGATAGGAATTAAAGAAGAACAAAAAAAATTAGCACTATCTCTTTTTGTTACCTTCAGCAGAGAGATAAGAATAATTTTTGCCACTTTGTTCTCGACCATATGAATCTTTCTGGAATTCCACTACTCCATCACCTTATCAACTTTTTAATTAACCACTTCAAAACTTCCTTCTTATTTAATATGTAGAAAATGACACTCTCTCCCCTGAAGAATCTAAAGCCACGCAAACATCTACATTCTATTTCTACCCTGCATTTCAGTGCAAGCAAACCAACTGAATAATTTACCCTTCTCTTCTAAATAAGATTCCTGAGCAACCATTTTAATATCATGAATCACTAAGAATAAGTTCTTTAATTATAACTTGTTAGAAAAACTTCAATTAGTTAATTATTCAATCTGTTGGTGGAGACAAAAAAAAAATATTTCATTCTAAGATATTTCTTTATATTTTCAGGTAGAGAGGTAAAAGAACTCCTTCAATATGAAAAATTAATCCCCTTAAAATTGAAAAGTACTCCTTCAAAATTGTATCCTGAATTAGATTAGCCCAAAGATGAGAGATAAAAGTACTCTTTCAATATAATCTCCAAGCTGATTAAGCTTTTAGTCAAGTGGCTCTGCTCTATTTATAGAGTCAATATTAAATAAAGTTACACAAATTATCATAGGAAATAATAATATTAATTGACATTTACATAAACGTGAGTATTTGAGTAATTCTTTTACTATATAATAACTACTGAGATTCTTAGACGATGATCACTATGATGATTTAACACTTCAAGTGGTTTATGACAGTCAAAACTATTGAAAATCACCTCGAACTCCACTAACAATATTAAATAAAGTTACACCTTGAAGTATATATAAGCTCATGTTCCTACTCAATAGTGATTTGATCAATATCGATTTGACAAAAAGGAAGGAAAAATTGATCATGTCAAATTTTAGACACTCATATTTGATTTTATTGTTTTTAGCTAAATCGCGCATATTACGTTACTGTTAAGGATCTTGTAAGCATGAGCGAACATGAACCTAGATTTATATGTGGTAGCGGCAGTCGTCGGTGAAATTTAAGGTGATTTTCAAGAGTTTGTCTATAATAAGAATTTAATTTATATACATTAATCGCGTATAGGGGTTTTTACATCAACTTCAATCACATTTCACTATCCACCCACCTCAGATTATTTTCAATTATAATAAAAAAAACTATAAACTTAGTCAAAGTAACTGCTCATGGGATGAATGACGTTAGAAGAACATGTGGAAGTGACGCGGCGGTTACTTTGACTAATTTTGTGTTTTTTTTTTTTTATTTTAACAGAAAATAATCTGACGTGACTAAATGATAAAATGTGATTTGAAGGTAATGTAAATAAGAAAATGATTCTTTCATATTATTTTCTATCATGTTAAATCTCTGCCACTCGTATATAAATTAAACTCGTATAATAAACCATTTGAAATGTTGATTCGCCAAAAAAAAACACCCGAGTTAGAAAAAACAAAAAGAAAAAAACTAGTTATTAAATCGGTTATGTTATTTAGACATAACATTTTTGATAAAAATCGACAAAAGCCAACTTACAACACCAATTAACCAAGTTTTTTAGACTATTAGCCAAATGATCAATTAACCAAGTTTTTAAACAACACCTAAAAGCTGCAAAAAGCGGGTTAATTAAATAGTATAAAAACTCGCTTAATGTGTTATAAGTATAGTTTTTATCTATTTTTTTTCACAAAAATTTTTATGTCTAAATAACATTTTTGTTATTAAATAAAGTGAAGAAAATATTAAAAGGGGGCCCACAAGAAGTAGAGGACAAGCCCACCACACTTTTCTCTCATGTTGAAGCATTGTGCTATGCACTCGCGCTTGTGTTGCTGGCATGTGATCTCACTGACACACTCACTAGTTTAACCGTCGGTGCTTTACACACATATTCCCCCTTCCCTTCCCTCCAAATCCAATCCCTTTTTGTTCTTTCTCACTGTTAATTAAACTTCGCTTTCAAGACTCACCCCGTGACACCCTCTCTAACTCTAACACACTACAGTACTGCGTTATTATACTATTATTATTATAAATAACGCCAATTACTTACCCACTCATCAACAACACATTACGGTTACTCTCCACGAAATGGCATTTGCCAAGTTTAATTTGTGCGTCTTTCTTCTCTTCACGTTGCTAATTGGAGGAATTAGCAGCGACGCACAAAATTACGAAGAGGCATTATCGAAGGCAATCCTTTTCTTCGAAGGCCAAAGGTCGGGTTTCTTACCGGAGGACCAAAGACAGAAGTGGAGGGGAAACTCAGGTCTTAGCGACGGATGGACTTACAACGTCGACCTTACCGGCGGTTACTACGACGCCGGCGATAACGTGAAATTCGGTTTTCCGATGGCATTTACGACGACAATGCTGTCGTGGAGTGTGATTGAATTTGGAGATACGATGCCTCCAAACGAACTCAGAAACGCTCTGGTAGCGATTCGTTGGGCTACTGATTATTTGCTCAAAACAGTTTCTCAGCCTAACCGCATTTTCGTTCAGGTTAGTTTCTTCATTTTACTTTTTACTGTTACAGTGCAATGTCGATGATTGTTTGGGAGGGATGCTGCTTTGGAGTATTGAAAAGGGCAAAATGGGGAATGTGGGTGGGTTGGGTCACGGGGACGGTTGGAACTTTGGAATGGAAGGGAGGGAGGTTAATTTCCACTTTCTCACTCCCAACCTATATTTCTCATGTCCTTTCACATTTTTATTTATTTATTGTTTCAAGTAATATTGTTATTTAGTAGTATATCTTTTAATCTCAAATGAAGAAAAATACGAGGAGGAATGAGAGACGTTTTATTGAAATTAATCAAAACAAGTCCCACAACCCTTTCTTTAATTGATCATCAATGTAGTGCGACTTTACATTAATTTCATTCTTCAGTTGTGCTTCGTTACAAATTCCATGACAATTGACGATCCATTTTCTTTACAAGCTCATTAATAAATATAATTTTGTTATTGTATAAATAAAAATAAAAATAGTTTACATGTTAATCAATTCTTTAAAATAAAATTACTTGTTCAAACAATATTTAGAAATAGAATTATTTAGGAGAAAATGACATTTCCGGTCAACTACTTCGTGTCCATGAATTGAAGTCCGTGAATAGCAGCAACTGTGCTCTGATCCTGAATATGCAAAACTTGGTTTGTTTGCCATTTGGATTATTAATTACGTCACCCACGCGCCAAGGGTGGCACTGCACTGCACTCACCTTCCATTAAAATTAAATTAACGGATAATGTAAGGAAAACCTTATTTGATTGTCAAAAATAAATATAAAGGAAATCCTTATTTAACGTACGTAAATATTACAAGTAGGTGGGTGATCCAATATCAGACCATAACTGTTGGGAGAGACCAGAAGACATGGACACAAAGAGGACTGTGTATGTTGTTGATGGACCTAATCCAGCTTCTGATGTCGCCGGCGAAACCGCCGCCGCACTGGCAGCTTCATCAATGGCATTCCGATCATCTGATCCAGGTTATTCAGAGACATTGCTACGAAATGCAGTTAAGGCATTTGAATTCGCAGATAATAACAGGGGTGCTTATAGTGACAATGCTGATGTTAAGGATGGTGTGTGCCCATATTATTGTGATTTTGATGGATACCAGGTAATTGACTCTTTCCTTTCAATTATGCACCGCTTTTCCTTTTCTACGTATCAGACCATAATAATAGCATCCCAGGATGCTCTTTTGAATTTTCTATTTAGGAGATAGTACTACTGAAAAGAAAGGATATATTTGTTTGGACAATGATATATTGCAAATGTATTCACGTGATCACAGATTGAACAAAAATTCGAGCAAAATGGCCCAACAAAAAAAAAGAAATAAACTTTGGGATTGAATTAAATGGGATTTAATCTTGAGTTAAAAATATTTCACAAATATGCCTATGAAAATCTTTTAATCCGAGAATTATTAAGTGAACTATATGCCATGTTACTTTGTTGCTTTATATAAGTCTATTTTTTTATAGCATTATATAAATCTCTTTCATGACATGGAAAGTTGTTTTGCCACATCCATCTTTTAATACACTATTTCTAATTATATACCATTAAAAAGAGATAGGAAAGAAAAGAGACAAAAATGAGAAGCCGTGTTGAGATAAAAACACAAAAAACGTAGGTGAGGAATTCTTCACATATGTAATTTTTTTTGGAAAAAAATACTTATTCATACTCCTTGGCGACACATTGATGAAGATCCATTTTTTTTTGTGAAGACTAGGATTGACATGTGATGTGATTATGCTTCAATCACCATCGAATGAAGGGTTTTGATCTTTGTACCCCCTCCCTTGGACCCTATACTCCCATCTCATCCCAAACTTCCAATTTTGCCCCTGCTAAAAAACAAAAAAAAAAACAATTTTTTTTTTTTAGGAACATCTCTATGAGATAAATCCGAGTCAAAAAATTGACTACTGAATTTATCCTCAAGAGATAAATCAGTAAGTCAATTTTTTTGACTTTGATTTATCTCATAGTAGATGTTTCCATAAGGTAAATTCTTTAGGAAACATCTCTATGAGATAAATCCGAGTCGAAAAATTGACTACGGATTTATCTCAAGAGATAAATCAGTAGTCAATTTTTTTGACTCGGATTTATCTCATGTAGAGATGTTTCCATAAGGTAAATTGACTACGGAAACATCTCTACATGAGATAATCCGAGTCAAAAAATTGACTACTGATTTATCCTCAAGAGATAAATCAGTAGTCACTTTTTTTGACTACGGATTTATCTCATGTAAGATGTTTCCGAAAGAAAAAATTGTTCAAAAAAAGTGATTTACGGATTTATCTCTTGAGGATAAATCCAGTAGTCAAAAGTGACTACGGATTTATCATCAATAGATAAATCCGAAAACAACTCAAAGTTTTAAAAAATGACTACGGATTCATGATGATTCCGGGAAGTTTGTGAAAATGACAGGGGTATTTTGGTCTTAAATCGTATTATGGGGGTATGGAAGGCAAGAAGGGGGGTATGAAAATTAAAAGCCTCGAATTAAATAGAAATTGGTTCACTATTTATTTATGAGATAAAATATCATCATTAATTCTATGTCAAGGAGTATTTGTCTCATGGCAAATTCGTGTAGTAGTGGCAATAACTTAGATTTTGACATCTTGTCAAAGAAAAAACTATATAAATGGTATTACAATACTTCCACCGGTGTCCAATTTTTTTTAAAAAAAATAGCTCAATTCTTTAAAAGTATAATTAATTATCTTTAATTTTTGAAAGCAATTATAAAAGAAATTGTATCCTTAATTTCTATTTTTGAAAACTTTATTTTTTTAAGTATAAATTGTGATTATCTCTACAAGAATCAGCAGACTAATCCTCGAGCCTTAATAGGATCACAATGCACGACAAACCTCTCCTCAAATTTTTAACATTTCATTTAAATGCGCCAATGAATCTTTGAATTTGAAAACTTTATTTCATGAAAACAAAAGAGACATTAAAAAATAAAATATAAATTGATCGAAAAATATTGAGTAACATATCTTTAAATAGAATAAAGTCAATTAAAATTTGCTTATATTTTAGAATAAGAAATTAGAATTATTTGTATTTATTTTGGAGACCAACCTAAGAAAGTATTAATTTTGACATAACAGGACGAATTATTATGGGGAGCGGCATGGCTAAGGAGGGCGACCCAAGATGAAAATTACCTCAACTACATTCAAAGCAATGGCAAAACTCTTGGTGCAGAAGACAATATCAATGAGTTTGGTTGGGACAACAAGCATGCTGGCCTTAACGTTCTTGTCTCCAAGGTCAGTACCTTCTACTCAATTCAATTAAAAAAAAATAGATTGTGCATTTTTTTTAATATTCATAATAATTAATAATGTTTTTTAGGAAGTCCTAGAAGGAAATGTATATTCTCTTGAATCATATAAAACTTCAGCAGAGAGCTTTCTATGCACACTAATACCTGAAACATCAAGTTCGCACATAGAATACACTCCTGGTGGACTCATATACAGACCAGGTGGCAGCAATTTACAACATGCAACTTCAATTGCTTTTCTTGAATTAGTCTATGCTAATTACTTATCTCGTACCACACAATCCATCAATTGTGGTAATGTCTATGTTACTGCACAAACACTTCGCCAACGTGCTAAGAAACAAGTTGATTACATTTTAGGAAATAATCCATTGGGTTTATCTTACATGGTTGGTTATGGGAACAATTATCCACAACGTATTCATCATCGTGGCTCTTCTTTACCTTCTATTAAGGATCATCCTCAGCAAATTGCTTGTAAAGAAGGTTCAATTTACTTTAACTCAACAAATCCTAATCCTAATGTTCTTGTTGGGGCTATTGTTGGAGGACCTGGACAAGATGATGTTTATGCTGATGATAGGGCTGATTTTAGAAAGTCTGAGCCAACAACTTATATTAATGCACCGTTTGTTGGGGTTTTAGCATATTTTGTTGCTAATCCTAATCCTTAGTTAATGGAGTATATATTATATACAGATCTATGTTTTTGTTTTGTAATTAAAAGATATACAGGAAAAAAAATGTCTCTCATCTTGAGAACAGGGAGAAGGAAGAGGCTTGTTTGTGTTGGTTACATAGGAAGGAATACTACAGAATCTGAAGTCATCAAATTGCTGTCGGTGACTTTTACATTGAAGGATGAAAAACAAAAGCTTGACTACTATATATAGTGTGTTTTTTTCTTCTTGGCTTTGCTAGGAAATGAGTGAGATGATTGTCATATTGTGGATGTTTGTTGATTATCTTGAAGTTAGCAATGAAACTTTGTGTTTTGATTGTCTTTTAGTGTATATGATTCTTGGTTTCTTTGGTGATAATTATTTCCAAAATCAAGTTTTTTGTTGCCACAATTGGTGACGGCTATGGCTAGCAATTTCGAAACCGATACCAATTCTTGGATACCTATGTACTTGTAGGGATGACAATGATTATGGTTTAGAAAAGGCATTATAGTACGTAGTTGTAAGGAAAATGCTTCATATTGAGACCAAATCACGTGAGCGAGGCAGAGCTAATAACTTTTTTCCAAGAGGGTATAAAGATTAAAAAAAAAAAGAGCTTAGTATTGATAATTTTGTTCCAAAAATTACTGGTATCTACAGAGTGGTCAAACACTTCCAAGTAACTTAGTTTTTGGTTCAGACTATTACTGCCTACCAACGGAGTGTCCAATGCTTTCAAGCAAGTTAGGTATTATAGTAATCATTAAAATATATTTTTATCAATTAGACTAAGTTTAAATACTTTTAAAATTATGATTCCAAAAAATAGTTATACATTTTAATTTATGTTTTATGTAATTGATAGCAAATTTTTACTGCTCATTGTTAGTAAAAATACAGGAGCATAAAGTTCTATAGCAGTTGGGGAGTGATTAGTATTTCATCTACCACAGCAAGACCAATGTTGTTGTTTTTCAGCAATGAGCAACCTAAAATATTAATTGGTCTCATGAACTCCGGCACCGTATTGATCCGTATTTCTTTCTAGCAGTATTGTTGTTTACCTTCACGTGGTTTGCTGATCTCATTGATTACCAGGATATCACTTTTTATGTGGATTTATGCTTCACAGGAGGGGCCTGCCTAAACTCTAACTTTGGTAGATGTTGCTAAATTCAAAGATGCCCTTCTTATTCTTAGGGCAGGGCTCGTGAATTTGTCAACAAACCCAGTGTCCATTTCTACTTTTGTGCACTTTTTTGTTTCTTATAAGAATAGGGTCCTTTCGACCAAAATATAATAGCAACTGTGCACCCAAAAGCTCTTACAAATTACAATTGATGAACCAATGGATACAATTTGATAATAGTGTTCTTTCTTTTGGTTGAAGTTTAGGATAAAATAAACAAACCAATCATGTTTAAATGGATGGGATCGGATGGGATTGGATTAGTATTTTTAAACGACATTTAGCACTTTCAAACATAACTGTTTGGGTGATAAAAATAGGGGTGATTTTCAAATAAGATTTTACCACGTTTTTTTTGTCAATAATGGAATATTTCATTAATACGGGTAAAGGCCACAAAAATATTACACAGAATGTAAACTTGAAGCTTACAGGGAAACAACTTCAGATCCACACAGGGACAACATCCAAATCAGGTATAGCTGAGACTCCTAAGGATAACAATACGCACAAGAGCAGCTAGCACTTGAACCAACTAAGAACCTATCCTACTAACATAACCATAACGGTCCTTAAACAACCAGAATTTACTGAACTTTAAAAAACAAAATCACAACATAATAAATCCTAATATAGCTGGAATACACCATCACAGCAAGAGGCTGCCTTAACCGAAGAAACCACACGAACATGAGCCATAAGCTTGTCCAAGCCAAATCCTTTAGCCAACCCCCACCACAGAGCAAGATTAAATGCACCACAGAGGAGAAGCACAAGAGCCACAAAGTTGGTGTAGGGGGAGAGACGAAAAGTCCATACTTTCCCCGTATTTGAAGGCCAACATGTCCGAGATCTTGAGATCTGAGTCTGATGACCGGAGAAAATAGGGGTGGGTACTGTTTGAAGGGAGGAAAGAACTGGCAGCTCTGTCTTATTAGAGGCAGTGAAAAGGTGGAAGCGTTTTCATGAAACTGTGAGAAGAGGTGAGGGCGATATCAGGGTAAACCAGGAACAAAGGAAACATTAGGGAAGAAGATCAGGGGGATCAGGAGGATCCCGATGTTCAGGGGGAGGGGAAGAGGAGAGCGAGTTGCAAACACGTGGGTGACAGAGGAATGGATCTACAACACAGAGCAGGACCATCAGGGATGAGCATCTTCACGAGTTTCATCTTGGAGCTTCTTTTGCACTAGAGCAGCGTCGTAAGCCTTAAAGGCAGCAACGAGCGCCGCAGCGAACTAAACCCTAGCAGAGTCTATACCGTGGTTTAGCTTGAGTTGATTCAGGTTTTCATACTTGTGAATTACTAGTTGAAGGTAAAAAGGAGCAATGGGTTAAATGTTGCAAATTGAAGAAATTGGCCACTCATTGAAGTCAAAATCTTCTAGTTTAGGAGCTCCCTATAGCCATAGGGCTGTATCTATTGCTTTCTAAAAGTTAGGTGGAGCCAAATGAAAAACGCGTACGCGGATGACACCAACAAGTTTAAAATGGGTATATTTGGACAAGCTTGGGTCTATATATCTTGACCCATGGAAATCCTACTTACTCGTAAACACATTTCTGAATAGTTTTTGAAGTACAAATTAGTATTGAAAATTTATTTCTAGCATGCATCTTGTCCTTTGGCCTAATATATTTGTTATAAGAATAGGGTTGGGTGGGTTCATATAGGCCCTTTTGATATCCAACGTTGTTTTGAAGTAAATAGGCCATAGTTAATTTCCTTTGGATATCCATTGGGAAATTAAATAAATAAACTTTGTAGAGAATGTATTAGCTAAAAATAGGGGTATCAATAGTAACCTCGTAGGGGTGGGGGACATGAAAGGAGTGAAATTGGGCCTAGGGGTGAAATGAGGATATGAACATTGGATTTGTTCCATGCTTTACGCAATCCTCCTCTTACTCACCACACACCCCAAAACTTTAAATATTCTAAAATTACCCTCACGTGGAACACGCGTGGAAACCCCTCACGTTGTATTTTAAAATGGTTCGACAGTGAACCTTTGGACTGGTTCGCCAGTCTTCGAACTGGTTCGGTAGTTAAGTACCGAACGTTTTAAAAATGTAAAAAAAAGGATACCTATTAGGCTTCTCACAATTGTGCTACACATGTCATTTCGTACTTGTTAAAAATGTAAAAAATGGGGTGTTTGGCAAAAATTGTAGTTTTAACAAGTACGCCAGTGCTGATCCGAACTAGTTCGGTTGCCAGTTCCCAAACCTATTAAAATTTGGGGAAAAAAATCAGGACGCTTTGGGAACTTATTTATTTATTAATGGTAATTTGGTCATTTCACAAGATATTGTGTCGCAACGGTACCTCAAACAATAACATCAATAAAATCTATGATTATAGGGGAAATGGAAGAACTCTTCAAACAAATTCTACCGAAGATCTCTCTTCCAACAATCCACTCTCTACAAGATTTTTGGAGCTAAAGGAGATCATCTTTTTCCAAAATCTTATCAAGTTGCTTCTATAACTTTTATTCAAAATTTTCAAGAATAGGATTGATTCCATATTCGGGAGAATTTTCAATGGGTGGGTGGTGAGTAAGAGGAGGTTGGGAAAAGCATGTGTCTTTGATTTTGTTTTGAGTTCAATATAGCGAGGACTTGTTGGTAGCTCGCTTAGTCAGTTGGTTGAGTAAAAGGGACATTGTTGGTGGAAAAAATTGGCGTACGGGTTCGAACGCCACTCCCCCTCTAACAACTAACAGACTAATTTTTTTTTTGACAAAAACTAACACACTAATTATTAACCAATTTGTCTATAAAAAAATATAGCGAGAACTTGTGTAATAAAGAACAAAAACACAACACGAGGAATTTGACCGAACATCAATTGTTTGTTATGGAAGCTAATTTTGACGACCCACACAGTTGATGATTTCTTTTTCTTTTTGTGCTTACGAAGACATTCTGTAAATGACAGAGATTGAAATATATTAATTCAATTCCAAAATTCTCTTTCAAGATGGAATTTCAAATTCACTGTCATGAGTTCAAAAGAATTGTCGATAAAAGTACCCAGTATTTGTAACAACTTTTATTTAACATTTTAACAAGTAATCTAAACCAAAAAAATAATATTCAATTTCTGGTGTTACAGTCTTTATTCTGCAAAGTGCAAAACAGTGGAACAGGATACTAGCCCTGTATCGCATGCTTAGTTAGGTATGTGCAAAATCATTTCACACCATTGAATTTCATTTCATTTAACAGCCCTTCCTCAATTAATCTCCTCAGATCCTACAATTGAATTACAACCGTTACTTAATGACTGAGAAGCAAACAAAGTAATTGTAACCTCACACTTTACACTCTCTAAATAAACATCACTAATTTCGTACCCTTTTGTGGACTCTTGATTGATTGATGCACATAATAATATTAATAATAATAGTATAGCCCAACGCAAGAGGATTGATTGATTCATCCTCTTTTTTACAAGGTGAGAAAAAAACCATGGATTAGAACCACGTATAAGCAAATGCCAAGTCAGTATAAGTTCATCAAATTATCATCCACGTGTCATGTAAGTATAGGTTAGATCACGGGAGCCATAGATGCAATATCACTTTAGAGTTATAAAATGATGAGATAGCAAATGCATGTGTGGTACAAAGATTGTTGTTGGTGGTGGGGAGATAAGATTCTCTATTCTATATTGTACCTCACTCACTCACTCACACACACTCACACACTCACTCAAAAGCTAAGAGCAAAAAATGGCCTCTGCTTCAGCAACACTTATCAAGTCATCCTCTGTTCTTGACAAGTCTGAATGGGTTAAGGGTCAGAGCCTTCTGCCAGTCTTCAGCAGCATCAGTTGCTGTTAGATGCAGTCCCACCACTCCTTCAGGCCTCACCATCAGAGCCGGCTACGCTGATGAGCTCGTCAAAACCGCGGTATACTATATATCCTTTCTATTATATATGCATCAGCACGAGTGACACTGTATTTGTTATAATTTGTTATATGTGTCGGTCACTTATACTATATCCTTTGTGTTATGTTATTTGAGAATAGAAAACGGTGGCGTCGCCTGGGCGTGGTATTTTGGCAATGGATGAATCAAATGCTACATGTGGGAAGCGTTTGGCTTCAATTGGGTTAGAGAACACTGAAGCTAACCGTCAAGCATACCGTACTCTCCTTGTCACAGTTCCTGGTCTTGGTGAATTCATCTCTGGTGCCATTCTTTTTGAGGAAACTCTCTACCAATCCACTATTGATGGAAAGAAGATCGTTGATGTTCTTATTGAGCAGAACATTGTCCCTGGTATCAAGGTCGACAAGGTAATTAAGCCATGTCCAAATTATAACTTACGTACAATTCATTCACCCTTAATTTAATTGGCTTCAACTATGTATATATGTTATATTAATATGTGGTTTTATGATGTATTGAGAACCAAAGGGTTTGGTGCCTTTGGCTGGTTCCAACGATGAGTCATGGTGCCAAGGTCTTGATGGTCTTGCTTCTCGCACTGCTGCATACTACCAGCAAGGTGCCCGTTTCGCTAAATGGTCAGTCTAGTGTCTTTCTACTCTCTATAGTCTATTTCTTGTTAATTTATCAAAGTTAGAAAATTAAAATATTGTACACATTTTCTATAACTAAAGTTCTGTTCAATTGGTAAATTAATTATAGGCGTACTGTTGTGAGCATCCCCAACGGTCCCTCTGCTCTGGCAGTCAAGGAAGCAGCCTGGGGTCTGGCTCGCTATGCAGCCATTGCACAGGTATATACTAGTAACTATTACTACTTCATTATTTATCAGTGCTTTTTGTTACATTTATATTTATATATAAATAAATATAGCTACCTATGTGAGGAGTATCTCTAAGCATGAGTTCTAAAGAGGAAAGAGAATCATTGTTAATTGATTATTTTGTTGTGGTGAATTAGGACAATGGTTTGGTCCCAATTGTGGAGCCAGAGATCTTGCTTGATGGTGAGCATGGAATTGACAGGACTTTTGAAGTAGCCCAAAAAGTCTGGGCTGAAGTATTCTTCTATCTAGCTGAGAACAATGTTCTGTTTGAGGGTATTCTCCTCAAACCTAGCATGGTCACTCCAGGAGCTGAGTCAAAGGATAGGGCAACTCCTGAACAAGTTGCTGACTACACCCTCAAACTCCTTCACAGGAGAATTCCCCCTGCTGTCCCTGGAATCATGGTAAGTCCCTCTCCTAAGCTAGTAGAAGCCAGCGTATAATACTTCCTCTAGTCTCTATTATAAGAAAAATTTGCAGTTTTAGATTCATTGAATAACTGATGTATCTGGACTATAATACGGTAGTAAATGATTAAGTTTTTCCATCTTAGTAAGAGTATCGCTTGCTATGAACTTATGACCAAAGTTGTGTTGTGCAGTTTTTGTCTGGAGGACAATCTGAGGTTGAAGCAACATTGAACTTGAATGCAATGAACCAATCTCCAAACCCATGGCACGTGTCGTTCTCATACGCTAGAGCGCTCCAAAACACCGCCTTGAAGACATGGGGAGGCCGCCCGGAGAATGTGAAGTCAGCACAAGATGCACTCTATTTCCGCGCCAAGTCCAACTCCCTTGCTCAGCTTGGAAAGTACACTACTGAGGGTGAATCTGAGGAAGCTACAAAGGGATTGTTCGTCAAAGGCTACTCTTACTAAGATGTTAGCTAGCAGTGAATGTGATACGTGCATTCTAGGTAGCAGCAGCTAGCACCAAACAGTTGAACTTGGTGTTTGCTGGTGGAGGATGGAACATCATCATCATCATCAATTCCTGTAAAATGTGTTGTGTTTATCTTATATAGTCTTGGATACTATTTCAATTCACGATTATGTGTACCTTTTGAACTTAATCATTTTCTTGCCAGTGAACGAACTAGAGTCTTGTATGCATCTCACCATATACTACGGTGTTTGAACATGGGCAGTTGCTAAAAAGTTTTGAATTAATTCCATATCTGTAGTAGTATGTATTGCATTGATATTTTAATCAATAATGTCCAATCCTTTGTAAAGTCTGCATAATTAGGTTCTTGTTGTACAATAATGATCTAAAAGGTTGCAGGAGATTCATCACTTTATTCTCTGACCTTAGTAAAGCCAAGAGAGGTGGTATATAAGAGATGCAGCCTTTGAGTGGACCTGAAAATGTGTCAAAATGAAACAAAGCTTTTTGCTGACAATCGAAGTGAAACAAACTTAGTCGTCTCATATCATATACAAAGTTTTGAAAATATTACTTTGGTATTATGCATGATTCTTATACAAAGTGATTGCCATACACAAACTCAATGCTAATGATATAGTGACATCCCTGAGATAACAGAGGTCGACCTCTAAGCGGTAAAAAGAAATGCTTCCAAGGATAAGAGATTAGGATCACGTTATACAAGAAAAAAGAAACACTTCCCTAAAAGGATACGAGATTAGGACCACGTTATATCTCGTGGCAACTGCATATCTTGTGTCTAGAATGGTCATCCACATATCGAAAGTTGCCACTAGGGGTGGAAACACGAGTTTAACTCGACGAATTTACTATTTAATCGGTTAAATGGGCGTGTGGGTGTAATGATAATAGCGCAACAAATGATAAAGGAGTACTGTTTATTGCTGAACAGAGGAAAGCAACAAATCAACTCCCAGAATGTAAGTCGTGGGACTGGGAGGACTATTACACACAAATAGGCCAAGCTTGATCAATCCTAGAGGTACGAGTATGGAGAGAGTAGAGAGAGAGAAGAAGAAAGTGACAATACAACTCAATACCAAATGAGCACTAGGCTCCTCTCTCTCTCATAGTGAACCTCTCACATAATCCGTGAGTCTCTTGCTAGGTTCCTTTGGGTGCATGCTCCTCCTCACAATTGGGACGCCTTGCTTTCCAACGCCTCCATGTGTCAGCTCACTCCTTTGTGTCCTATGTGCAACTGCCTGAGTGTTATTGCTGATGCCTTCACTTGGGAAATATTCCTTCTCTATGACATTACCCTCTCCTTTAAAACAAACCTTGTCCTCATGGTTGAAGTTAGGATAGTTGGCCTCAAACTCAGCTTTGTTTTCCCATGTAGCCTTTGCTTTGTCACAATTTTCTCATGAATGCCATGAAGTTAGGATAGTAGACTTTACAATTTTCTCACTATCACTTAACATATGCACGACCTCTCATGCTTATGCCCCAACATGAATGCCTATGTAGGGGAAAGTACATAGTGACGTGTTGAACTTGGTGCACGACCTCTCATGTAGTCTGATGTAAGACGCTTAATCTGTAGGCAGAGAGGGAAAGAGGAAGCACAACCACTAATAGGGTGTGCACTATCATCCATCATAGTGAATGTCAACAAAGCCTCACAGGGGTGTGCACAGTTGCACAAACTCCTTTCCATGGGTCAGGTATCTTTCCCCTCTTTTCCTCCATTTGGCATTTTCCTACACCAATTTACGTATACCAAATGATATTCATGCAAAAGTGATTATTTTATCAAAGATTTGTTCCTACATTAATGCAACATATATGGCTTAACATATAATATTTTCAATCAATGAGGATCAACCACCAATAATGTGCAAAGCTACATTAGGCTCGGCCAAGGCTGTCCCCCTTTGATTTGTTTCCCTAGGGTGTGTGTGCAACGAACATTGCAAAAGGGTTGTCTCGCTGGTAATCACTCATGTACTAGTTTGTTGAGACTTAAAAGTATATATTGGTTATCAAACATATATATGCCCAGTCAATATAATACTTCTTATTTTTTTGATACAATATATATATAATAAATACTTCTATATGCCCATGTCAGTTCTAATGATAATTTACATTCCTTATTATATATTTTTTATGACGGAGGAGGAGTGTGAGTAGGAAAAGTGGGGTGCACATCCCTAAAATGGAGCCCAGAGAAATAAAAGCAGCCTAAAAGCCCAATATTATACGACGCCGTATAGTTTGGTGCCTGGTTTTCCATCCAACCCCCTCTGGTAGTTTTGATAGATAAGTGAAAAAAGGAAAAGAAAAAAAAGAAGTTGAGAGAAGAGCAATGAGCATAACATCGACGGCAGCTTACGTTGCCCGGCGGGCGGCGCAAAAGGAGAGGGTTCGGATTCTGTACCGTCGAGCCCTTAAAGACACTCTTAACTGGGCCGTACATCGCCACCTATTCTACGACGACGTATCCATTTCCCATCTCAATCTTCTTTTTTTCTCACTCAATTTCCAATATTTTCTCTGAATTCCTTCCTTTTTCTTTCTCTCTTCAGGCTTCAAATCTCCGTGAAAGATTCGAGCAGAACAGACACGTGGTTCGTTTTCCTCTGAATTCAATTTCCTTCCAGATCATCGCATCTTGCAATTGCATTCACCCTAATTTGGTTCCCCAATTTCAAAATTAGGCAACATTTTATTTCTTGATTAGTTTGACCGTATAGTGATTGGGAAGTTCCATTTGCAATACCAAATCTGATGTTGTGTTGATTGTGTATGTCATATATGCAGGAAGATCCTGATACCATTGATAGGTTGGTAGCTGATGCTGAAGCAAGCTACAATAAATGGCGCCACCCTGATCCTTATATAGGTATAATAAAAACACCTAACTGAAGCTGAATCTCAGTAACAACACTGCTTTTGGAGATATTATACGTATTCTTTGCCACATTGTTGCTTTCTTTAACTTGTAATAATTATTTATAGTACACTAGGTCCATAACAGATCAAAATTTCCTTATCATCCCCAGTAGCAAGCGAATGATAGATAGATCGTGACTAGTGAACATAGTTACAAAAAAAAAACAGCTGAATATTATGTTACTATCCTTAATAAGTTAATAGTAAAAATTTCCAAACATAACTTATTCCCTATACTTTAGTATGAAACATTTCATTTAACTCAACTAAAATCTGCCTTCAGTGCAGACATAAATGCAATGTATCACCCACTTTTTAGTTTTTCTAGTTTTGGGGGTTGATTTATCTGCCGTGCTTTTCACATAGTTTTACACTTATTTCTGCTGTATAACAGTTCCCTGGGCTCCTGGTGGTTCCAAGTTTACTCGCAACCCTACTCCACCTGAGGGGGTAAGTCATTATATGGTTATATATACGAAGTCTATCTTTCCCTTTTATGTTCGCTCCACTTATTTGTTTTGCTACTAATTTCCATGGACATCACTGATTTTTTTTTCCAACTATAGTTGATACTTCCAAAAGAAATTTTCTTCGCATGCATTCTTATATTTATACATATATTGTATGTTGTGTTTCCTGTGTGTGTGTGGAGTTTAGGAAGTTCATTACATGAGAGAGAGATATACTCAATGCCGTGTGCAAGAGGCCTAAAATAATTGCTTATAGCACCACATATTTCTCTTGCCAAGGGTATTGTGTTGATATCTCTCTTTGATGATCCTGTCATGTGAAAGTATCACAAAATGGTCCAAATTGTGTATTCATGTGCGTGCTTGATCACTTTATGCATTTCTGTGACCATCTTCTTTTGATAATGCGCTGAACTTTTCTAAGATTGTTAAGCAACTAACTTGATTTGCGTATAGTCGATATTAAGTGCATTTCACCCCCATGTATATATTGCGTGTGTGATAATAATAGAAATTAACACGGTGATTCCCTTCAAAGTTTTTTCTATAATGATTGCAATTGGTGGATAGTCAATTTTCACTTTTGAACAAGTAACAGAATGTTTAGAAGTCCTACTGAGGTGTCAGGTGGTCATAATAATCTCATCATGAAGATGGAGGATATGAAATCGATAGGTTATTAGATCTATTTAGTCAGTTAGTTATAAGAAGGAGCCAAGTAAGCGGAGATACTAACTTGTAGTTGTAAATAACATATGGGTGGAAAAGTTACAGAAAAAAGAGAACATATTACTTATATAGGGTAGTTCAGACTTCAGAGGGATAGAAGGGGGTCACATCACACGTGTTTCCATTCCAGTTTTGGCTTATAGTTCAGGGTCATAGGAGATTACCTATTTGCTCTTACTTTGAGATCATCAATACTATCTCTCTTTGTTAGATTGGAATTGTTTCGATCAATTGGTAAGGGTGGTCATGTGTTGGTTTGGGTTAAACCTATTATCCAAACCAATTAAAATTCATCGGTTTCAGTTGGGTCAGGTTTGTGAGTTGTTTTGCCAAACCAACGCACTTTAGGTTTGGGCTGGTTGGTTTGGGTTCATCTGTTAGTCACGACTGTGCCCATTCCAGTGTGATCCTCGACTGGAAACCACCACAGACAGGTGGGCCTCCATCCAGCAACCACAACCATTATCACACTGTCCCTATCTGGCGCCACCTTCTATGTGCGTTGGATACTCGTGCCGCCCCCAGAAGATGATGTGCTAGCAGCTGCGAGAACAGTAATGGTCCCACACTGCACATTCTGGCCAATAGCAAGTAGAAAACAAGAAAGGTGAAAGTGCCGGACACAAACCCACTTTTGGTGGTGACCTCAATATTTTTCAATGAGCTGACAAGGCGTTGTGTTAAAAAGATACGCGCACCTGAAGCAAAGTTGATGCTGCGTGTAACCACTTTGAGAGAAACTTATACTGGCAAGGGCAAAGGTGGCAGTCTGCAAATAAAACTCGGTTATCCTAATGAGCCATGCCCAATTCTTTGAAGTAGTGGGTTGCCAAGGGACCAGCTGCTTGTGCACTCTGTATTAGGGCCATTGATCAGAATTCACTCAATATAGGGAGCCCCTTTATCAGACAATATTGGGCCTCAACTCGACCTTGAGGAGTGCTGAGGGAACTATTGGTGTCATCAGGGTAGAATTGATTCAAAAGGTGGAGAAGCAACATATGTTAAATTTTTCAGTAGGAATTCGGAAAGGGCAACAATAGGACCTCGTTGGACATTTAGATACGTCTATGGCAGCTAGGTCATCACTCTACAAAAGTGGGATCGAGGGAAATTTACTCAAGGGGAAACTAGTGGTTCACCTTGAGGGCAAGATGACAGGCCTATGTTTTATTAGTAGCCTAGTAAGAGTTAAGTTTGGTAATTAGGAGAAATAAGGCATGTTGTCAGTAAGAGGAGAGAGATTGGGGGAGAGGGGAGTCTTCTATCGTGGAGAATTATGAATTACGAGAGTTAGGCCTCTTGAAGAGCCTAGGGAGAATTCTTGTATTATTAGCACTCCCAATAATATTGATTTTTCTATAAATTTCCTACAAATATGTACCAGTATCTAGTGTTTCTATTTCAGTTTTAGCTTATAGCTTGGGGCCACAGAAGTTTACCTTGGCAGGAAGTGTTTGCTCTTACTGTGTGTAAAATAAGTTTACCTTGGCAGGAATTGTTTGCTCTTACTGTGTATTTTCTTTTACAAAGTCACAAGTAATACTATAACCCTTTGTTAGATATCATAGGAACCATTCCTATCAGAAATTTACTTCATTTGTGTGATCGAGTTCCTTTTGCTAGGCATTTGCCGAATATAAAGGTCTTGCACTATAAATCAATGAAGTCATTTTTTTTCCCATTATCGATGACGATCAGATAGAATATATGCATAAAACAAGATGACGAGCGAACGGGTATAGAACAGTATAGGAGGAAACTATCCATTTGTAGGTAGGGTTGGTGTCCTTGTTGTATGCCGGGTTTATTATGTGCCTCATTTATTCTCTTCTGTTGCTTATTAGAACCATTTATTTTCTTCTGTTTCTTCTGATATATGCTTATTTGTGCTTATTTCTTACTGAATCTGATATTATGTTTGTGGTGCAGATCGAGATTGTTTATGACTTTGGCCGTGAAGATAACGACTAAAATCTTTTTGTTTCCATCTTTTGCCTCTTGCATAAGATAAATGTTTGCAACTGAATTGTTGTACCATGTTGTGGATTTAATCACCTTCATTTACTCGTGTGATATAAGTTGAATAAATGATACAGATCGAGTCTATGCTCATGTGGTTTCTGGAATATTTAATCGCTTCTAAACCATGTGGTTTCTGGAACATTGAATGTCTTAAGACACAGTCGTTGGTACTTGCTAGTGAATGTTGGGAGTTTTTTCACTCAATTTTGTTTTCTTCCCGATATACTACTAACCTTATATTCACCATTGAGCTACACCATGTTGCTATCACAATGGTTTATGGGAGCTATTTAGTTACCCAGGAGATCATAGGAGCACAGGTACAGCAATGTGATGCATAATATATGGGGACAATTTTATTAAATAATAAATAGGGGTCACCGTAGTGACAATTTAGACTAGAGATATAATGAAGAGAATTAAGATATTTAATGAAAAAAATGATTTGTGTTTAAATGGGTGGGGTTGGTCATCTCGACCAGTCGGTTTAGTTGGCTCACGATGCTTCAACGTATTAGTGAGTTGCAAGTTTTGCAATCCAAACCCTCTGGTGAACCGGGTTGGCTCATTGCCAACAACCTATTTTGATTTTTCTAATTTAGATAGGGTATTACTTTTCCCACACCCCCTCCTACTCAAAACACATCCCATAAGGGTGTAAAATGACCAAAAGGCCAGACAAAACATCTTTTTTTCAAGAATTTTCACGTGTTTGAACACGGGGCTTCGAACCCGTTCTAACAACATCGTCTGCGTGAGTTAAATATTGACTTCACACTCTTGTGCAGTATTTCACTGCGCCGAATGGTCACTCCGAACATTCACATAACCTTGTTCGAACACCCCATTTTATTTCGTTCGCATCTTCGTTAGCGAGTGCAACAAATAATGGATCCTCACACCACATTCACCATTTTTGTTGCGTTCGCATGCTGTTGTTCGAACGTGTTCGAACAAGGTCGTTCGAACCGTCATTAAACACGTCCTCTCAGCGTTTCACGCGAGGTTATTTTTGAAATAAAATTTGTTAAGGGGTGTGAAAGAGTAGAAGGGGAAGCGGGAAAAGCAAAACCCTTTAGATATATTGTATAGACGGGGTTGAACTTAATGAATTGAGAAAACGAAAGGGTTTAGACTTCCAATAATATGTTAATCATTTGATATAAAGTTGGTAATGAGAACTGAATATGATTTTAAGCACATTATGTAAATCCCTTGTCACTAATTATCAATGTTTTGAAAATCAAACCCGTCATTAAACCAGTGAAAGCTCTGATTCATGGTTCAATGGTTTGACGGTGCTTGAATCGCGGTCGAACTATAATTATTAAATCTATATTTTTAATATTAAGTGATAAATTTTAAATTTAACTAAATTATAAACTAAGATGAAATAATTATATATATGACTAAATATTAATAAAAATGATAAATAATTAAAAAATTATATATGTAATTTTATAACTTAACATTGCCATTTTACTTCACTAAAAATAATACCTTTTTTTGAATGTATATGTATTAATTATTAAACTATATATTATTTAATTCCTCATTTTCTTGTTAATATGTGTGTGCCAAAAAATATTGTGACCATACGAGACCTTCAGTCTAGTGTGTTGAAAAGCTAAATAGAAGACAAAAATGGTTGGGCACCAAAATCAACTTGACCAGCACAAAATGTGTGAATGACATTTTACCACAAAACATCCATGAGCTAAAGGCTTAGTTAACAAATATGTTGGGTGTGTGACAACATTTGGAAGTTAGTGATTGCTATCTTTTAGTATGTGTAAAAACCTTAAACCACAAGTGTTTTGAAATGGAGGGAATAACCAAAAAAATTGGGATGGATCGGCCTTTGAAGAGGATGTCCCTTAGAGGCGTTTGTTCAAGTCAGAACCAAGATTCGAATTCATGGGCAGAATGAACATTAAAGTGTTTATTCTGAAGTTTGAAAAAAATTATTTGAAGAGGAGGAGTGAGTCCCTTAGTTAAAGATGGATTCCTATGATGAGAAAAATTAAAAATAAAAATTTATTTAATTTCTATAAAAGGAATGTCAAACACTTTTTTGAGAAGATATTGGATTATTATTCCTTCATCGTATTCACGAGAATGTTATTCGCAGGAGTAATTTTACAAATCTTAGTTAAAGATGCATCCCGGAGAGAAAAGATGTCGCTTGCATATTGGAAATCTCAAAAAGCTCATCGTATGAGTGTGTAAGTCATTTTTTGCTGTTGAAAATATATAAGGACTCCATATAAATAACATTGTACCCCACAGTTAATATATGGTATCGCTTTGGTCTAATAGATAATTGATTCTCCCCACCCTATCAGAATCGCACAAGCTGTACATTGTAAACTCGTGCTCATTTGTCTCAATAAGACTGTTACCAGCAGAGGCACGCAATTGCAACCACGATGAGGAAAATATTTTCCAACACCACTGCAAGTGCTCGTTCAATATCATTGCGCATAATTGGGGGTATCGGTGCTATGGCCTTGCTGTTAAGGACCATCGGCAATGGATATCTAGCTACAACCAAACCACGACAACTATATGGCCAATGGATTTCACATGTTGGAGCCTTGATTATGCTTTTTGGTTTTCTGCTGTTGGTTTTTGGACTCCCAATAATTGCAGACTTATTTCTTAAATTGTCAGAGGAGCTACAATGTCCAGATGAGACTGCTCTTCGTCAGAGTAGCAACCTAAGTGTTTAGAGTTAATGCTCCTCTCTAGTTTTGTTAATAATTGACCGCCAGTCTAGTTTATGTCAAGTAAATAGGAGATTTTCTACCTTAAATATTTGTTTTTTCAATTATTTGTGTTGATGCATCTTGAGTGAGAATTTGCCTTCAAAAGTAACAATTAGGGAAGGTGCAATGCAACCTAAGTACAACTTTACAAGGTAGGTTCACAGAAAAGAAGATCTCACTTGCTTCTTTTTTATTGTGATGCATGAAAATGATTAATGACAACCGGACTCTTTCATTGGAAAACCTATAATATAGTGTTGATAGTAGCATATCTTCCATTATGTGTAATAGAAAAATTATTAACTGAGTTGTTGATTCATTAACTAATGTTTATGGCCAAACATCATTCAACTCTAATTCAATCAGTCTAATGTGTTGAAAAAACTCATTCGTTTCAGCTAAATAGAATACACGCATGGTTGGGAACCAAAATCAACTTCAACAGCAAAATATTATACAGATGAACGGAACAATTTATAAAGAGCAGTATGTATAAAACTAGACCATACAGAACAGCTGTGTTTAGCTTAGCATTGGTTTTATACAATGAGCAGCTAAATCCTCTTCTTTTATAAAAAGTTCCTCCATAACCAGGTGAAGTCACTATGCACTCTAATCTCTCAGCAAATGCCACAACACTCTGGACCAAACAATCCAGATCCAAAAAGAAGGACACCCTGCAATCTTCTGGTAATAACTGTGTTTATGGATCAAATGTCCTATGTCTTTCAGAAAATTCTAAGAAAGGATTTCCAGTATAATGCAAGCCCATTCTTGTAATAACTAATAACTAAGTATATGGATCATATAACCACCGTTCTCAATATTGGTGTTCTCCTTCATCCTGTTTTGCTCTGATGGTGGTATTCCTAAACTATCTACATGAAATGCTGGTTCTGCACTTAATTCATGACTTGTGAGTTGGGTATAACCTTCTTACAGATTTTTTAATTTAAGCCTGCTTAATCAAGAGTTTCTATTATTTATGCTATTTTATATGCATCTATACAATTTATGAACTTGTATGAATACATGCATATATAAATTTGTAGTGTTACAATTCCATGTTTTAACTTATCACTTCCCTTCTTATCCCGGGTAGGATCTCGATTTTAACTCCTAAATAACAGGAAATAGTTGCACAGCCAGCTTATGAAGCTGTGCTATGATAAATGTGTGTTTGCTTCTGCACTAAGAAGGTTCTAACCACACGGTGGATCGAAGCTCTAAGTTGTAGCTTCAACGGAAACATGCCCCGAGACACAAATTTGAGTTAACCTGACACAATTCCAAACACACTAAGCCTTTTAGCTTTTTGACATCTCTTTAATGATTTACATAACTCTTAAGAGCAGCAAGTGCCAACTCAATGCTGACTCATAGTGGATTCAGGGTTTAGCCATAAACAACACCAAATTGCACTATCCAGGGATATGAATTGAAAGCCTAGTTCACAAGCATATAACTTATCATCCCTACCAAGTCCTAATCAGTGTAGCTTTAACCATAATCATGACAAGCATAATAAAACAACAGAGACAGGAATTCACCCAAGCAAAGGAAACTTTTTGAGATGATTCTGTTTTACTTATTTAAATATTTGTTTCTGACAAGTGATAAGGATTGTAATCACATAATCACAATTGGCAATAAGGAATTCGCATTCAGCATGGGAAAGGTGAAACCGTAAGTAAAATTAGGGTTCAATAGAAAATGGTAATGAAAATACATATAAAGGTTGCAACTAACAATCACAAAAACCCTAAAAAATTGAAGAGGTAGAGGTAGTACATTTAGCGGCATTAGCACACAAATAGAGTGTGAGAATCAAATAAGCTTGAAAGGAAGAGGCCAAGGAGTAGACCTGGGAACTTCGTTCTTGTCCTTGATGCGTTCGATCATCTTTTCTTTCTTAGGACGAGATTTGCCGTACGATCCCTTGAATCTCTTCCCTTTCTCAGTCTTCTTATCCCCACGCCCGCACAATATCGGTGCTGCTACTACGCCGGCGGAAGTAGGAGGCGTCGCCGTCGACGTCCCTGCCATCAACCACCTCGCAGCTACGGTGCACCGTTGCATCGTACTCACACCACTCGCCATCTACGCCTATGCAATTTGCTGTTTGCGCTTTTTTTTGTTTGCGCTTTGGTCCCCCTGCCTATCGTTTCCAGCTACACTTACATATATGGGCCAGGCCCATTCTTTTGAAAAGGCCTTGCTTTTCTCAACCCCAGTAACTCAGCGCACACCCCCCAAACTCAGTGAAAGTACCAAAATACTCTTAATGAATAAAAAACTTCCAAGTGCATCCTCTCTTTTTTTGGAATTTAATGGTACAGTACTGTAGCACCGAACTGGTACGGTACTACAACATTATAGCTATTAAAACCACAATTTTTGTCAAACACCACTTGTTGTCCAAATTTTAACAGGTACGACACTATGCTACCCAACCGGTACGGTAGCCTCGTGTCGTACCAATAGTTCAAAACACCATTAAAAGGAGTTCGGTGCCTTTGATCCGAAATATGTATTATTGCCATTAAGAGTTCGGTTACTTTGATCTCAATTATGTATTGCTGCAACTACATCAAATTATCAATTCAACTCACATGGAACATACCCGGCTAAGAGTTCAGTGCCTTTGATCTGAAATTGTTCGGTGCTTTTGCACCGGACTTGTTTGGTATCGAGCCCGTCAAAAACATTGTGTGGGGAGGTTTAGGAGTGTATTCCACATTAGGGTAAAATTAGAATATTTGAGATTTGGGAGTTAGTAGGCGGGGGGTTGGGAAAAACACGGGTCATTTTGAGTTGGGGTCCTTTTTTTACCCCCACCAGTATACTCCATACTTCCACTATTTTCTTATTCCCATATTGCCCCTTTAAAATTGATGAAACAAATGTATCTATTTTTTTTTACAATAATCTGTTTTGCAAAAAAAAAATGGAAACAGTTTTATCTATTAATAAATAGATAAATTAGATAAATCTCCTTTTCAAAATAAAATAGATAAATACGTTTTTCAAAATAATGAATATCAAAATAAGTCTTTTGTATTTACTAACAGGGACACATTAGTCCCTTTCTTAGATAACGTTTAAATTTTGTCACTGCTGACATGTCACGTTAGTTTACTGATGTCCCTATTAGGATCGTTCATGTGGCCATATATGTGAGTCATATTTAAAGGGATCCATCTAAGTCACATATAATTTTAATTTTAGTCCCTTGTGAATGATTTATATTAACTTCATCTTCTTCCCTATTCGAACATTAACCCTCTTTTGAACCTTAATCCAATTTTAGGTTGTTGAATCATAAATGTGAGGTGGTCAGTCATGAATGTTGAGTGGTCAATAATAAATGATGAGCGACAACTATTAAACGCTACTGAGTCAGGAGATAACATGTCTACGACAATGTTGTCAAAAGTGGTAAGGCGTCAAGTGAATTATTGTAATAGTCTGTTAAATAAAATTTTATAATAATTCAAGTCATGGGTTGGTCAGAGCGGTACCCACATTCAAATTTCATCTCAAAGTCTTAAGTTCGATTTTGAGCGTGACAAAAGATCTATAGAGAAAGGAAAAATACATAAATTGCAAATATTAAATAAACACGTGGTCAATGAGGCTCTCTTGAAAAAATTAGTCACAGATGTTGTATACCAATAACACGATAAAAAAGTATTCAACTGTGATTAAAAAACTTAGTCCAAAAAATTTGTGATTAAAAAAATATGTGCACCTAAATTTTTTTGTGTTATGATAAAAAGACAAATTATTTTTTTACCAAAAAAATAAATAATATTTACATTTAAATCCGGAGGTAGTCTCGCAAGTGGGACCTACCTCCCTTTCCCTCCCTCCCTCCCATTTTGGCGTCAAATCCCCCCTCCCCACTTTTTTTTCCTTCTCTTAACTCTCTCTCCCCTTCTCTTTTTCCCCCCTTTTTTTCCTTTATATTTTTATTCCCCTCTCTCTCTCTTCTTTCATGTTTTATATTTAAGTGGTACTTTACGATTAAACAGAAAATTTAATTATTTAAACAGCGATATTTGCTCCTCCATAATCAAATTTTTGCAATCAAACATTAATTTCGTAACAAAATATATAAAGTGTAACGCTATGTAGAGTATTTTTGAGTATTTTAGTGTCTGAAAAAATTTGTTCCTTAGTAACCAATTTTATTAAAAAACAGTTATAACAAAATATAAAATTAATTTTGTGCCAAAATATGTAAAAAGTGTTACACTAAGTAGTGTTTTTGGGGTGACTTAGGATTTAGAAATGAATTTAGATTGTACAAATATACGAAGGTTTAAGTAATTGGTTTGGTCAAACCAAAAATAATTTCTTGTCAAAAACGTAAAAGACGACATTATGTAGCGTGTTTGAGTTCACTTTTAAATTTTCGGAAAAATTGTAACTATCCAAATATGTAATCAAATATGCCAAAATAGTTTCATTAGGAAAAATTGTAACTATCCAAATATGCCAAAATAGTTTCATTACGAAATACGCAAAGTGCGATTTTGAGTGGTGTGTTTTGAGTTACTTTAACATATTTGATTAAATGTGTCTATTTTATGATAATATTGTTTAATATGAAATTTAACCATTTACCCTAACTTTAACACAATTTTTTTTCGACAATTTACTGTCCATTGTTCTTAAACTTTGACTTCAATTAATATTAATCTAATCTTCCTCTTATAATTCTTTCCTAGAACCTAAAATTTTAATTTCAAAATGACATCGCATGCGGTCACGTAATAATAGTAAGTAAGACAAATTCGAACGGGTTAAATGTTTGTAAACCCTACTCGTGTGTTTCCAAGTATTTATCCGTTTCCTGCCTAAAGCCAACGCCGATGAAAGCAAACTAGCAGCATCGTATATTGTATCTATACCTTGATTAAACAGCAGCATTTTTCGGAGTAGAAATGGACGGGGACGATGACGAGTCTCACCACGGAGGAGGTTCGGAAGTGGCTCAGCAAACCCCAGAGCAACTCATTGCCAAGTGTATTGCTCCCGTCAAGAACGACTTCCTCCGTCCTCCTCCCGTTCGAACAGCAACCTCTGAAAACGACGACGTTTCCATCGCCAACGACAACAAGCCCCCTCCTATTGTTAAAGAAAAGAAATCTAAACGCCAAATCAAACGCGAACGTCGTCAGGTAAAGTCTACTACTAGTACTATTACTCTACTACTTTAATTAACCACTTCCAATTGAAGATACGACATGTCGTTTTACTATGAACCCTGCAGGATCAAAAATCCGCAGCAAGCTTGTGTTCTGAACTTGCCAAGACTGGCGATGTTAATTCGTGTCGTTATAAAGATAAATGTCGTTTCAGCCACGATATAGAAGCCTTCAAAGCACTGGTAGTTACTCAATTCCTTTCATTTCCACACTTAATTTTTTCGTTTCAACCCTAATTACTGTATTAATTAAAGAAAGACTTTTTTCTTTCCCTTTTTCTGCAATGAGTGTAGAAACCGGCTGATCTAGAGGGACAATGTCCTTTCTTTAAATTCGAAGGTTCTTGCCCTTATGGATTATCATGTAGATTTTTAAGTACGCATGAAGAGGGTATACCTATACAACCTCCTTCCAGTGGATTGAAGAAGAATTCCGAGGTTAATGGAATGAACAAAGATGTTCAAAAGCTTTTGTGGAAAAATAAGATGGAATTTCCCAAGGCAGATGCCAAACTCAAAAGTCTTGGCCTCTTGGTATGTCCTTTATCCTTCCTTTTATTCTTCATCTAGCTCTTGTTAGTGTTCCTTTATAATCATCCTGCAAAATTTGCTTTGTTGGTGTTCTCTTTTAATGGGCTGTTTAGGTAAACATCTTAATTAAGCACTTATAGGATTAGAGGTCCGTTTGGATCGGCTTATTTGGACTTATCTCTACTGACATAAGCACTTGTGAGACTATTTGGGAGAGCTTATGGAAACAGCTCATGACATGATAGCTTATAAAAACGACTTATGACTTATAGATAAATAATTTCACATTATTTTATCTTTTATTGTATAAACAGCTTAGGCATAAGCCCTTATAAGATAAGCGATTATGTCATAAGAGCTTAATTAAGTTGTTTATCCAAAGCGGGCCTAGTTCTTATCATATAAGCACTTATCTATATGCTCTTTATTATATATTGGAAGAGAATATATAGTAAAACTGATTTTACATAAGCTCTTCATGCCAATCCAAAGAGGCCCTAAAGATGGCCTTCATGTACTCAGTTTTTGATTTCCTTTTCCATTTTGATCAATCATTCTGCATGTTATTTTTTTAAAAATGTTGTAGGGACGCTCTAAATCAAAAGTAAATGAGTTGGAAAAGAAAGATGGTGACGACAAATGCGATCAGTCTGATGATATTGACAATGGCTCTTGTGAGATTATATTGGACTCAGATTCTAAGTTAGAATGTTCTGGAGAAGTTATAAATGATAGCGAACTTAATAAAGAACTTGAATCGGATATGCCTTGTCCCCAGAAAAGAAGAAAAACTGAAGAAAATTGTGATGGCGAGGAGACAGAAAATGAAGGTCATTGTAGTTTATGGTTGATAATGACTTGTTTAATATTCCTTTACCTTCAAGCCTAGTGTAACTTAGCTTCATACTGCTAAAACAGGTGTGAGCGTTACAGAGCAAATTATTGATGGAAGCTGCAAAAGATCTGAACCAGAAGCAGTAACTGATGCTATTAACCCAGAGACTGCTTTAAGCTTGAAGTTGCACTCACGTGAAAAGAAGCTCATTGATTTCAGGGAGAAGTTGTATCTTGCGCCCTTGACCACTGTTGGAAATCTCCCTTTCCGTAGAGTTTGCAAAGTATTAGGAGCTGATGTAACATGTGGTGAAATGGCAATGTGCACAAATCTTTTGCAGGTACATATATGGATTTTCTGCTAATGATTTGAATCATTTGATTTCCCTCTTTAATTCTGAGTATGATTTATATAATGGTGATCTAATAAACTCATGTTTTTTGTGACATTAATTTCAGTAAGTTCCCTTATAATTTGCCATCTGTCCTTTTTTCCCTAAAATCAATTTATCAAATGAGTTATATCCCCCATAATTTATCAGCATGACATCCAAGGTCTGCTTCTGTATGTTAAAACTGTGATATAGGAACAGTAATTTCACATGCTTGCTTAAAACTCAGTTTGACTGAAGATTTATCATCAAGAATGGAACGTGATTTATTTTCCCTTCTGCAGACCTCTGTTTAGTTCTGTAAAACTCTTGCTCCATTTTTTTGTGTAGTTTTCACAATATTTGAACCATCTATTTTACTTTTAATTTGCATTCCAAATGTCATAGTTTCGTTTTGTTATAGGGCCAAGCTTCAGAGTGGGCTTTGCTGAGACGCCATTTATCTGAAGATTTATTCGGTGTACAAATCTGTGGGGCATATCCTGATACTGTGGCAAAAACAGTTGAACTAATAGAAAAGGAATGTATGGTTGATTTCATTGATATAAATATGGGTTGCCCTATTGACATTGTTGTGAATAAGGGTGCTGGATCAGCTCTTCTAACCAAACCAATGCGGATGAAAAGCATTGTAGAAGTAGCTTCAGGCACAACGGACAAACCAATAACTGTCAAGGTATTTTCAATGCTACCTCTATACAATTGGACAGAACAAAAATTGTGTCAAATTCATTTTTATTTTTTTGCATCTTGATAGTTTCCTCCTTGGTTCCTTCTGTGGCTCTGAGATTTCTACGTGCTGGACCAAGTCCTGTTGCATTTGCCGCAGAAAAAAAAATCTTGTCACACTTTTGAATTTTCTTAATGTGCTTGCTTAAGATATGTACTTCCCATTTATCTATTGCATCAGGTACGGACAGCTTATTTTGAAGGGAAGAATCGCATTGACTCTCTGATAGCAGACATTAGCACATGGGGAGCTAGTGCAGTGACCATACACGGTAGGTCACGCCAACAACGCTATAGCAAGCTACCTGACTGGGACTACGTATACAAGTGTACCAGGAAAGCCCCTAATACTTTGCAAGTAGTGGGGAATGGAGATGTTTTTTCATTTGTAGACTGGAACAACCACAAAACTGAATGCCCTGAACTTGCTACCTGCATGATTGCCCGTGGTGCACTGATTAAAGTTAGTAACACTTTGGTTCAATCTTATTTACTGGAGTTTCTTATTGAGTATATCTTATGCTAGTTTTCTTCATTGGGGTCAACATGGTTGCATGACCTGGAGAGTTTTTTATTTAAAATTGTTTAATCTATAATGATTGTGTTGTGCAGCCTTGGATATTCACAGAGATCAAGGAGCAGAGACATTGGGACATCAGTTCCAGCGAGCGACTAAATATTTTCAAAGATTTTGTGCATTTTGGCCTTCAACATTGGGGTTCAGACACAAAAGGTATGTTTTATTGATGGCGTAGCTTAATTATATTCAAATTTCCACTCTGCCTTGCTGGTGGGGAGTATCTTGTAATAGAGTTGAGTTTGCTCGTAAGAATGTGTACCTGTATTGTATATGTAGTGTACAACAGAATTTTGATAGCAAGTAATATTTATGATTTGGCTACTAGTGTAAAATGTGCCTATGTTATTTAAATGTTCCTCTATATAGTGCAAAGTGTGTCTATATTATAATATAAAAGTTTCTTTGATTTTCTTACTATTTATGACTTGCTATTTTAATTTAAATGTTGTATTTCAGGGGTGGAGACAACCAGGCGGTTCTTATTGGAATGGCTTAGCTATACTTGTAGGTACATCCCTGTTGGTCTTTTGGATGTGGTTCCACAACGAATAAACTGGCGTCCACCATCTTACTATGGCGCGATGACCTTGAGACGCTGATGGCCTCAGACTCCGCAGCTGATTGGGTATGCAATTCTCTTTTATTTCAATTTTTCATTAGCATTTGTTTAAATGGGGGCTTTTGGAAAGTAGAGGAAAGGGGGTAAATTTTTATTTCAAGGGCCCTCCAACCGATCTATTCTCCTTACTACAGATATTCTCCTTACTACAGAATATACCGGTCTTCTCAGTACATACCCAAACCACCTAAGTCAAAATTCAACAATATTTTCTACAATAGGCGCTACCTCAACTCACTGATGCTATTATTCCTAATCTTGCCTCATTTAGTCTTGCTATTCATCCATCACAACATTCTCATTTCTGCTACATTGAGTTTATTCTTGTGTAGCCTTTTTATTGCCCAACACTTTGTTTTATATAATGACGTCGGTCTTATAGCTGTATAGCTGTAAGATACAAATTTTCTTTTAGCTCGAGCGGTACATTTTTTATTATATAAAACACCTGAAGCTCCCTCCATTTCAACCACTGCCTGAATCTGATGGTATACATCTATTTCTTCGTCATTTTGTATAATGGACCTAGACTTGTGGTATTGTATGGTCCCCAATTTTCACCTCTAAGCTAGGGGTGTTGTGCCTTTTACTAAACTTACATCCCATATATTTCATCTTCTCTATTCAAACGGAAACCATGTTCTTCGTCATTTTGTATAATGGACCTAGACTTGTGGTATTGTATGGTCCCCAATTTTCACCTCTAAGCTAGGGGTGTTGTGCCTTTTACTAAACTTACATCCCATATATTTCATCTTCTCTATTCAAACGGAAACCATGTGCTTCTAAAGCTTGTCTCCAAAGCTTGGCATTCTATTATATATGCCTTCTCCAAATCAATGAAAATCACGTGCAAGTCTTTTTTATCCCCGGTAACGCTGCTTCAATCTTTGTAGCAAGTATATTGCTTCCATGGTCAACCTCCCAAGCATAAAACCAAATTGACTATCTGCATATTTGGTTTCTTGTCCGCTTAATCGCCTTTTTCCCATAGCTTCATAGTATGCCCTATATGTATAATCCCCCTAGACTTTGCACAATTTTGTACATGGCTATTGTTCTTATAAATCAAAATTCAAGTTCTCCTCTTGTTCTACTGCCTTGCTGTTGTCTATCATTATCAAAAGCCTTTCCAAAGCTTCTTTTACCTCACGCTCTTGAATTCTACTATAAAAGCTATAATTTTGGTCTTCCTCGTTGAATGTTTAGCTCATTAGAGCACGATAAATTTTCATTCCATAATCTTCATTAAATAACTTGTGAAAATAATTCTTCCGTCTATCTTTAACTAAAACTTAAACTTCTTTATCCTTAATATATTTCAGTTGGCCCAAATTCTTTTCCTATCTTTAGCTAGAATAGAATTTTCTCCATCATTGGTGCATAAGGATTGGTATAAGCCGTTAAAGCTCTAGTTCTTGCTTCACCCACCCGCCTTGTTAGTCTCTTTCTTAGCTACCTTGTGTTTCCCCATTTTTTGCATTTTTACACAAAGACCCGATTTAAAACATTCCCTTTTAGTAAGTTTTAACCTTAACTTTGCGCACTTGTGTTCCTCCACCTGGATTCTGTATCCCTGGGTCCATGATCCCCAGACCTTCTTGTCCCACGTCGCATATGTGCCTCTTAATAATTTATTTACACCTTTTGATGGACTGTTTTTCTAAATAATCGAAGTTATCTTCAATTAAAGAAACAGGAATATAATTATTTAATTATTTGATTCATATTGATGGATTCTTTTTATATGCAGATACGATTATCAGAGATGTTACTCGGCAAGGTTCCAGATGGCTTTACATTTGCACCAAAGCATAAATCAAATGCTTATGATAGAGCTGAAAATGGTTGATTTTGGAGTTTATTTTCAGTGCTGATTCTGGAGTCATTTTATTCTCAGCCGTTGATTCATGCGTGAAGACACATCTCTTGGCAATCAGTGTCGTGTTTTTATCACTTTGCTTCTTTGGGGGGAGTTTTTCATAATTGACCTTTACTTCTAAATCCCAATACACCATTGATTCACTCTACTAAAAAACAATACATTTAATAATCGTTGCCATTTGAAATGCAAGGAAAATTGTTTTGGAGTCGCTCCAACTTTTGCATGCTCGGGTTAACACCGTGTTTTTTTAATGTTTCATTTTTTTGAATAGAAGTAGGGCTGCCAAGAAGTTGGTTGTTTCATTTGTTGCAACGTTGGAAGTGAAATGAGTTGTGAAATAAGAAGCATACGATGATAACTGATTAGTTGAAGGAAACACTTCTTATCCATGAATAGCCTGGCATGCTAGCAGTGAAGGATTCTGACGATATTTTATTTGCAATACCGTATTAATAATTTAGAAGGATGGCTAATCGATTATGGTATTTATGTGCAGATAAACTTATTTGATCAAATTGTGTGCAGATAAGCTTTGGAAACTTGGATTGGTTCTAAAGAAAATGTTCCAAACTAGAGCTATGTGTTTTTGTCTTTTAAAGGCCTCAATCACCTAGCTAAATCATAACATGTTATGACTTATGAAAATACATGGAAGAAAATGGTAGTGGATTTTTGGGTTGGTATGCATAGGTGTAGTGTTCTGTCTTCGGTGGGAAAAGAACCGCTCCCTTTTAAATTAATTGTTTCATTTTTTTTTGTCTGAATTATATCTGTGAAATGTTATGAAGAAGAATTGTCTTCCGGGAAGTTTGAAAAAACAAGGCTCCGGATTTATCATGCACATAAATCCGGTGTTAAATTTAACACTCTGGTTTTATTTGTGGGTTTTAATTTTTGTACCCCCGCATTGGCCTCCATATCCCCATAAACCAATTTAATACCAAAATACCCCTCTAGTTTTCACTTTTTCAAGAAAACTAGGTCAATTTTTTGACTTCGGATTTATCTCTTGATGATAAATTCGTAGTCTATTTTTTGACTTCGGATTTATCCTCAAGAGATAAATCCGTAGTCAATTTTTTGACTCCAGATTTATCCTCCAGAGATAAATCCAAAAAGGTGAAGTCCATTTCCGAATTTATCTCTTAGTGATAAATTCATAGTCAATTTTTTAACTTTGGATTTATCCTCAAGAGATAAATCTATAGTCAATTTTTTTAACTATAAATCATGATCAATTTTTAACTCGGATTTATCTCAAGAAGATAAATCAGTAGTCAATTTTTGACTCGGATTTATCTCGAAGGATGTTTAGGAAAAAACAAAAAATAGTAACGTTTTTTTGTTTTTTAGTAGGGACAAAATTGGAAGTTTGGGACAAAAGGGAGTATATGGTCCAAGGGAGGGGTTACAAAAATTAAAACCCTTCATTTGTTTAGCATAAATCCGGGAAGAATCAACTTGGTTGTATCAGGATGTATCATTCAACAATAAATTTGGGAACATTCAAAAAAATTAACTCCGGATTTACCCCGAAGAGTGTAATTCCGGGAAGGGTGACTTTTTAGAGCGTTGAACTTATTTTAGGAGAAAATAAGAGGGATATTTTGGTATTAAAGTGAGTTTGGGGTATGGAAGCCAATACGAGGGGTACATAAATCAAAACCCTAATTTTAATTGCAGAACAATAACGCTGTCAAAAGAAATTGCAGAACAATAACAATAACATCCAAAATCATTAATAAACAAATAGGAAAATAGATTCCTCCCTATATTAAGACTAACTATAACACATGGTAGTATTTGAACCACTTTTAATTAGAGATTATATAATAGACCGTCGCTGAATACATGAAATTGAAAAAGTTGAAGTTGAGTGAAGCATGCACTTATTACATGCATACACCACACAAATATAAACACGGATACACTGCTGATGTCCAAAATCTAAGACACACCGGGACACGATATATATATATATATATATATGTAATTACAAAGATAACTAAGTTAGTAAATTGAAAATCAACATGACAAAATCTAAATTGAGAATTAGGATTTATCTATTCACCTTAAAAGATTTTCTTGAAGATAAAAGGTTTGATATCCTAAGAAAAAGTATAATAACTTAAATATTTCAAGAAGTTGATTTAGTTTTCTTAAAAAAATAATCATAAGAATGTCTGAGAAGTGTCCAAAGGGTGTTTAGGAATTGTCCAAATTAAAAAATATATATTTTTAAGAGGGACACCGTAAAGAGGTGTTTGTGCTTCCTTGAGACAGTTTCACAAGTAGACAAATGTAGTAATTCTGTTGGGAACCAGATCCTCTCCATTCCATTTTCTCTCCATTTCTCCATTTGATTTAATAGCACTACGACACGTGGCATAAAAGGAATCCAACAGTTGAAATTAAAAAATTTAAAAATTTAATTAAAAATCAGAAACACCAAATTAAATTAAAAGACTAAGTCGGTTTAGACAATGGGTTAGTCATCATTCTAGTGACCAAATGAAATTGCATGATTCGGTAATTTTAAAAACTTATAAAAATATAATAAATCATTTTTTCCAAAAATAGGGACTAAGTCGGTTGTCTGGTGGGTTAGTCGGCGTTCAGTTGACGCAGTGTGGTATGCAGATTCAAAAGTCCAGAATACCTATTCTAAAACCAACCCACCTCACATCAAACCAATTTCTCAAAAACTCAAAAATCATTTTTAAAAAGTAGGACTATGTCGGTTATGACAATCGGGTTAGTCGTCGTCCCAGAGATCGATGAAATGCATGAGTTCAAAGAGTCCTAGGACCCCTACACTAAAAACACCAACCTACAAAACTTTTTTGGGAAGAACTACGTAAGCTTTGATTCCTCCATTGCATCCAGGAAGACGCGTAGGAGCAAGAGTTCACTCTCACAAGACTAAAAATTAAAAATTTAATTAAGTCTTTTTCACTATAAATAAAAAGGGTAAATATTAATAAAACATAAATAATTAGACAAAGGATGTCGTGGGGTCTAATCCTTTCACACATAACGACTAGAACCCTAACTCTCACTTCTTTATCTTAAACCTAAAAGAGATTTTCGAATTTGCCCTTAAACTAGAATTTGGTGGTGGCGACTCTCTTCGAACTTGAAGAATCATTTCGAATTTTTTCATGGCCGCACACCTCCGTAGAAAATCATCTCCTCACCACACTTATCTTTCTCTTACACCACTCCTACAACACAATACTACACTACAATACAACCACCACAACCATCTCTACAAGAACAACAACCACCACTCTCACCACCACACTACATCCAACCACCATAGCCACCTCTAACAATCACACAACAACCACCAAACACTACAACAACAACCACAGAACCACCACACCACCGGCGAGCACCACCACCACACCTACGTGGTTTGTATCTTCTTCCTTCTCTCTCTTCCACTTTTTCTCTCTCCCACCAAAAATCTCACTCTCCCTCTGTGACATACTGAAATGGCGCCTGGGATTATAATCTAGTGTCTCCTCTTTAGTTCTTCACTTAAATAGTACATTTAAGTTTTTTTTTTTGACAAAAAGTACATTTAAGTTTTATTCTATTTATTATTTATTTTAATTTTTAAAAGTCAGATTTATATCTACACCCCCTTTTCTACTTACATAACACTCTTTTTTAATTTTGTAAAAAGAATCATATTATTGTTTACACACCCCATGTTTTTATAAGGCGCCCTCCCCTTATAATTAGTTGGTGATAAAGGCTTTTTTGAAGTATTGATATCTGTTGTAAAAGCTTAAGCTAATTAAGGAAGATTCATGAATGATTTACATATTTATCTCCGACAAGAATGAAAACTAAGTGTATGATAAGCTTCTTGGAATTTTGTTGCTGCTTTCCTTCTTCTTGTGTTATCACCCTCCTGGAATTGGTCGGTTCTTCATTCTAATTAGATCAATACTATATATATGTGTGACTAATCTTAGGTCATTCATCACGTTTCGTATATTTTTAGTTGACTTATTTTCTCCTTTTTAATTTGTCGTTTTATTTATACTAGATCCATAATGGAGGTAACAAAGCTAGGTTGATCTGATGGAAATTTTCGGTTATGCTTTGCTCTATTGTTCCTTTTGAAAATGTCCAAAATACATCTCCAACGACTAAGTGATAATCATTAATAAGATCTGTTGAGGAAAATATGGCTAGTTTTAGAAGTTTGTATAAAGCACTTGATGTGCACTCATTTTTTTTTTTTTAATTCTGTTTAGCGACAAATGTATAAAATCCCGAATCAACGCAACAGTGACATTGGAAATTTGGAATAGAAATCCCTGAACCTTATTGCGTTCGATTTTGAACTTGTAAGGCAACTTCAAAATCGATTTCACAAGTTCAACTCAACAACAATACACTTCACTCAATGTCGGCGTCAGAGATTGCTCGTGAACTTGAATCATTGAAAGATGAAAAGACCAAAATCGAGCACAAAATCTCAGCGCTCGAAGCTCAACTGAAGAAGATTAATCTCCAAAACGACGCCGCATCCAATGGCTCTTCACCCTACCGTACTAACGGATTAGCACCTGCGATGATCCATCGATACAGTCGTCACCTTGTTCTTCTTTCCCTTGGCGTTCAAGGTATATTATATATCAGATTATATTTTAATTAATTCAACATTAAGAATGATTATTGAGATTCATATTCATTCATTGCACTTGTAAGTTAATTAGTTAAAAGTACTATAAATTACAAAAGGGAAAGTTTTTATTGACAAGAAAAAAAGTTGTTGTATAACATTTAAAATTAAAATTCCCAATGATTTTTTTTGTTTTATTATCTAACTACTTACCTTAGGAAGACCAGTATTTTGAAAACTGAATCCGACATTTGAAGAGTCATGGTTTAACCGCTTTAAATCGTCAAACTTGGATGAAACAACTGTCAAACCACTAAAATAATCCAACATAGACGGTTAGGTCATAGTTTAACCGATTAAACCATTCAGTTAGTTCAGTTTTTAAAACACTGGTAAGGACACTCATTGGCAAGGCATAGAGTATAATTGGTTTTGGGTTGCAATTGCTTTAGAGAAACCTTGAAACTTAATAATTCGTACTCTTTGAAAATTGTGGTTTCAGCTTTGTAGGACTTTGTTTGAGCAGAGAGACAATTTTGTATGACTTTGTTTTTTTTTTGTTTGTTTTTGCATGGAGTGTAGGGCAGGCAAATCTATTGAAGTCATCAATTTTAGTTGTGGGAGCTGGAGGATTGGGAGCTCCTGCATTGTTATATTTTGCAGCTTGTGGTGTTGGTAAAATTTCACACTTCTAATCATTGTTGTTTTGATTCATACTTCTGTTAGAGTTTACATATTTGAAAATTATACTCAGGCCGCTTGGGTATTGTTGATCATGACAAGGTTGAGCTCAGTAATATGCATAGACAGGTACAATGTTTTGTCCCCCCAACTTGTGGCATGTCTGGTTTGTGGGGTGTTTCCAATTTTGCGAGTACAACTTGTTATTAACATGTATTTTACTTTGTTTGTTTGTGTTTATTTCCTGTTCGTAACTTTGTGATCGTTATTCACTTCAACTCATTCATGCTGTATTTTAGATTATTCACACGGAAGCGTATATTGGTCGGCCAAAAGTGAAATCTGCTGCAGATGCTTGTCGCGCGTATGTTTCTCTCTTTAACGTTACCTACAATTCATTATGTCAACTTTCATGAAGAAACTAAAAATATATCACTGTGTATTTTATCTCAAGTGTTTGTAACGGGGTAGTATCACAGTTGTTGGAACTAACATGTGGTGAATATGTAGCATCAACTCCTCTATTGAAGTTGTGGAACACGAAGAAGCTTTGCGGACTTCCAATGCTTTGGAAATATTCAGCAAGTATGTGTCCTTTCTATAATAAGATTGGTCTTTCTTATTTCTTGATGCCTGTCTTTTTTCTGTGCTTACTTTTTTGCATTTCCATTTCCATTTGAATATTACCACTGAATCCTTGTGATTTCTTTTTTATTATTTGAATTTGTCAGATATGATATAATTGTGGATGCAACAGATAACGCCCCTACTCGGTATTTGATCAGTGACTGCTGTGTTGTACTAGGCAAGGTAAATCTTAATGTTTTGATGTATGGAAGAATCATAATAACCATTTGATTCACATAGTTATCTTATTTCTCTGCATAATAATTATGAAAAAACTTTGGTTACGTTATTCCAATATCTAATGTTAATTGCTTTCATGTGTACACGCAGCCCCTTGTATCAGGTGCTGCAGTGGGATTGGAAGGGCAGGTATGTGTCCAAATATTTATCTTAAGTGCTCCTAGGTGCTTGATTATATCACATAAATGTGAGGTATAATTATGAAAAATGTATGCTGTAGCTCACAATCTACAATTACAACGGTGGTCCCTGCTATCGATGCCTCTTTCCCACTCCACCGCCTAGAACTGCATGCCAAAGTTGTGCCGATGCTGGAGTACTAGGAGTAGGTAAATATACTTTCTCTGGCAATAACAAAAAAATTGAGTCGTTCAGGCGAACTCTGAATACTAGATGCAGGGCTTCTTATCATCCATGTCTCTGCTTTAAATATTTATCATTCAGCTTGCATCGCTTTTCATTCGGGTTTTATTTCTGCGATTTAATTTGTTCTGTTTTTCTGACATTTGGTCTACTTATTACAGTTCCTGGGGTAATTGGCTGTCTCCAAGCTCTTGAGGGAATTAAGATAGCAGCTTCTGTTGGCGAACCACTCTCCGGAAGGATGCTTCTATTTGATGCATTATCTGGACGAATCCGTGTTGTATGTTAAAAACTTCACAATCTTGCTCTTATTTTTTAGTAATGCAGTATGAGAAATGAATATTAAGGACACGTTTGTGATAACATCTTTTGTCCATTTTTTAAAATATATGTTCATTTTAACTTGTTAAGAAAAAAAAAATGAGAGATTCTTGAAGTGAATCATTGTGATGGAGAGAAGATGAAATGCTAGTTAGGATGATGCATTTTTGGAAATAATGAAAGCAGTTTTATCAAATGCAAAATCAAAACAATTTATAATGTTTTTTCTTGACCGTGATACTATAGCGAGATCGTATATATTAGTTAACGGTTATGTATACTTATTGCACAGGTAAAAATCAGAGGAAGGTCTTTGCAATGTGAAGCTTGTGGAGAAAATTCAACATTTACTCGGCAACACTTCCGAGAATTCGACACGAGAAATTCACTCAGACTCCCTTGTGTGTGGTATGATCTCTTTCACTCCTTCCTTGAGCTTTCACAACCATATTTAGATAAGATTATTTAAAATTCTACTTGTGTATGTTTTCCATTTTCACTTCGTATTGGATGATGTTTCTAGAGATAAAATTATTCTCAAAAGACTGCAAAATTGTCTTCTGAACGGTTCAACCAGTTAAAACCTTGACCTGACATTTTTCTGGATCAGTTATTTGAGCGGTTTAAAGCGGTTGAACCATGACGCAAAAGCATAGTTTTAAAACCCGAACCGATAATCGACTCGGTCATGGTACTGGGTCAGGGGTTGACCCGATATTGTTTCTGGTTAGTTATTTATGCAGTTTGACCGCAGCTCATCCAGGAGCGGTTGAACAATATTGAAAAGGAGTAATAATATTTATTAATATCACATTGATGCAATTCATGCAAATGCAGCCTCCATTGAAGTTAAATCTACTACCAAGTGAATCAAGAATCAGCAGCAAGGAATACAGTGAAGTAGTTGTTAAAAAGGAACCACATGTGTTGGTTGATGTTAGACCAGCTCACCATTTCAAGATTGTGTCACTAACCAATTCCTTGAATATCCCACTCTCAACTATTGAGGCTAGATTGCCTGAAATATCAACAGCTTTGAAGAAAGAGGAAGAGGATAGAGGTGTGGTTTCTGAATCAAGTGCACAATTATATGTATTGTGCAGAAGAGGAAATGATTCTCAAAAAGCTGTTCAATACCTTCAGAAAATGGGTTTTGCTTCTGCTAAGGATATTGTTGGTGGCATAGAGGCTTGGAAGCAAAATGTGGATCCTAGCTTTCCTACATATTAGCTGTGTACTTAAGTTTTCATAAGATTCTCATGACTTATTTCCTTTTATTTTTTATTAGGAATGATGCTTTCTTTTCGCCTTTTTAATGTTAGTTATATTTAGTCAATTCTATGGGCCTTGAAATGTTATAGAATTCCTTTTTTTTTTTTATCACAAAATGTTATAGAATTCTTAGTATTTTTGGCATTCAAATACGAGGTAACTCTGGACTTCTCCGTTTTACCACCTGTACCAACTTCATGGGTCTCAAGATTGGCGCTGGGTAACCTTTGATTCGGCTTGCTGGTGGTTCAGGTAAAATGGTTGTTGTTCTATTAGGGTTCTGGCTCGTTTTAGGTAGTGAAGACAATTCTTGGAGTTGGTTGGTGTAGCTGTCAACAAAGCTTTTGTTCATTTGCCTTATCGTGTTTTGAAGACAAATCGCCGATGTATATTGCAAATTAGAAACACTCTTTCTTATGATGGTGTCTTTTTTTACTATAGATCTCATTTGTTAGATTTGTGTTTAAGTTCTGATGCTAGAGGTGTTTGTACCTCCTATGAAGCCTGGTACGTGATACAATATAGATACGACACAATACGAATATGGGCGTACAGGAAAATTTTGAAAATTAAGATACAATACAGTTGTGATACTTTAATAAAAAATCAAATTGAAATTTAAGTATATAAATACATAATATACAAACATAATCAAAGATGAGAAAATACAAAAATAGAGATGGGAAAATACAGAGATGAGAAAAAGCAAGCAGAGAAAATATGCAACAAGAATAGAAATGAGCAACTGCGAGCAGAGAGATTATGTAATAAACTAAAGCCTAGCTGAAGATGGTGCATCAGAGTGACCTTTTGCGAACTTAGACCTCAATGCTTATAAGCTGTGTTTTTTCTATTTAAAAATTTGAGTTTAAATTTAAGAAATAATATTTTAAAGTGTTGAAAGTGATCAAACGTATCTAAGTCGCATCACATGCGTATTTCACATCTTCTGAGTGTATCATGCATCCTTTACATGTACCCTGTGTGTATCTCAACTGTATCCCTCCTGTATCTAACATTTTTTCAAAAAAAATAAATAATGGTTTAGAAGAATACTTGATTAAAATTCTTAGAATAACTTATTGAATAAATGTTCAGTTAATTATTTACCCAAACACGTTCTAAATTATGAAACATTGTGACATGAAATTCTGAACATCCACAATACAACAGCATATCACTGGTTAATAATGCAAAAATAATTAAAGAAAGAGCCAACTTATGATTTTGTATTGAAAAAGGAGGATTGAGCTCATGCACTTTGATAAGGAAAAAGCTCGCATTAAGATAATTAATTTTACTGATCTGTAAAAAAAAAAAACTTCCTCTCCCTCACTGTATCTGTGAGACTCTGATGTCTAAGTAAGCGACAAGACAAGTAAATGAAGATAACAAATTAGATAATCTCAGTAGCTTCAAAAGTGAATGCACTTATATTCTACCAACCAAGAAGTAAAACCTTTAACAAAGCCATCCTAATATATAAACCATTCTTTGCTTGTCTAAAATAAGCAGCTCTTGGATCATCATCAACATCAACTTCTATCTGCATACAATCAAAAGAACCAATTTAGTTTATTTTGAATCTCAATACTTATTAATGTTCATATATCACATGACATGGCCATATGTGCTTACTTCATCAAGTCTTGGAAGAGGATGCATAACCACTGCATGTTTTTGCATCACCTTTAAAACATCTTTATTTACAATATACTTTCCTCTTGCCTCTTCATAAAGGTTAAGATTCTCGCTTGAATCTTTCCTTCTGAATACTGAGTTTGATAAACCACGTCGCATTTAGAGGCTACTTCCATTAAATTGGCACTTTCTTCCCACTCAATTCCTCTTGTTGTCAGATACTCTTTTATGTCATCCTGTAAAAGAAAATTCCATAACTCATAATGTCCTGCAATAATGTTGCTGCTAACATCTTATCGAATTTGGATCCTATGTTGCGACAAAGATGGTGTTGCAAAGTGAGGACCGTCCGATTGAGAAAGAGAAGTGTTCTCTTTCGAGACTCGATTTGACGGTCCTGCTGGCGCAACACCATGCCGCCGTAGTAGAGGATCTGCGCCCCATCTTATCTTGTTCATGAGATCAAAATTAGGTAGGTATTTGTAACAATTACCTTCATTTTGACAACATTAGGAGAGACGAAATAAAATTTCACATCTCGGTATTTGGCAAGTAAGTATGCAAGTGAGCGAACTGTCCTCCCATTCGCAAGGTCTCCCACAAGCCCAACTTTGATTCCGTCTAGTTTTCCTATCTCTCTTTCAATGGTATAAACATCTAAAAGTGCCTGAGTAGATTGAAAAAGAAAATTTTCAGCATAATAGTACCATACATTTACCAACAACCTATTATGTGTTTTGAAAAAGAAAATTTTCAGCATAATAGTACCATACATTTACCAACAGCCTATTATGTGTTAGGTCCAAATTCGACCATTTATTTCTATGCTGATCCATTACATGGCTTTAAATGGAAATGATTTACAAATACAGGAGATTTTTCCGAAGTTTAGCCTATAATATTCTGACAGTTACCGGTGTTGTCAATCGCGAATTGCGGAAAATAGCGGTTTGCTCAAATTCCCCTATGCCATAGCTCTATAGCACCCCTATAGCTGCTATTTGACAGTACTTATGGGCATAGCGCAGATTGCGGACAATAGCGGTTTGTTAAAATTCCACTACGCTATAGCAGTATAGCACCGCTGTAGCCGCTATTTGACAACACTGACAGTTAGAGATGACTGAAAGTTGGGCCTCACTTCTCATATGATGGCCTCATCTTTCTCTCACTTAGGACTCACCTCTCATAAATTGGCCTCTTGTTTCATTAGGCCTAACCTTTAATCGGCTTGGCCTGTGATCAACTTCTCAGAAATTATATGAAGTGACTTTTGTGTTTCAAATACCCTATGACTGCATAAGCAGAATAAGGGTTTTTGTCTAAAAGTTTCTGTGGCAATATAACACTGACAAATTGTAGCAAAAGGAGCTTGTAAAGTGATGTCACAAATGAAGATGAAATGGTGCAAGTTCTGCAGTCTACAATTCTCTATCCATATAGCTAGGGTAATAGAGTAATAGACTCATGATTAGTTATAAAAATGTATCATCCTATGTTCATTGACTTTCTTTGTAAAACATTAGACTTTGCAAATTGCAACACTAAACTGTGTCATTACAAATTCACTTATACCTGGGTAGGATGCTGTCCTGGGCCATCCCCTGCATTGATTACAGGAATGCTAGCAGTTGCTGCTGCTCTTCTAGCTGCACCACTTTCAAAGTGCCGCAATACAATTATATCAGAGTAACCTTCAACAGTTCTTATAGTATCTGCAAGAAGTAAAGTCACATGAAAATTCAATATCCTCAAAAGAAAAAATGTACCATCCGCAGTTAACTTTATAACAGACAATGCAATTTTTGATTCATTGAATAACTGATATATCTGGTCTATGTTTATAGAACAGATACATCAGTAGAAGCATCAGTTATTCTAACTAATTTATCTGGGTCTATGTTTATAGACCAGATACATCAATAGAGACATCAGTTATTCTAACTCATGTATCTGGGTCTATGTTTATAGACCAGATACGAACCAAAAACTACACTGTCTCATATAAAGTGGACTGGAGGTAATAATAAACCCCACAATAAACATTGGGAAGACCTTCAAGTGTCTCTCCTTTAGCAGCAGATGAAAACTCTCTTGCATTTTCAGTAGTGAGAACATCTCCACCTAATCTTTTCATAGCAGACTCAAATGAAAGCCTAGTTCTAGTAGAAGGTTCATAAAACATAGTAGCCATAAGGTAACCCTTTAACATTAAACTCCCAGATGAGTTGTTCCTAATATTCTCCATACTCCTTGCAACTTCAAATATTGCATTGAGAGTATCTCTATCAAATTGCTGAGCATCAATCACATCATCAAGTTGAAATTTTTGCCCCACAGAGAAAGATGGTGCACTTTCAACTTGAAGTGCACTTGCCCTACACAGAATCTCACCACCTTTGCTCAAAAGTTTCGATTTTTCGAAGATTCGAAAGTCCCCATATGATGATACTGACTTCAAATGTGGTCGGTTTAAGAAACAAAAAGCAGAAGATTTTGCAGTCACCTTTGGATTAGAAACTCCCACATGCATAGAGCATGAGAATAACATAGAACCAGTAGTCATTTTTGTTCTATAAACAAAACACAAAGTCCTTCAAAAATTACATAAAAGAACAATAAAATCGATTACTGAAAATCAAAAGGGCGTGAAATAAATAACATGAAATGCTTTAAAATAAGATAAGATAAAATTAAACAGCTATTGAGTGAAAAAAAAAACATTTTTTGATGATAAGAGAAAAGAGGAATCACCTGAGTTTTGAGGTATATGATTATAAAATACGATTCAAAAGAGAAGGCAGCAGAATCTAGAGTCCAGAAGCTATTGAAGATTGGAAGTAAGGAAAGAGAGAGAAAATAAACAAAAAAAAAAGGTGAGTTTGATGAATCCAATAGATATAGATATAGATATATTCTTAGAATAAGAAGAAAAAAAGAGATAAAAGAGAATAAAATAGTGTACCGCGAAGGTGGTATTTTGAAGAGGAGAGAAGACAACGGCTTCAAAACAATGATTTCACTGTGTAAGAAAAGAAGCGAATATATATAGAAGAAGACGGCACTAAACCTTTGTTTTACCTTATATAGGCGGGGCCTATTCTTTTTAGGCAATGCTTTTCCCGCACCCTCCCTAGTCAATACACACTCTGTAACATTGTGAAATGACCAAAATATCGTTAATTAATGAATAAGATGGTTTCATACTGCATACTATTTTTTTCCCAGATTTTAAAGAGTTCGGGGATGAGGATGCATTGGCCATCGAACAACCAATTCGAGACAGACGAACAGCCGAACTCGTTAAACTTACAGTTTTTGCCAAACACCCCCTTGTTCACATTTTTAATGAGTTTGGTTGTCGACCGAATCGATTCTGAAATTTCATCCCCAAACCCTTTAAAATTTAATATGAATGATATGTGTAAAGACAATTGTGAGAGTTTTAACAAGTACCCATTTTATCATAATTTTAAGCGTTCGGTTGTTAACCACCGAATCGGTTTGAGACAAAGAATCAACCAGGTTCGGAGGGTCTTCTGCCGAACCACTCTAAAGTACAATGTGAAGGGGTTTCCACGCTTGTTTCATGTGAAGATAATTTAGAAATATTTTAGGTTTGGGGGTTTGTGGTGAATAGGTGGGGGAGTGGAAAAAGCAATGGTGTTCTTCTTATTAAGATGGTTTTGATGATAGAAATTGCTATTTGCATTTTTTGTTTTTACTTGTTCTTGCTTCTTATTAAGATGGTCTTTCTTATGCAATGGTCTTCTTCTTATTAAGATGGTCTTTCTTAGGGAACACAAGAATATTTATTTATTCCAAAATCAAATTTCCAAAATGTATAAATCTGTGTTCCAAAAATTTTAAGAATTTTTTTTGCTTACTTTTTAGAACTTCTTTTTCAACTTGTCCATCGTCAATGTTGCATCAAGGGTTCGGCTGGGCAGCGAAGGTGAATTATCACATGGTAAAAAATACATCATGTTGAGTTGATAACAGAAGCAGTGAATAGTTACCACTAAAATCCACTAGTGCTAAGTGGCGTTTTAAAAACTGAACCAATCAAAGGGTTCAACTAATTAAACTATGAATCCGCATTGTTACCGGCTTGGTTATTTCAACAATTTAACCGCAATTTCATCTCAATTTGAGTAATTTAAAACAGTTGAACCATGACCCAAATGTCTCACTGATTTAATGTCCAGTTTTCAAAACATTGGTGGTAAGATCAAATTTTGCAAACTACAAAGGACATATCAAAGTTGGCTGCTATGCACGGAGAGTGGAGCTCACCAGAACTTTTGACGTGCTTTAATACCTTAATTATAAAAAACCCATCAAACTAAAAACATATTAAAACCTACCAAACTAAAGTCCAATGACAATTCTAAAGTTTCATATACATAAATTCTTGTTATTATAGTAGTTATCCTGAACTGGTATCTGGTTCAATCACGTGTTTGATTTCTGAACCATTGCCATTTTAACAACGATTCCTAAACTATTGTTACGAATCAATAAATATTTAAAAATCAAAAACCAAATGATTTTAAAGTGACGGAACAACGAAAATATATTAAACATAAGGGAAAACAATACAATTTGAGCCCAATGAGGCTTTTACAAGTTGGCCATCAACATGGCTCGAATTTTGGCTCTAAGCTCATCAGAAACATCAATTACTTCAGGGGAGCGAGATGATGTCCTTGCAGCAGAAGCCTCCCTGCTAGTCCGTCCAACCTCGCTTACTCGTGACTTGTCTGATCTCACTATCTCCCCCTCCTCCACGTCTGTTTCTCTCTCAGCATGAGATCTGCTCCTATGCCTTGTATTTCTGCTTCGGTGCCTATGCTCATCATCAGACGAACTATAATGTTTATGCGAATGTCGAGAATGTCTATGTTCACGGTCTGACATGCTACTCTCTCGATGTCGTCGTCGAGAGGGGCAGTGCTTTTCGTCAGAAGAGCTATCATATTTATGATGTCTCGAGTGTTCATGCTCATCATCGGAAGAGATTTCATGCTTGCTTTCTCGATAAGAATACCCGTCTTTGGAGGAGGAATGTCTTCTCTTATGTTTACGCCTGTTGCTGTCCCTGTCCTGACTTCTGTGTGAAGATTTATGCGATTCATGCTTTCTGGATCGTTTGTGATCCCGTTTCTTTTCTTCCACTTCCGTTTCCTCTTCCTCCTCTTCATGTTTTTTGGATCTTGATCGGTACTTCCTTTTTGATCGCCTTTCTTTATTATCATCAACAGCAAGTTTTTCCTCAGACTTGCAACTTCTATCTGAATTATCATCAGAAGGCTTCTCCTCAGACTTGTGACTTTTATCTGAATTATCAGCATCGAATGGAACAGAACTTCCTTCCCTTTCTTTAACTACAAGATTCCCAATCTCTGCATCCGAACCAGAAAGTTCAGAGCCTGGTGGCTCAGCAGATAAAGCTCGTGGCAGTTCACTTTTAAATCCTCCACCGCCACTTTTTATCATGGCTGCAAACATCTTTGCTCGTTTCAATCTCTCTGCCTTAAGCTTCTGCTCTTTAGTCATATGTTCTTCAGAGGAGTCCGCCTCACCTGCTGCTGCAATAGCCACTGTTTCTGCAATAGCCTTGGCAATGGGGACAGACCCACTAGCCTCTGCATTCAGACTACGTTTGTGTAAAAAACTCTGCAGTTGGGATGAATGCAGACTCTCAGAGCTGGACAAATGACCACCATCACTTCCACGGCTTTGACCATTACCACTTGATGTCTTTGTAAAAATTTCTAATTTTGGATTTTTAATACCCCTAGTAGCTGCCTGAAGGATAGCAGCAGCTGCCGCTGCATCCATGCCAACTGTAGCTTGAGATTGGTTGTCTTTAGGAGTTGAATCTTGACCATCCTTCTTTAACTTGCCAATAGTCATCTTGAATTTCTCTTTCCGGTCATTGTCATTCGGTAGATCAGAAACTTCACCTTCTTCATGTACAGCTGTGTCATTTTCCCCTGCACGACCAGCTGGATTGTGCTTCTGGTAGCCCTTGCCTGGTAACTTTAACTGTAAGCAATTGGAAAGATTATTAAACTGCAGCTCAATGTCAATTTAACAATACCTTAAAATTTATCGAATGAAAGTCTACCCATAAAATTCATGAGATTAAGTGTAAAAAAGCCTCCTGAACCCAAATAAAATAATTACTAATCTTTTTAGACAGAAGGCGTATTTTTGAAAGGCAAAGATAAATAAACATAACCTTTGAAGATTCATAATTTATCACAATTATACAGCCAGACATAATATTTGAAATACTCTATACAATTATTAACAGACAGAATATATGAACATAAAACAATGACGAGAATGAGAATAAGCAACATAAAGGTCACTGCTGATAATCTAGCAGCTGATAATATTTATCAAATAAATTATGCTTTTGTTTTAGAGGGAAGGGATAGAATAGGAGGTATTAAATGACTTGAAAGAATAGCAGCTGGATCGTGTTTATATAAGGTAGTAAAGTGCAACTAAATTCTCACTTCTCAGGGAATGATTTGAATCACATAAACAAGTGAATTGATAATGCAAAAATTAATGATTCTGAGAAACCCACCTCTTCAGGAGTTTGAAGAACTTTCAGATAGTATGTATGATATCGATTAGATGGAAGAAGAAATGGAAACCTTCCATAAGCACGATCTTGCTCAGCAAGAACTGCTTCAAATTGTCTGCCATTTTTAAGATGAACTCAACTATCTTCTCAATAACTCTCTTTAAGTCAGATGGAGGTTCAACGACGGGTAGTTCAATCTTTTCAGTACCAGGCACGGAAGTCTGCGATTTATTTGCAGCATTGGACACAGAACCTGGGACATCACCTGTTTTAGGCCTAGTTGCATTTGCTGTCTTAACATTACTGACAGAATGATTCCGCTTTATAACAGAATTTTTTCTTTCAAAGCTATTGGATTTTTGAAAATGCTTCCATCCTTCTTGGCTGCATCTGAAGAAGATTCTTCCTGTTCTACCCCTGGAGAAGCATTAGTAGTAGCAGTATCAACAGCTTGCTCAGGTGTGTTTCTCTCAAGCTCCCTAGTATTTTCAGTTGTACCATCCTCATCCTCTCCAGATCCATAGACAGATCCAAGCAGAGACAATGCTCCGCCTGTGTGATCAAGCCCCTGACTTCTACTCTTGTCCAAAGTTGAGTCTCCATCATCTTTGTCAACTTTCAGAAGTTCTTGGTGATCGATAAGAAACCTAAAATACGGATGAAGACGATGATCAGGCATCAGGAACCCAAATGTTGGATTATCTCCTTGTTTCACCCTCAGAATAATTTCTGATTGGCCTCCATTCTTGCTGACAAACATTGCAGTCCTTGAAATAATCTGATGTACCTTCTCATTTGGAGGCTGGAAAAAGAAACAGCCAAGGGTTTTTTCATCAATAAAATTGAATTTCAGAATTAGTATACCTCTAATTTTAAAAAGGATCTTACCGAGCATAATATATGAATACATAAAGATCTTACTAAACAAACACAAGGCAACCTCATATATACTTGGATAATCATAAAGATCAAGAAACAGAACTTTTATCATCCCATTAGCTCTCAAGAGGTAAAGAATCAACGAATTTCTATCATCCTAATCCCACCTGCACGGACCCTTCTCATGACATCAAAAGGAAACAAGGTGCCTGTGAATGGCTACCCTGAGTCACAAGAACTCCATCTAAGCTCCGAGCATCTGAAACTTAGACATCATAAGCCTTAGAATAACATATGTACCCTAGACAATTATCACCTAATGACATTGGTTAAACAATGAAAGGTCAACTAAATGTGCAACATCTGAAAATCACATGGCCTAAAGTATGATTGAGGAAAGAAATTACTCACCAGATTATGAAGTAAACTTTCTGGTACTGGAAATTTGGGACGATAATCAGGCTCAGAATCGTTGTCCTTCGTCTCCGTGGACACATTAGAATTTTCATACGAAAATGCAACAGCACGATAGCCAGTTGAATTCACTGGATCAGAATCATTATCTAAACAAACACATAAAGGTAATATCATCATCAGTATTGCATATAATCCTCAACCACAACAATATCACATGCCAAAAACAGTAACAGCACTAGTACCAAAGAAAAATGTAAATGGAATGCAGTTGAAAACATCCTTACTTCAGCTACTTGTATTCTGACACAGGAACTGTAGCATATAACGTTCCATCCTGCAAATGTGGAGATTGTTGTACAACCAAACAAATAAACTCAACAATGTCTTAGATGGAAGTTGGAAAAAATCTGTTCCAACATCCAACGAAAAAGATTTTCTGACTTGAGAGCCATTAGCTGACATTGCATTGCCTCAACTAAACGACACGCCTAAACGCACTATATGGATGTGTCCAAGAGACGGAAAGAATAGAACAGACTTGCTTAAGCTTATTTGTTTAAAGTTTACTTTTTAAAACAAATATTAGAGAGTTACTTGTGATTCATTAAAAGATTTCACTGTTTATACATAACATAATATGTTCAACTAAATAAAAAATCTTTAGCATAACAATAAAGAGTACAAATCTAAGGTTAACTAACAAACCAGAAAACGTTCATTGCAATCCTTTCCTCGTGTGAGGATTAGGAAACATTCTACTATTCTATCCATCAAACACAACGGCTAGGTGAGCTCCATCAAAAACCAAGAGTTCCAGTAAAACCGATTGATGATTTCTCCTAAAATTTCCTATGACTTTCTAAACCCTTACTAATCATCCTATTAACCTTCAATTCTCACGAAATTTTCCAATTTCTCTCCTGAGATCACCGATCAAGCTTTCAATCTCCTTTCGAAAACACAACCTCTATCCACTCAAAACAACAACGCAAATACAATCGCAAATTAAAAGAGGTATTATTAAGCGTATATCAACCATAACAGAGTAGAATTGCGAATAAATCAGATAGAAAGGAAAGGAACAAAAACTAGAAGAAGGAGAAGTAAATAGTATGTTACCTTGTGGTTGTTCGTGAGGAGGAGATGAAGGAAGATCGAGATATCGTTCATGATCAAGGTCGGCTTCGAGAGAAGGAGGGCGACGCTTGAGGCGGGGAGGAAGAGGACCGGAGAGGAGGTGCCGAACATCGTAACGATCGATAGAGAGAGAATTCCAATCAACAAGAGCTTCCGGTGAGTTAACAAACGCCGCCATGCCGTCGTCGTCGAACAGCATCGCGTGTCGACCAACTACTTCCAGATCCATCGATTCTCAACCCTCCGATTGGTTTATGATCAAAACCTAACTTTGATGAATCTCTCCCTCTCTCTCTCTCTCTCAAACCAAATTGAAATATGAATGGGATTTTGTATTGGTCGCTATGAAATGAATTGAATTGAATTGAATATGCATACGAATGAAGTTTAGAGGTTAGAGTCCAATTTTGATATGATTCTGTCTCTGTCCCCTCCTTAGTCAAACAAAATTAACGATAGAAGTTATTATTACTGATTTTTAATCTCAACCCTCCGTTTTGGTAAAAAAAAAAATCTCAACCCTCCGTGAACTTTATTATAATCTGACGGTTGCTTATATCCCTCAAATAAGATAAACCCTAGAATCAATGCTTTTTTTTTTGGTCAAGTTGCAATGATTCATTGAAATCGGGTCAAGTTCAAACCATTATAACATATATGTTGGCTACATAGTCTAATACTTAACAACGTGATTAACTGTCGACTCGGTTCATTAGTTACAAAGATACCAATAATAGCTAAAAAAGGAAGAGTTCCCTTCAAACCATGTAACCCTAATTTGACAAATAATTCAATTATTGAACCAACCTTCTACCTACATACATTCATGGCGGCGGAAAATCAATCTCTATCTTCCGATCTTCCCCAATTAACCTTCGCAATGATGGAGGTGGTGCAAAAACCCAGTTTGAAGGGAGTTGATTCTTCGAAGCAAGCCTTGCAATCTCATGAGCTACTTGATTCACGTCTCTACCGGTCCAGGTAAAACCACATTTACTAATTTGATCTTTGAAAAAGTAGATGTTTGTGGTAATGAATTGTAGATCTAACCTTGTGATACTTCATCTGCATGCTTCTATCACCGGGAGACAATTGGACTCAACAATCACATCCTCCCATAGCCAAGTTATGAGCTAGCATAACTACAAGATGAATTGCCAGAGCTTCTGCAGTTAAAGCTGAAGGAGCAAAGATTGCCTCAGTAATACCTCTAATTATTGTTTCTGTGTTGTCTCGACATGTAGCACTAATCACTCCTTTGTTGTTGTCTCTATAGATTGCACTACTCACTCCTTTGCTTTTGTCTAGAATCAATACTTTGGATTCATGCTTTGGTAAGAAAAAGGTACTTTGGATCATTTATGCTCCATTTGATTGGGTAAGTCAAATAAAGTTAATGAGGGAATTACTATTTACGCCCCCATTTTGATAAGATGCACTTCCCATCCCCTTTTGTTATTTTTTGTTCCTAATTTACCCACTTCCGAATTTTAGGACAAAAATTTGTTTGGGAAATATATTTTTGGATAATCTCTAAATCTATTATTTTTAAAAAATCTTCCATATCTTTCATCTCCTCCCTCTCCAATTTCCCATCCCTTTCCCTCTACCCTCTACCCTTTCTCCCTCTCCAAACTCTCTTCAATTTAAATCCCACACTCTCAACCCCATTACGTCAAAACCAGAATACTCCATTGCCCCACTACGAAATCCATTCCAAGTACACCCTTCTCCCATTCCCTTTTGCATTTTCCCTACATTCTAGTGGTGTCTACAAATGTTACTATTTCCAACCGGTTATGTAAGGTTACAAAAATGTATTTCTGGATTTCAAACTTCCGTCCAAAAATACATTTCCATAGAGTTAGGGGGTTCTACATGTTCAATTTTCATGCTCAGAATACAAAATAACAATAGTTATAATAATGATGAGAAATTACAATCACCTCCCCTAAGATATGATTAAATGACATAGACACCCTCGCTATATTTTAAATCTACACAACTCCCTTATTTGTTGAAAAAGTTTCACTCACCTCCCTTAAATTTAATTTTATTTAAAAACAAAATACAAACACCTTCCCTCTGCATCCTCTATTTTTACTTAATAGAGGAGAGGTGTGTAACCTAGGAGAGATCAATGTCTTTTGCAAAATAGAGGAAGTGTATGCTTTATTTTACTAAAATTGAGGGGTGGTACTAGTGAGTGTAATTTCCCCTAATAATAATCACATAAAACTAAAGAAAAACATCAACACATTTTTTGCACAAATATGAACAACATTTTTAATATGTATTCTTTTAACACATCTACTTTTGAATAAAATTCATATACCTTTAAAATTTGACTATCACCAAATAAACAGGTCAATAAATAAACAGGTCAGATTCTCTCAAAAAAAAGTAAACAGGTGAGATTTAATAATAATAATAATAATATTGTTTAGGTAAATAGTAAACTATGCTAAAAGAAGGTAAATAGTAAACTTGAAATTAGTAACCCCTTAATCAATAAAGAGGGAAAGACAAATGGATAATTAGGGAAGAACATAAACAAGGTCGGTGACCAATCAGCCTAGACGAACTCAAATCATACAGTTGACACCATGGTTGGCAATTGCTTGTTTACAAATTGAATGGTTAACTGGAGGCATCTGTCTTGGGCACTCAAACTTGATTTTGCAGTTTCAATCAGTTTAAGGCAAATTGAGGACAATTCAATGCTTAGCTGCCAACAACAAAGAAACGTCGCAAGTCAACATTTTATGGTTCATTTTCAATGTTTGATTACAACAAAAGTATGACGACTTCAACAGAATACTAGCTGAATTATGCTACAAAAGAATGCAGCAAACATGCAGGGACAGGGACTTTTACTTAGCCTCTCCCTTTACTAATAGTGAAATGCTGCAAACAATGTGATATAGTGAACAATGTTTCACAGAAAAATTTACTGGCAGACAAGGATTAATATTTACGAGATCATTTTTCATTAAAAAGTTTTAGCTTAAACGGCTACCCTGAATGGGACTAGTCTCACTCAAAGGATGTGGAGTTGGTTATAACAAAATCGGAAATAGTTTTGAAATTAATAAGTTATGTGCATGTTAATTAACTATGATCATATAAATTATAGGTTTAATAATAATTACACTTTTAGACCCCATACTTTGTACAATGTGCATGTTAATTTTAGCCTATTTTCAAAACTAAGCAAATTTGATCCTACAGACAAAATTCTATCTATAATTCTTAAATTTTCATTTACCACTCAACTTTTTGAAGATTTATGATGGATTTGAATATAAAATAAATTAAAAGTTCAGAGGTTAAAACATTTGTAAAAATTTGATAAAATTCGAAAGACTAGGATTTGAGGAGGGAAAAGATTGAGTTTTCTTAGTGAAACTTGGGATTGGTGAGTTTTGAGTAGAATAATGTTGGAAACAATTTAACCTATTCAATTTGTAGAGATTTTAGTACAAAAGAAGAATTTGAATGTTTTAAGTAAAAGTTACTGAGGGACTTACTTGTAACAACACAAAAATCAAGGGGTCAAATTCACACATTAAATATAGAAGAAACTAAAGTACAATTAAACCTAAAGTTTAATCCTACTTTTTTGCTTTGTAATTTTCCCCACAACAATAAAAATCAGATTGACTACAAGTGCTAAATGAAAAGCTGAATTCAAACAATTGTACAACATCCTACCATGAAAGACGATGCAATGCAATTGCAAGCTTCAAGTGCCATACTTCCTCGAGCAGCCTTCAATTTAGCATCACAAATCAGAACCAATTTGTCAAATAAATCAAACAATGTTTAACTAAACCACACCGAAGTTACCTGAGAAGGTTCTTGTTGAACGGCGCAAAGCAGGTTCTCAAGAACAATCTTAGATAAAGCAACAAGTTCTTGTTTATAAGATGAATCCCCATAGTATAACATGTCATTGCCTAAAATCTGGTATGGAAAAAGGGAATATAGCTTTGGTAATTAAGATGCATGAACCATAAACTATAGCTGGTCAGGAAGACTGCGATTTACAAATACAAAATAAGGAAAGGAAAGGCTATACCTGTGTATTTGCATGATATGGCAGAGTCTTTTGTGATAAAGTTGCCAATAATAATAGGATAGCAGATAAAATCCGTGTCCTCATTTTTGGGTCAAACCTGCAGGGGATCAATTCATTCATCAAACAAGATCTGGAAGGAAAAAGGGCGAATAGACTTGAATCATTGACAGAACACAAAGTAATCTGACCATGATTCGGAGCTGATCAATGTAAGTAATTTATTTGGGAAATAGGTGACTGGTTGTGGTAGACTAAAATTACCTTCAATAAAGTTGAAGAAAATCATTGTAAGGACACAAATATGAGAATGGGCTAATAGATGAAACTAGTCCTTCAATGTGAAAAATTAAAATAATGTTAACAACCTGGAACCATAACTAAAATGCCACACAGCTTTCTAATAGATGAAACTAGTCCTTCAATATCAGCTGGAGTTCGAAAGACTACAAAATCAAGTAAATCAACAATCAACTATTTTTAGAATCAAAGAATGGTTTATAGATTTCAGAAAATAAAATTCTTTTAGAAAGAAACTATGGTAGCACAATCAGTGCACTTTAATCACAGTAGTGAAACACAAAAACAAGCTGATAAAAGCAGCCAAAGAACAGAGAGAATGATGCTAAAAAAACACTCTTGGAAAAGAATAGTAGGAGCCTTAATCTAAAACATATTTCAGCATCCAATGTTATAGTAGTTTGATAGATACAATTTAGCAGTCAAGTAGAAATAAGTAAGTGCACACAGAACAGGACTCAAATAAGAGATTGTATTGATGATAATTTGAGTCTGAGTACAATAGAGCCAGTGTAGCTCTATTGAACTAATGGAACAGTGGAGAAAGAAAAGAAAATACAAGTGCAGAATGCAGTAAGCTAATGGCTCTTCGAGAGGCCAAGTCTCTCCCAAAATGGATTTCTCCACACAATTTCCAAGGCTCCTTCTAACAGATCTGATCCCACTACTTTATTCCCTGCAGATTCTCTCTCATCACACCACACACGCCTTGCCAACTCAGCAATGCGCTCATCCCACTACTTGTGCAATCATGAGTTAGTTATTGGGGTTTGCCTCCCCTGCAACATGGTCTACCTTAACTCCCCTACGCCCTTTTTTCTTTCTAGTGTATACCAGCCCTTTTTTGAACCTATCATAGTTATTTCTAAGAACTATTGCTAGGGGGCAGGTATTAAGGAAGAAGTCGGTCTTTTTTATCATATTTCCTATAAACTCTAAGCATCAACAAGTCTTAGACTGTGAAGGGGGCATATCTTAATATTTCCTATTAAGGGGGCATGTATTAATCTTTAGGTAATTTCAATAGAGAGAATGACTGTGAAGTTCGACTCACCAAATGTTTTGCATTTCAGTTCATATAACTTCATTAACCAAACGATAACGCATTTTAGCCCAAAATACGAACATAATTTACTACTGAATGGCTTTATCCATTTCAGTTTGGATATTGGTTGATCAAATCTTAAACTGACTTAACAAATCCTATATTCTGATACATCGTTTTTGTATAACCATGAGTTTATAATTGATTGTTTGCACTTATGTATCATTTTTCAACTGCATTATGTGATGGAAGTATAGACGTATGTATAGCTTCAACATCTTATTGAGACTTAATCGTAGTAGAATATATCAGTTTCCAAGTCAGCTTTCAACTATATCTTTTTACAAGTTCCAATCCTTGTAACTTGAAAAGATTTATGAAGTTCATACTTCGTATAAATATGTTTGCATGCAATGCCTTTCAAATTAATAGAAAATAGACCCGGGGAATACAAGAAAGTTATAATGCCAAGTTATTGAGCTTTCTTTTCTACGGCGAGTTGGAAAAAAATGTTGAATAATTCATAGTTGGGCAACTTAAATAAATGTGATGACTTTTCTCAAAACCTTCAGAGCACCACAGTTTGATAATAGCACATAGGAATTCAGCATTGAATAAATTCCGACTAACTAGACATGCTACAAGTAATAAATAACTAGCATTGGTTTTCAAATATTAGTTCTTAGTACTTCCACAATGGTTCAGTGACTATTTTACATGTTTTACATACAAACTAACCATCACTTCTGTCTAAGGTATGCAAACAGCTGATTGCTGAATCAATCAATCCATCTGAATGAGAAACCAAGCCCCCTAACAATGCAACCTGAAAATTCAAACTATAAGTCCATGAATAAATTAGCAAAAGCATGTGCAACTTTAATGTGCCAAAAACTGTCATACCTACCTCTGCAGTCTCTAAAAGAAGATCAAATTGCTTCTGAGTAGAAAGAGAAGGTATTGTGACCTCGCTAAATGTGACACAGGATTTGACAAAACTCAGATGTGGCTTAGCACATTTCAAAGATTGAATTACTAAAGAATTGCTGGAGTGCACGAGAATTTCCTGCAAGAAAGCACGATTATTATATCACTATATTTTACCAGGGCCTTTTGCAAACAAAGTATCTCCCGTGATAGAAAAGTACCACTCAAGTTTAAAAGAAAAATCTACCACACGGTTGTAAGACCTGAAATGCTATATGGCACTGAATATTGGGCAATAAAGAGCCAATAAGAAAGTAAACTCGATGCTACAGAGATGAGAATGTTACGATGGATGAATAGTCTCACAAAACAAGATAGGATTAAGAAGATGATTACTACCAAAAAAGTTAAGGTAGCTGGACTCCTACTATGAAAAAGAAGGTTGAATGCTGTCTTTGGTGGTTTGTACGTGAGTAGAGAAAATCCATTAGAAGCACAAGTAAGGAGGGTTGCACAGACGAAGGATAGAACTATAATTAAATGTAGTTAAAGGTAGAGGGAGACCAAAAATAACTAAGGTAGATGAAGAGATATTTAAACGTACGAGACAATCTTTGAATGTAATATGTGATAGAATTGTGGCTCTGTATTTGTCTGATCCATGTAGTCAATCAATCCCATCTAGTGGGATAAGGCCTGGTCTTTATTATAACACAGGTAGAGACTAAACATTCAATGACCAATGGGAAACTCCAAAGGGATTATTGACCAAACTTGGGCTTAACTTCTTTCTGAGGTGACATCACATCAGATATTGTCAGCTTAGCTATACATTTCAGTGGCCATGCAAGTAATAGAGCAATTGTTTCCACCAGTAAGTACTTATATGCAACATTTCACCATTTCCAATATTATAGAACAATAGCACATGACATTTGAAATTGTTTTATGAAAAGTATGTTTTATCATAAATAAACCAAATCAAACAATGACAAACCTTAAGCTCATTAAATCTGCCAAAAGCTCCTCGACAATCAACAAGAAATGCTAAATGGCATTCCATCTCTGCTCGATAATCTACCTAGCAATTAGAGGCAAGTATCAAAAAATCTTAATCATGACAAAAACATAACCACAGCCAAAGAAGGTTAGCTAAGGAAAAAGCTACCATGTGCACAAAGCGAGATACTGAACGTGCCACTTGGCCATCATCGTCTTTTACATTCATAAATTCCATATTATCATGTAGAGTCTGAGAAATTTCAAAAAGCAACTGTATGCTTGTTGGATCAGTAATATGACCACACCTGCTCAACAAATAATAATACATAGTTTCTTAAAATAATAAAATGAATGTCTCAAGCATTATATTTTCCAGCGAGAAGACAGAATTAAGTAAGAGCATGTTGAATGCAGCAAGCATATCAAGAAAGAAAATATGCAAAAGAGAATAAACAAATAGGTTAATGTTTTGTGCACAATGGAGCCTTATTATTCAGCTGTTGCATTTTGGATTTTTCAAAAACTCTAAACCACTACTATCACTTTATGCATGTCTGTGGAAAGTGATCACTATGTCGTAGGTTCATTCCACTATGTTGTAGACTCATTCAATTTTTCTCAAACTAGTGATTCAATCTTAACATATACTAGATTCACTATCACATTATGTGCCAATAAAGATGATGTATGAGTGAAAGGAGTACAATAAAATGAAATGTTTGTCATAAATAGTACCTTGTTGCCATATTAAGGATGTGCAAAAAGACAACACCCTTTGACTTCCCATGCATTACATCTAAGATTTCAGGAAAATGATTCTATGAAATAATCACGATAAAAGCAAACCACCATTAGTACTTACAGCTCATGTATAGAAGTAGTGAAAAATAAAAAAGATCCGGAGAAACATGATAATGTACAATTGTATATTATTAAGAATAGGAATTAGGAATATACCAGACAAAACACATCTTCCAGACACTCAGAATGAGACAGAATCTTCACCAAGAGAGATTGCAAGCTTGGCATTTCATCTTCTGTAACTCCTCTATTACAAGCACGCTCCGAAATGCCTTCCAAAATGATGTTCAAATGGTTATCCTGACATAAATGGTTGTATTAGAAAAACAGTTTTTTAAAACAGAAACCAAATAAAGCCTTAGTCTCTGACAAAGACTTATATATTAAAGATTTGTAGGTGATTACTACAAATGCTCATCAACCTTATAGAAACTGATTTGTATATATTGATCTGAGTAAAACTGTACAAGAGGCACCTATATGTAGTACAAAGAGAATCTAACACATTAATTACAAATGATTAGATGACTCAACCTAGTCAGTGTCTAACAAGCCATATTTAACAGATGTTAAATGTGTTATTCTAACATTCCTCCTCAAGCTAGAGAATATATGTTATATGATCCCAGCTTGTTACAGATGTAGTCAACTCGACAGCCTTTATAAGCCTAAATAGTCTTTACCCCGTAAAATTGACAACAGAGTAGTGCACTTGACAAAAAAGATACAAATGGCATAAGAAACCTTTCACTCACACAATATATAGAACAAACAGCAGTCTGATCGTACCCACTTACTCAAACTTACCATGTGATTCTGAAGAATTAGATCAGTATAAGCATCTACAGCCGTCAGGTACTCATCAAGGCTCTCATACTGGGTAATGACCTGATATTGCAGCCAAATTAGAAAATGTATGAAATACATGGATCTTAAGTCACTATGTAGTACTGAGGTAACAAACAGAGAATAGAGAGAAGAGATAGACACTAATACGGCTCACTTAATGGATATTCATAATTTTCAAGTTTCAGTTTCACAAGTTATTTTTCAGAAAAAAGTGAATGGTTTATTGAATTATTTTTAACAACAGCTCTAGTCACCATTGATCTTCAAGAGAGTGGATTGAATTTCTGAGCTATCACCCTTCTCACTCATTCAAGTTTTCTCTCTTCCATACTCAGCTGCACTTAAACCAGAAGGGATTCACCTAGTTTCTGAGTATGTATTAAGTCTTGTGTTGTAATAAATTCATGTATATTCCATTTATGTCAACCAAACTCTCCAAAACCCTTAAATCAAAAGAACCTTGAATAGGGATCCCAAGTAGGTAGCTCAGTTGGCGAGCTAAGAGATACCGAAGGAGTGCACCAAATGAGTGCAAGAAGGAGATCCCGAGTTCAAGTCCCGGAAACTAACATTTCCCCCACCCCACTAATAATTGCCTATCTAAAAAAAAACCTTGAATAGGGAACCTTCTCAAGTAACATGTGTTGCTGTATCTATATGTTATTTGTAACTTTTTTAAGATAAAATCTAATTGAGTTATTTTTCTCTCTTCCATATATATATGCTGTTTTAAAAAGATTTTTCTTTCTATTTTTCTTTTTTGTAAAACAAAAAAATGGTTGGAGAAGAGAATAAATTAATGTAAGAAGTGCAACACCAGACAACAATATATGCTTGTAGAAGAACCAAACTATAAAAAAAATACGACACCAGCTAAGACCGTCCAGTCTCTTTCCTTCCTCTATTAATGAATACCTCTTCCCTGCATTCTAACTAAAAATTAACAAAATAAAAGATTACATGACCCTGACACCATCCTTGCCCAAAGGCATAGATGGAAAAGGAGACGGAGATCTAAGAAGAATGTATGCAATTGTAAAGAAAGTAATGACGTAACTCAAGATGGACTAGAAATATATAAATACCTGAATAACTTTATCTAACACAGCATTGATAATGTCAACTGGGCATTTCTGTTCATACAGCCTGAATCCAAGCAATCTGTAATTTAGGTGCTGTATTACCGAAAAGAATGACATTAAAACTGCATATTGGAAAAAGAGAAACAAAAAAGGTAGCTAGAACATAGTAAATAACTTCATGATGTGTGCCAAAAGTATTTAATGAATGATAGAAATTGCAAATGCATACCTGACCAAAGGAATAATCCTTGTTATGTTCAATGAGATGAAGGATATGCACAACATTTGAACTGACTACTTCAATAGGAAGTTCCTTGAGTAAATGATGAAGAACGATCGAAACACATGAAACAGTCCCAAAACTCTGTAGATTCTTCATCAACCCAAGCTCTGATAGAACTTCATTGACTTGTCTCTTTAGCGCAGTAAAGATGCTTAGATCAGCATAACAAAGAGGATAAAGAGTGGAAAAAAGCAGGGTAAAATTTGGCAATCTGGCTTTTCTTTTTCAAACTAACTGTTCAATTACTAAAACGATAGGCAATAATTCTTGTTGATGATTAAGACATAGAATTTAATTTTTCGTTATAATAATGAAAAGAATCCTAATCATGCAGCTAATTACATGTGCGTATTTCATGAAGTTTCAACCAACTTGTTTTCTGAAAATGCTTATGATAAGTATCTAAGCACTTGGGGAACCCTCCCTTAAAAGCTAGCTATCAAGGGGGGAGAACCAAGCCATTTAAATACTCCACCGAGCATCCCATACTACCCGATGTGGGGACTTGAGCACCCCATAATACCCAAGTCCCTATCATAGCACCGCCCCTGAGAGCCGACGTCCTCGGCGGCTGCACTCCACGACACTTTACTCGGTGGCACTTCACTCAACTTTCTTATTGGTCAGAACCCTCCACCGGTCAGAACCCTTCGTGGGTAGCCTTTTCCAAGACGCCGGCAACCAGCTCTGATACCAATTGATAAGTATCTAAGCACTTGGGGAACCCTCCCTTAAAAGCTAGCTATCAAGGGGGGAGAACCAAGCCACTTAAATACTCCACCGAGCATCCCATACTACCCGATGTGGGGACTTGAGCACCCCATAATACCCAAGTCCCTATCAGCTTACAAAATTCAAAAGGGGAGAGCAAGCATACCAATTGATGAAATTTCAATTATGTGCTTCGTATAGTATTTGACTATGAACGACCATATATAACATTTTCCAAAACAAGTGCACGTGTTTTGTCTCCATTTTTCATCTCCTCTAACCTAACAAATTAGCAGCAAAAACAAGTACAGGTGTGACAGGAACTTCATCACATACCTGAGATAACCCACTAAATATACACTTCATAATATACTCAATGGTCGGTTCCATGAGACTGATTTGCAGTTTTTTGTTGTGTTTGAAATTTCCATGAGTACTTTCATTGGCAGATAAGATTTGGATCAAAACAACTCTGATGTCATTAACACATGTAACAAGATAGCCTGTTCCAGTTGCACAATTCATGAGATAAGTTATATGAAAATGCACACAAGGAAGTATTTAAAAACAATCAGATACATTAAATTACAGAAATACAGAATGTGAAAACTCAATGAACTTTGCAATTCATAGAGAAAAAGGGATACGAGGGGAAATTGGAGCTTGTTTGGTTTCAGTATTCATTTAGTGCTTTCACTTTTAAAACGGGGGAAAATGTTTTCACTGTTTCTATACAAAACTTTGAAAACAGAAAAGTGAAAACAAGATAAAATTTTGTAATTAAAAGTGAAAACATGTTTTCACTGTTTCTATACAAAACTATGAAAACAGAAAACTGAAACCAAGATAAAATTTTGTAATTGAAAGCGAAAACGGGAAACGAAACCAAAGAATAGAAATAGAAATTGAACAGACCCTCAAGCATTCTTGGGCAACCAAGCACAGCTATAGAGCACACAATACAAACAAGAGCAAAAATTCAGATTCGTTGATTCTGCTTACTCTGAAATAAATAATAAAATAATGCAAAGGCCAGACTAAACAGCTCTGGATACATACAGATATTATTTTGGCAATTAAAAGGGAACCATCTGGATCACATGTTTTATACATCCTAAGAATTGACATATAGTATAAACCAAAATACCTATATCATGTGATGGCAACTTCTGAGCACAGTGAGCCATATATAGACGGCAATATGCAGATGCCACTGGATCTCCTAATCCTCTTGCCATCATCACCACACGTCGGAGACTGTCTTCAGGCTGGTCAAGCAGAAAACGCCAGCAAGGCAATATTGCCAGTTCCAAGTAACTATGGTACAATTTCAGATAAACAGTCACCTCATGCCAGTCAGTAAGAAACAATGTTTGGCACAGCAATTTTCAAAATGTTATTGACAAACTCTTCAAAGAGTTTTCTGAAAATAGATCTATAATATAGCAAACATTCAAGCAATATTGATAGCACCAGTGGCCATGGAGAAAACATGGCAATATTGATAGCACGATATGCCCTTTTGGGCATAATGTATGGAGAAAACACCAGCCGCCAGCACACAGAAACCTTGTGCCGAAATTATATTTCAATCATACAAACAAGAGAGAAATGATCAAATACCAAACAACTAGATCAAAGAGACTTTGACCAAAAAAAAAAGATCAAAGAGACTTTGATAGCATATCAAGAACCAGATCAACAGAATAAGTAGTTAGACAATGGCTCACGGATGGTTTTTCCATTTAGCATAGTTGTGCTACCCTCGAAAAAGTAGTTTTTGTATTCCTAGTTGTAGCAATGAAGCATGACTATTGATTAGTTGAAGTGGGTTTTAAGTTTAGCTTTAAAATTGTCGAAATGGCTTTGATTTTAAGAGCAGAGAGCAGAGCAATGAACAGTCTTTCAAAACTGAATTCATAGAAATTCTAACTGATTACGAAGAAAATAGAGGTGAACATGGCATCAGAAAGTCTCAAACCAACACAAACAGAAGAAAATAACTTCAATGGAAAAAGCCTACAAGGAATAAATTAAATACATGGAAGGAGAAGAAATTCACATGCGTGGAAGAAGCTCTTGCACAGCACCAATTTTACTGAACCAGTTATAGCAAGTTTCTTTGGCATCAGCACAAACATCGCATGCTTCGAAGTTTTCTACAGAATTCAAATAAAACATTTAAGAAAAAAGATGCCACTTTAAATCAGGACCAACTATCTACTGCAGATCATCAAGCGTGTATTGTATGTCATATAAATTACTTTCAATAAATAAGATACATTTTGAATTCGAAACATATTTGGTGACTTCTGAAGTTTGAGATAGTGTAAACCTTTCTTGAGGTTAGGGTATATTTCCAATAGGTCAATTCATTCAGAAATATTCTAAACTGTATTTCCATCAATCACATATGTACCTCTCTATGACGCATGGATATCCAAAAGTGGTGCTTTAATTTGGTTTTTACATATACAAATATACATACTTTACTTCACGTATATTTTCATATTTGTGTATTAATAAAAAAAATATCGCCTTTGTATATCATATTGCCTTTGTAAAAACAAAAAGCAAGAAAATATGGAAAGGGGAAAATCTAGAGAGAAGAAAGAAAAGGCGCTATTTGATACCGAAGCAGTTTTCAGTTTATGCTTCCTTTTCCAATAAGTACAAAAGTACTATTTTGTTGGTAAGCTTTCCCAATAACGATTAATAGTCCGAATTTTTTGCAAATGAAAGTTCACGAATTTATTTTCATCACTTGATCAATAGATCAACTACGTATCATGATTGGCTTTTAAACCATAGTGATTTTGAAAATGATAAAACAGTTGTGTAGGATGATTGTTGACAAGTTCATGCTATTTTGGTTCGAACAAAATAGCACTTCTTAAGTTTTCCTTTCCATCCTAAAACAAATACAAGAACAAACAGAAACCACACATTATATTTCAAATTCATTTACCAATTTCTCATTTAAATCTAAACTATCATAATCAGAGTGATATTGCCAAAATGACCATTGCCATCACCAATAAGACCACTACCAACCACGCTAGTGACAGCCTTAAGTCAGCAATCCCTCAAACCAAAACTATTATAAATCCCTTTTCTGCAATTGTTATTGATTTTCTTCGGATTTCTCCATGACCAACTCAAGTGATAAAGGCAATCAGAGTGAACTTACAGATTTTCATAAATGACTAGTAAACATTGGAAATGCCCAACCTTGAATGTCTAATATTTATTGGAATTTAGGAATCAAACCAACCCAGTTCTAAAAACAGCATAAAATTTTAAGAAACTAAAATGTCTTAATATGTTAAAAAGAAAAAATACAAGGTCTTCAGAATATTAGTATTAAAAATGTTACGTTGAAAAGATATTACCATGCTGCAGACAAGCCATATGATTATTCTGACTGAATGACAGTATTACAAGCAATGTATACAAACAACATTCTGTGAGTACCTGCCAAGTTGCAGAGTAAAGCTCCATCTTCAGTAAACTCAGCTTTCCGCTTTATGCGTTTCCAAACCAGGTCCCCGAGCATGTCCATGATATCTGTAACAAGGACAAACAGGGTAGGATAAAACTCAAAAACTGACGTATCCATCAGAAGCTTAGCAACCTGCAAATAAAATAATCAGTTTCAGACTTACATAATCAACCATTAACAACACAATTGAGATCAGGAATGAAAAGAAATCAATGTTTCACTCTAAGTCTTTCAAGTTAGTAGAACACATGAGTTAGATTTCAAATGGGCAGCACTATCTCTAAGCCAGTTCTATTTAATTATAATATCCTAAAACAAGATTAAACAAGATCTGCAGATGTTATAGAATGTTTGGATTCACGATAGACAATCAATAAACATGCGTCCAATTAAACATTACAGTTTATAGCTTCAAACGAAACGTACATCTTGAGTAAAACTAAGGTGGTTCCAAACACTCTCTTAAACAAATATTAATGAGTGTCAATATAGCACGGAGGAAAATAAAATATAAAAATCTCATATCAGTTTAAAAGGGCTTTGCGATCCTTATATTATCTGATAAAGGGGAAACCATGTGCAGAAACCTACAAACAAGCAACAAAAACTGTCCTAACCTGACGAGGTTACACAAGGAAGGATCTCTAGGCTAGGAGTTCTAAACCACTACAAAGAACTATTTCAATCTCTAGCGAGGTTACAAAAGGATCACTAGGTGTCACAATAAGGCTTTCCAATCTCTCTAATCGCTAAAAGAACTATTTGCTAAATCTCCAAAAAACCCTGAGCCCTATCCTACTTCCAAACCTCTTAAATGAATCATCATGAATTTTGATTGAATTTACATGACAAACACACATCTAATCTTATCATTAAAAATAAAATAATCCTATCCTCTGACAAAAATAAAATGGCATTGTCCATAAATTGCAAATGAGAAACTTCTGCAATCCCATGACCCCCAATCAGCGCTTCTAGACCAAGATAAAATTTTCAAGAAAACAGAGACAACACATTAAAAGAATGACAATTACTCAGTTATATCCATATAAGCCAAAACCTTTGTCAATCAGAACCGCATATACCAACCATATCACCTTTCAAAATATGATTCTTTAAGCAAATTCCTTGCTCTTCCTTCAAGTGGTATTATCAACAACCTTATAAACATTATAAGCAGCATCTAAGATTTTCCTAGCTTTAACAAAGCATTAATAAACAAAATGTCATAGGAAAGGACCAAATAGCAGACAACCTAGCAAATAAAGCCTACAAGATAATAATTAATTAAAAGAGATCATACATAAAATTATATTCTACCGAAATGGAACAAGTAGAAAATTAACATGTTTCTCTTTCTTCATGATTTCAAAACCAAAAAAGATGATTTCACTTGCACAAACTATAATATTGCAAATAAATTATTAGAAACATTAAAGCTCACCTTTATAGATAATTTTAAGGATGTGACACGGTCATCGGCAAGCCAAGAACGCGTAATTTCATCTTTGAGCTCATGTAGTCGAGAAACATATTCCTGCCAAGTAATCACCTTGACACCCTCGTCTGCAAATTTTTGTGGATCATCCAGTTCCTCCAAGTGCAGACTTGTTGAAGACTTCTCGTGTGCTGAAAATCAGGATGTCACATAACTAAATGATAATAAATAAAGGATAAAGCATGGAAAATCAATGTAAAAGATATTGGCATCGGCATACATTTCCCACTTCTCAATAAAACATCGGGCATCTGTAATTTGAAAAATAAATAGTTAGATAATTAAAATAAAAACTGAAGGGATATAGATAAAGGAACAAAAGTGGTTTTAGATTACAATGGATTATTTACAAATGCTTACTTATAGGCCTACTCTATAAGAATATCAAAGGTACTGCTGTATTTTACCCTTCATACAAAAAATTCAAAGTTTGTGAAATTTTTCCACTGGAGCATTAGGTAAACAGCTAGTTCACAAGGGCGGCGTTGTCTATCAAATAGCAGGTACCTTAAAAGGGGGAAGCACAATCATGCCGACACCCACCATTGTGCAGTACTACAGTGACAGACCGGGGCAACTGGGGAGCCATGTTTTTGAAATATAAACAAGAAACAAAAAAAAAGAGAAATATCCCCATTGTGCAGTACTACAGTGACAGACAGATTAATTTTAAAAAATTTGAAATTAAAAATACCTCTAAGGATGCAACACAAAGTGTACGAATATAAAATGATTAGAATTTAGATATATCTCGGTCAATATCTACTTTTTGCACAGCACACTCACAACATTTGCAAGCCTAATAATGATAGGTGCAACTCTTCCTTAAAAGAATTTGATAGTTATCTACCAATGTAGCCAATGAAAGTGTGTTTCTCTCACAGGGAAATCAATAAAACATTATCAGTCAGCTCTATATTAGTCTAACAGAATTATATCCAGCCTTTCCCAAAGCCAGCCCCAACAAAGACCTTGAAAGAAAGAATAACCCTTGCAGGAGGAGGTATTGTCCAAATCCACAGTGGATGAACCTAACTTGCCAGCAATATCAAAAACCCCTTTTCCAATCTACCACTACTGGCATTTAAGGATGTCCAAATTCAATATAAAGTGTCTATAGTTATCATTACACAACATACTTCCATTGCATGACAAAAACCTTATTTGTTCTAACCCACCCTTAGATGCCATCATCATATATATATATATATATATATATATATATATATATATATATATATATATATATATGTAGCACAGCTTCTTTGAAATTTATATGAACCAAATAAAGAAAATACTATAAAACTTACTGAAGAAAGTGAAACCATTTTGGAGACAGGAAACCTCTGCATTAGTAGTCTCCTGAAAGAGGTCCATTCCTTTATTGGCTGCTGATCAGCAGCTTCGCTAAAGTTGTCGGGATCAGAAGAGGTAGCCTTTTCTTCACTATCAGTTCCTCCTCTAAGTGGATCAAAGAAATCAGCATTCCCACCGTCCACAGCAAGATTAACCTAAACAGAGAATATCAACAGATAATGAAGATTTTCAGATAATTGAAGATTTTCAGTTTGTACCAAGTGCAATATGTGTCACAACTCGCAAATCAACCTGAAAATCACAAGTTAACAGCTCATATCTGTTTTCCACAAAATTTCTATTTCTCCATTTTTTTTTTTCAATTTCATTAAGCAAACACCAGATATTAGTAATCTTATATTGCATTTACTTAACCAAATCTCTCCCAGGCTTCCTCTCCTTCCTCCAACTATTGAAGTGCATTATCACAATGTTTCACAAGCTACTAGTTTGCAATTCATGATTACAATTCTATCAATCTTTATCCAAATTACCACAGATCTTACATAACTTATTAATATTATGCTGGCAACACTTGGCTCAATAATATTGAATCGTTAAACTTATATTAAATTGAATAAGGGTTTCTAAGTCGTTTGCTTATTTTAGATTGATAGAGCTAAAAGTCTAACTCAACAAAATCAAATAAGAAATCCACGCAATACCTATATTACAAGGTTGTGATGATTAACGGAAGGAAAAGAAAATTTGCGAGATAAATTGAGGTGTGAGTGACCAACAAGTAGAACCTGTGCGCGGGGTGGAAGTGGAGCAGAGAGAGGATGAGCAGCGGCGCGTACGCGAGGAAGCGCGTGAGATTCATTCTCGGCTTTGTAATTACGAGGTCTGAACTCCATGGAAGCAAGCATTCAGCAACAACAAAGGGATTGTTCACTGTTACTGTGATCTTCCCATCAAAATAAATTTATTAATTTTTGCGTCAAAAAATAAATAAATTTATTAACTATTTTCAGTAGATTTTTTTTTTGTAAACAGTCACTTCGGTCCTCAAAGTGTTGGTCTCTCACTTGAACAAAAATGCAAAAAGTCGTCTGCTGTTAGTTTCTTCTATCACTTTAGCCTCTCACGTTAATTGTCATCATCGCGGCCTTCCGTCAAAGTTGCGATGATGTAAGGCGCATTTAGTCTTGCGATGTGTTTCTTATGTATGGCGTTAGGTATAACTTATTGTCATTTTAGTTCATTAAAGATATAATTTACTTTCATTTTAGTCTCTTAAAAATATAACTTACAATCATTTTGGTCGCTACAAATTTTTAAATTGGTAAAACAATAACCGCATTAATTCTCGACACATTATCTCAAACATGCATGTTAAGGGCTTAAACAACAGAAAACAATATAGAACCTAATTATCTTTAACTTCAAATTTGTTTAAGTTAATTTGTTGTGGATCCAAGAACATGTTGGTTAGAAGGAACTGAAAAGATATTTCTTGATATTTCTTAGCAGCTAAAGGATCCAAGAACATGTTGAATTCAGCATATTGGTTAGAAGGAACTGAAAATATATTTCTTTTATCATATGCATCCTTGCTAATGTGTCCCCCCCACCCCCCACAAAGGTGCACAAGTTACCCACAACATGTTCCACTTCAATAAAAAAAAAAGAAGGGTAAGTAGTGATTATAAGTAAAAGCTAGATGAACACTAACTCATGTTTGGCGAAATGTCACTTTTAATTATTTATATTTGGTTTAAGTTTTATTTTGGTTTTTTATCTTTTTTTTGTTCCATTTTGACCCCTCACGTTTCATTTAAGTTTCATTTTGGTCCATACCGTTAGTTTTTTTTAACGAACGTCACGCGATTAGCTGGCGGCACGACGCGTGCCTTACGTGTCACTGATGACTTGAAATTTTTATATGATGTGCATAGAAGGGATCAAAATGAAGCTTAACAAAAACATGAGGGACCAAATTGACAAAAACACACAAATATGAAAATCACCCTCAATCTTCATCTTCTTCTCCGGAGAGCCACCACCACCTCCGGCGAGCCACCAACTTGGAAGCCTGATATAGCCAAAGAAGATTCATAGGACATAGTCAGCTCGTTCTAGACACACAGAGTCGGTTAATTTTCTGTTATGGATGTTAACAAAATTTTAAATATGTGCACTCTTTGACCAATTTATACCATCTAAGTGTTATTTTAAGTGAGGAACTGGACCATAAGTTTTTTCCTTTCTTGAATAATGTCTAGCTAGTTCATGCTAGAATGTGGCTATTTTATTAGGCTATTCTTCTTTAACCTAAACAACCCAATAGAACTTTCCATGAATCATAAGCGACTGCCTCATAAAGTAACGAATATATGAACAGAACAAATAAGTGCCAGCAATTTGGAAGGAATGCCCTTCATGTCAAGGAAGCACATGTGAAGTTAGTTAGTTATCTTTTCAAAAGCAAATTCAAGAATAATGTTGCATGATACACGACATGAGCTCTCTTCATTCACAAGTAATAATAAAATCATCCACAATTGACATACTAGCCTTCCTTTGTAGTAGAGGTGTTAGTTTTTTCCCCTTCTCATGGTTCAGTCTAATGATCCAGTGTTCTGAATGACCCAGAGTTCTGAACTGAACTCGCTAAATAGAGACTCAGAAAAGAGTTGGGCCATTTTGACGCAGCTCACTTAGCCATTAGACCAAACTAGACCTGCTTTTTATGCTTTTTTGAACACTTTTTTGTGGTTTTTTTGTTAAGAAGTTGGATTAGGTCTGGCCGTTGGCATAATGTCTTAGAATGTGGTTTAGGCCTAATTCAACCCACAAAACCGGCTTGTAAGGTAAGGGATGTCTCCCACTTATAAACTCTTTTGAGATCATATCTCTAGTCAATGTGAGACTTGGATTTTTCGCAATACATCCCCTCACGCCCAGCACTATTGGGCTTGGTGTGTGGATAATAATGGTTGGTGGTCTGAAGGATCTAGGATAGGCTTTGATACCATCTTAGAATGTGGTTTAGGCCTAACTCAACCTCATAAAACCGGCTTGTAAGGTGAGGAATGTCTCCCACTTATACACTCTTTTGAGACCATACATCTAGTGATCAATGTGGGACCATAACTCTGATACCATCTTAGAATGTGGTTAAGCCCTAAGTCAACCCCACAAAATCGGCTTGTAAGGTGAGGGATGTCTCTCACTTATAAACTCTTTTGAGAATATATCTCTAGTCAATGTAGGACTTGGGTGCTAACCCAACCTAAGCGATTTTTGTGTTGTAGCCTAACTCGGCTAGGCGACCCAATTTGACAGCTATGCTTTTTGTAGCGTCGCCCTTTTCACAGTACTATTATACAGATGCAGAATAATTAATTAGCACTCAACCAAAAAAGAATAATTAATTAGCAGCCTAATTAAAATTACCAAACTAATCCTGAAAAAGAAAGCGTACACCCCAAGTAACACAGACGCATTACTATGCAGGTTTTAAATTCTTATCCTCTTCATGAAGTATCAGCCAATTCTTCTGAAAAGACAAAAGTGATGATTCTGCACCATTTAATAAAACACTGTGTACGGTAACAAACACTTTGGAAAAGTTTATTAACTAACTTCTATTCTACTCTCTATACAATTAATATATAAGAATCATATTTCTTACCATAAAAACCAAAAGAAAAAAAAAAAGCAACATGAACAGCCACAAAAAAATAATGTCTTCTTCTAGTTCTACTTTACTAACCGTTATGATATTGGCTTTTCTCTTCTTTGCCAATATTGGTAGTGTAACTGTAAATGCTCAACCTTGCAGTGAAGAATTTGCCAAACAGATAAATCTAAGAAACATGACAGAGTGCAAGAAACTACGTACTCTAGGAGCAGAGTTTGGTTGGAATTACCAAAAAACAACAAATTCCACAACAGTTGAAATCTTATTCGGTGCAAAAATCAATTCAAATGATCAAGGGTGGATAGCATGGGGGGTGAATCCAGGAAAAAGAGCAGAAATGATAGGAACAAGAGCATTAATAGGTATTAAACATTCTACTGCTACATTAAATGTGAGTACCTACAATGTTACTAAAGAAACCAAAAGTGGTTGTAGTTTGCTTCCAACAAAGAAATTTGATGATGATGATTTGCAAGTGTTGAATATGTCAATGCAAAATGGAGGGTCTGGTTTTTATACTATATATGGTAAATTGATTCTTCCTTCTAATAAGTATAATATAACGAAGTTGAATCATGTTTGGCAAGTTGGGGTTGCTGTTAAAAATGATAGACCTTTGTCTCATCCAACAACTCTTCATAATGTTGATAGCACTGAGTCTATTGACTTAACTTCTAGCGGTGGTCGCAGCACCGGACAATCTCGGAGTTTCCTTAGATCGGTAACATCTCTTTATTTTTTTTTTTATATATACCAAATCGGTGTAAAGATTTTTACACCGCCAACCAGTCATAATTATTTAAGTTATTAAAAATGGTGAGTATTCTCTCATATTCATAGAAAAGCGTTCATACTATTAATTATGATTGGATCGTGTAAAAAACTTTACAATCGTCGATGCATTGTAATTAAACTCTAATGAATAATAATGTTGATTAAAATGAAGTAGCTCTGCATAATGTTTGATTCGGTATCAGAGTTTCCTTAGATCGGCAACATCTATTTATTTTTCTTTACATACACAGTCAGTGTAAAGATTTTTTACGCCGTCAATCAGTCATAATTTGTCAAGTTATTAAAAATGGTTGAGTATTCTCTCATTTTCATAGAAAGTCAATTATACCACAAGTTCTGACTTTACTTCTGATTGGTTGTTGGTGTAAAAAACTTTACAGCGAAATTATACCACGAGTTTTGATTGGTTGTTAGTGTAAAATATTTTACAGCATCACTATTAAACATGAAATAACTCTGCATAATGTTGATTAGGTATATGAAATAACCGTCAGTGTAAAGATTTTTTACACCGTCAACCAGTCATAATAAATTTAAGTTATTAAAAATGGTTGAGTATTCTCTCATATTCATTGAAAGACATTTATACCATAAATTATGATTGATTGTCTGTGTAGAAAACTTTATACTGACGGTGCATTATAATTAAACTTTACACTAATTACAATGAAATAAGTAATAAGTATGCATAATGTTTGATTAGGTACATGGAGTTCTAAACATTATAGGGTGGGGAACACTATTACCTATTGGAGTTATAATAGCAAGATATTTTAGGGTGTTTCCATTTAAATGTAAGCCAATGTGGTTTTACTTGCACATTGGGGCACAATTAAGTGGTTTTCTAATTGGTACCTCCATTTGGATCATTGGACTAAGTCTTGGACACTCTTGAGTACTATACATTCCACACTCATCGAGCATTTGGCATTATCATATTCACGTTTAGCACAGTCCAGGTATTATATTTACTCCTAGATCTCTTTTGCATATCCTAACTATGTCTTATACATGTTTAGTTTAGAAGAAAAAGATAGAGGAAAGGGAAAGAAGGGAAGGGAGATGAAGGGTTTGTTTGGATGGAAGGGAATCGAGGGGAGGGGTAGAGAGGAGTATTTGAAAATTTGTTTTTTCGTTCAATTTTTGTTGGTATATAGCAACAAAAATGCTACACAATGTCAGAATAATTTTTTATATTTTTTCTTTATAATGTTTTTGGTCTTTATAGATGAATATTTAGTTTTTGACTCCCAACAAAGAAATATTACTCATTGCTAGCATAAGTTAGTTATCTTTAAGTGGTGTCTATGGAACAACATTATATGTTGGTATAATTTTTTTTTATTTTACAAATGAATATTTTTTTCAGTCCTGGCCCGAAAACTTTACATGGTGTTGTTATTATTATTATTTTAAAATCATGTCTTTATGTCTTTATTTTTTTTTATAAATGAGACAAAGAAAAATTACGTATTATTAGTAGGTTTAAATATATGTTTGGCCCTTACAAATATATATTTGATCCAGTTTAGTCCATGTAAAAATAAAATTTTGTTTTCTTTCTTGTAAATATATGTTTTATCCAACTTAGACGTCTATGTAAAAATAAAGTTTTGTTTTTTATCCCTACAAATATACGTTGTATCTAGTTTGGTCCTTGTAATTTGTAAAATATTTGAGTTTAGTCATTTTTACCGCTCATATTGAAGGGACTAAAATAAAATTCATTACATATTACAAGGACCAAACTGGATAAAACGTACATTTGCAAGGACGAAAAACAAAATTTCATTTTTATAGGGACTAAACTAGATAAAAAGTATATTTACAAAGACTAAACATATATTTAAGCCTTATTAGTACAACTATTTTTTGTATTTTTCCTTTATAAATATGTCTTTACTTTTTATAAATGAATATTTTGTTTTGGCTTTTTTTTTGTGAGAATATTTTGTTTTGAATGTATATGGAAAACATTATATATGTTGTTTCTATGTCACTATTTTTTATATAAGTATTATCATATTCTTTTTAGAGAATTGACAAAAAACTATGTTGCCACAATGCAAAAAAAATTATTTTAAAAATGTATTGTATATTTCAAAAAAAATGTGTGACGCACGGGTTTTTTTTGACCTATTAGAAGAAATGACAAATAAACACCACACACGCACGCTATCACTGGTCACTCCCGGGTTCAAACTTTGAACTCGCGGTGACGCCCCATTTATTTGAAATTGCCAAGGCAACCAACCGCAGTGAACGAACGATACGGGTATTTTGTTAGTTTTTTTTTGTTGACTAAAAGTATTTTGTTAGTTGAATATTAAAGAATGATGGGTATTTGGGGATTTGAATTGGTGCCTTTGATGATTTGTAATTTTTGTGACTTTAGTTTTTTTAGGAGGAAAGTAAAAATAAAAAAAGGTTTGTTTAGGAGAGAGAAAGATGAGAGAGAAAAATGAAATAAGCTGAGAGAGAAATTACTAGATAAGAAAGATAGACACGTAATTTTAAATGACGACATATATTTCAAGCGTCGTAAAGACACTTAATTCCTCCACTATTTTGTTTGTAGATGTTGGCTTTTCGCTTAAAGCCCGGGGAGACAGATGATTACCGCAAATATTGGAATATGTATCATCATTTTCTTGGGTATGGACTGTTGGCTATCATATCCATAAATATTTTCAAGGGAATTACAATTTTGCACGGGGGAGAGGGATGGAGGTGGAGTTACATTGGAATTCTTATATTTTTGGGTGTCATTGCATTTGGTTTGGAAGTTTTCACATGGATTAGGTTTTTCATGTTGAAACGGAAGCACAACCAAGAAGGTAATGACCAAGCAAATAAAGCCAAGAATCAAAAAGGAGAAATAGAAGGTAACCAAGCAAATAAAGCCAACCATCAAAAAGGAGAAATCAAATGACAATGCATACGAGGATCACTACGAGCCCGCAAATACATTGCTTGAATAATGGGTGTTCTTTTTGGGTATAATAATTGATTGATAGTTTAAGTAAAATCATTTTTTACTAAAGTGTCTTGAAAATCATGAAGTATTTTTAGTATTTTTCTTTATCATATGGATTCTACCTTTCCTCACTGGTATTTCACCTTAAGATGTTTTATCTTTACACATTATCTTGACAAATTAATCGAGATGAACTTGATTTGGCACTCTTTCCTTATGTTATGAGGTTGAAGTACTTATTGGTTTCTAGCTAGATCATCTTGAGGACCGAGATGTCTTTACAATATATGAGTGACATGATGCCCTTTTCGAGCACCCCTTGTGTCCTTTTTTTTTGACTACACACACAGACAAATACCTTCTTTTACTATTAAAAAAACATTATCTTGACAAAACGTGTTTGAAAGAGACTTGCAATTACATTTTTTGTTTTGCATTTTGTTTCCTTTTATAATGAAATTCTATTTTGTTATGCATGTTACTATGCATAACAAACTTGTTTATAATATTAACTATCACTCAAAAACAGGGAAAAAAATTGAAATCATTTTTATCGACAAATTATAAGACATAAAATCCATACTTTAATAGTTCCATCGAGATTTTGGCCGACCTTTGCTGAGTAGATAACTAATAGTTTGAGACCACCGATTACACTTCTCACCTTCGCAAACCCTAGTTTGCTTCTTGTGAGTTCTGGGTTGAATATCTCTCGATTACTTTGCAGATCTTGCGGAAAGATAAGGTAAATCACTGCTCTCCTTTGATTAAACCCTAATTTCGACCTGATTTACTTTCTTGCAAAAACCCTAACTTGTTCAATGTTTGATTGCAGGTTCTTAAACACAAAGAGGATAGAAGTGTGTTGATCTTGCAGAAACTCAACTTAGTTTGGATCTTGCGAGTAAAACTCGAAATAATCGTGTTGATGGAGCAAACGTTATCTGAGGAGTAAAGTAGAATTAGCATAGAAAGACTTAGGCAATTTTAAAACTGTAAAAGTAGTATTATTGCTGTAAACTGAATTATGTACAATGTATGTATTTATATGGACTGTAATCTAGCTGAGAGAATTAGTTTGTTGCTACTCAACAAACTAAGTTTGTTACAATAACAAACTAGAGGTAGTTAGTTAGTTAAACTGTCTACATTGTTTGTTATGTAACTTCCAACGGTACTATTTGAAAATATAGCCGTTGGGAGTTTAGTTAATTAAGCTAGGGTTGAAACTTGATTATAAATCCAACAGTTTTAAGCTAGCTGGTGGACTGGAAAGGGATTTACAAAAAAACATAGATCAAATTTCATTAAAATTGTGCTCTTCAAAGAGAAGCGTTTGAGATAAAATATGCTGCCTCCATCACGAGACCAAAAAGGATCCACGTAATTTTTTGTCTTCTCCCGTAGAAAGTTATGAGGGAGGCCAATTATGGAGTGAGGATGCCAAAGATTTACTTCCTTCCACCTTGTATATAAGCAAAATTATCCAACTTCACACATATTAAACAAGTAGTTAACTTAGTTTAATTCTGTTTGGATTATGTAAAAAAAATCATTACTAAAAGGATATTTTATGTCTTGAAACTTTAGAAATAGGAAGAAAATTAATAAGGGATATTTTTGGAACAATGATATTAAATAGAGTTGCATTTGTTTATAGTTCTTTTTTGGTTATAAATAATGGCAAAGAGAGTACTATACAACTTGCTAGTTTTTAAAAACTTGGATGTACCACGCGCACCGTTGCTAGAGACACCAAATGGTGAGCCACATCCCACAACAAACCTAGTGGCAGTCCCACCCCAAAACCAAAGCCATCAAGCCAACTCATTGGCCTTAAACAACGCCCCTCCTCTTCCAATTGCCACCAGTATGTCGCCTCCAAATTCACCATCATCAACACCGTAGTTCGTTCCTATTGTGGCCAACACAGAAACCTAGAGTCTCCACACCTACCACTTGTGCCCTTTTAAGCTTGTTGAAAAACACGAAAATAAAATAAAGAAGCGCCCCTATGGTCGATTGGCCTTCTGATACGTGGGAAGCTATAGACTCTCCAACTCCCCCCTTCGTGTTTGTGAATTGTGAGACAACATTAGCTGCATGACTATGCATAATAATTAGAATGCAATCCGTATACCCAATTTAAACGGATCAAGATTCCTTGAAGTTGTTGTAATCAACTGTACAACTGCAGGGTCCCAAGACAAAACTATCCCTAAGCAATAGTGCAAATGCGACACGAAAGAAATTGTCTGTAGAGGATTTGTTTCCAATTTAAACATGGAAAAAGATTGTCTAACTTTTATGGCAGGAAAGTTAGAATAACTTTAGGCAAAACGAGCGATAAAATAGTAAATTAAAATGGAGAGAGGAAGTAAATGAAGAGAGATATAGAGAAAGTTCAAAAAAAGTAGGGATCTCAAAGTTAAAGAATCACTGTCCGTAAGAAAAACATGGAAACAACAGAGATACCACGTGGGAAAATGCACATGCATCTTGTTCATGTTGTAATTTGTTCAAGATAACTTAATTCCATTAACAGGAATTAAATAAAGCAAGAAAAGAAAGGTATACTAAAATCCTCTAGGATGCCAACACCCTGGGTTAAGCCATACATTGAGAGAAAGCCCAAAAATTTGGTTTGCATCACTTGGGACAAACAAATCTATGAACATGCAAGCTTTTCACGTTCAGATAACCGCAATCACTTAAATAGCCAAAACAGCATCTTTATAGATAAGTATTCGAATAAAGTGCTTCCCTGCACTGTATATAAGTAATAAATTTGTAATTTTAATAACTAAATACTGCATGAAAATCTTTTCATGACATTCTAAAGCTAACCAAATTTGGGATATATATATATATATATATACCAAAAAACAGAATTCAATTTGGAATACCGAAAAATAAAATGTTTGAGACTAACTATTCATCTAGGTACAACTAAATTTAAACTAAACACCATATTGAGATTATCAAAAGTGCTTCTTGAGAGAGATTTTTCATTAAAACATACCTACCAACACCGAAAAGTCTCTCCATATCAAACAGGCACAAATGCACAATACCAATGCACTGGGAGGCAGCTATTCCACATAAATGATACCTTCCTCAGGGTCTTCACCATCCCAATCGGTGTCGTCTTCATTTCCTGATGAATCCAACTGCTCAGTGTCATCTTCATCCACTGATGGATCCAACTGCTTCATGTTTTGAGTCCCAGGGCTCTTCTCGTTCTTTATCTTATCTAATAATGCAATCACCTGAAAATTTGACAGTGGTGGATACACCAGATGAGTAAAAGCTCACAAGTCACAGCACATCAATAAAAGAGTAGCCTACAAGTTGCTAAAATTTGGGAAAAGAATGGCATGCATAAGTGAGCACTGGCTATGGATTATGGAAGCATGCCGATTGGTAAATATTCGAGTTATCTTATCTAATATGGCAATCACCTGAAAACTTGAAAGTGGTGGACTTACCAGATGAGTAAAAGCTCACAAGTCACAGCACATCAATAAAAGAGTGGTAAGCAAGTTGCTAAAATTTGGAAAAGAATGACATGCATAAATGAGCACTGGCTATGTATTATAGAAGCATGCCCATTGGTATTTGAATTCATCCCAAAATAATATTAATTTCACCATTACATCATTAGAAACAAAAAGGCCGGCCTGAGGACAAACAACCCACACATCCCCCTCTCCAAAACAAAATGCTGGTTTAATGAAAGTTGCAGCAGAAAGAGTTGAGGGAGAAGTGACCATAACAGTCTGTATGTGACATCTTGCGTATTACTCAGCATAAAGACAATGAATAAAAGAATGGCATGCACAAGTGAGCACCGACTATGGAAGCATGCCAAATATGCAATCCACGACTCCATTGTCAGAAAGAGATAAATTGATCAAGGGAGCAAAGAACCCCGCCCCAAAAAAAAAAAAAAATCTGGTTGAATGTCAGTAGCTGCAAAAGAAGTTGTTCATACAAGTGGTACTAAAAGTCAATATACTGATACACACCAGTTACTGTAATAATCTATTTGAGCAAAAGTAAGCTCCAGAAATGGGAATGGGGGATAAAATGAACAAGAAAACTTGCTAATTTCTTATCTGCCTTCTTTCATTACTTAGTAGCAGACTAGCAGTACTATTAATAGCTCCAGACTCCAGTAAATTCTACAAGTGTGGATCATTAACCAAGTGGCTACATCACATTGCTTGGTGAATAAATAAAGAAAATTTAACAACAAATTGTAAATTGGCAGTGTCCTACAAAATGAATATATTCTAGAGTTTGACATATGACATATGGTGACTCAGCAATTATAGAGTTTGTGGTTTGGTGATGCGTATGGTTTGCAAAATCTTATGTATTTCTTATAAGGTCTTGAATTATTTACCCATAATTAACTAACAATGCAACATCAATAGCACACAGTGTTGAGAGGTTAAAAGGAAAAGCACAAACTAAAAACAGAAAAACACAAAGTTGCAATTGTATGTATAAATATAATGGTAAAAAACAAGCTACAATTCTTACCCTGCTTCCTCTTTCAAAAGACTCATCCTCAAAAAATCGTATCTCCGGAGTCAACCGCAACTTCATACGCCGCCCTAATTCTCTACGAACATATTTAGCCTTTGATTTCAACCCAGCAATTGCAATTTCCTTCCCTATTTCATCCCCAAACACAGATACATACACTCTAACCACCTACACTATATATATATATATATATATATTGAGTTAGAAAACCTAATTCAAGATTGTTGTAAAATGATAAAGAGTGATAATACCTGTAAATCGGCTGTGACTTCAACGTCAGTGATTGTTGTAACGGAAGAAAGGTAACAATCGGCTCCTAAAGAAGCTTCTGGAAGAACGGCAAACTTCAATACATTATCAGTGTCTAGCATTTCAGAAAGCTCTCTTCTTATTTGTTTTGCAACCATTTGTACTCTTTTAGGATTCGCCATACACCTTATTGTCAAATTCGAACTAACAACAGCAGCCTCCATTGTTTTGGTTATAAGGACACGCCCGCGCCTCTGCCTTTGCCTTTGAATGATTGGGGTTACAGTTTTGGTTGTGGAGATGTTGTTACATCGCCAAGGAGAAGAAGGTATAATCAGTGGCGTGCGAAGTAGCTCTGTCATTGCTCCAACTTTCAAATTCAACCTCCTCCCTCTCTCTATTCTATCCTTCTTTCTCTCTCAACGAGATCAGATTTTTTTTAGGTCATCAACGAGATCAGATTCATATGCCGCAACCGCAACGACAAAAAAAAAATTGTACCCAAACTACTTTCCCATCTACTCACAATACCCCTAAAAATCCCAAAATACACTTAATATACGACTCCAAAAAATAACTCATCGTATATACAAGAAGTTGTGGTATATACGACTTGAGGAAAGTGTCTACCTTCCCATGTATTAAAAATACAAATCGATATATACATCAATTGGGATATACGACCTACAAATATTCAAAGTCGTATATCCCTGCATTGATGTATATACAATTTGTATTTAAAAAAATGTATTTTATTTAAATTTTTAAAAAAAGGTTATTAGAAATTCGTTAAAGAGACAAAACTAATCAAAAAATTATAAAAATACCACTAAAAATCTAACAAAACCAAAATAAGACTATGCAAATTTTTTTAGATTTTTTGGAATCTATGAAAAATTAATGAAAAAATTAATAAAAAATAGTAAACGATGGAATTTGGGATTTTGAGTCATTTGTCCCATTAGAAGTCTCTTTCTAGGGGAGTCCTGATCTTTGATTTTTTTCGGATTTAATGGTCGTGGTTTTATTACAATCGGAGTAGGTTGCCCGAAAACTGGTTTTAGCCTAAATTATTCGTTCGACGTATAACATCGTCACGTCTTAACGAACAACACTCTATTTTTTAGCCTAAATTATTCATATCTAATTTATTTTTATTTAAAATATATAATTTTAATTTTTTAAATAATTTAATTAATTTTTAGTTGACTACAATATATTTAGAAATCGTATATACACCCCCACATCGTATATACATCATCGTATATACCATTTGTAGGTGTATATACGACTTTCTAATTTTACACATCGTATATACATCCACAAATGGTATATACGATGTGGGTGTGTATATACGATTTCAATTTTTTTTGAGCTATGAAGATATTTTGGGGTTTTTAAATTTTTAAGGGTATTTTGTAGGGTACGTGGGGGTAGATGGGGAACTGGTGAGGGTATAAAAAAAATATTCAAAAAAATCTTTTGGGTCCAATTCACTTTTTTTTTCCAAACTTTTGGGTCCAATTCACTTGAAAACCGTGGATTTTTTTTATCAAACACCCCTCTCATACTCTATCAACCCCCCTAAATATGTGAAAAGTCATAAATACCCTTAGATATAAAAACTTTCTATCAATTACGTTCCTCCTTTTCTTTTCCACGTTCTCAATGGGTGGGTACAATACTATTTTTTTTTAGATAGGCAATTGTTAGTGGGGTGGGGGAAATGTTAATTTCCGAGACATGAACCCGGACCTCCTTCTTGCACTCATATGGTATTTCTTCATGTCCCTTAGATCGCCAACTGAGCTACCTTACTGGGACGTGGGTACAATACTATAGTATTGAACCAGGTTTTGGTATTTGGGTTGTTTTTTCTATACCCCCACGCCCCACCCAATCCCCATATGCCCCCACCAAATTTTAAAATCCCAAAATGCCCTTTTGAAAATTAATTTTTTTTTTAAAAAATAAATAAATCGTATATACACCTTTGAGTACGTATATACGATGGTTATTTTATGTTCATCGTATATACGTACTCAAAACATATATACGATGTTTTTTTTTAATAATTTATTTTAATTTTTATTACTAAAAGGCAACTAAAAATTCGTTAAATAGTCAAAACTACTCTAAAAAATTATAAAAACACCACTAAAAATCTAACAAAACCAAAATAAGACTATACATATTTTTTAAATTTTTTTGGAGACTATGAAAAATTAAAAAAAAATAGTAACAAATAGTAAACGATGGAATTTGGGATTTTGAGACCGTAGTCCCGTAAGAAGTTTCTTCTACGGGAGTCTTGATTCTTGATTTTTTTCGGATTTAATGGCTGTGGTTTCATTACGATCGGAGTATGTTGCTCGAAAACCGATTTTTTAGACTAAATTATTCGTTCGACGTATAACATCGTCACGTTTTAACGAACTACACACTAAATCTATTTTCAGGGCTTAATTAATTTTTAGTTGACTTAAAATAAAAAATACCATAGGGATACCATAGGGATCGTATATACGCATCAGGGAGTATATATACGACCCTTTCATAATTTGGCCATCGTATATACACCCCCCAATGCGTATATACGATTATGGTGGGGGGTTGCCAATCGTATATATGCCTTTGGGGGTGTATATACGATGGCCAAATGTAAGGGTCGTATATATACCCCCAGGTGTATATACGATTGGCCAATTTTTTTATTAAAAAAATACGTTTTTAGAAGGGCATTTTAGGATTTCACTTTTGGGTGGGGGTATATGGGGGAGGGGTGGGGGTACAACCCTTGGTATTTTAGTATCGTGTCTTATAATTCTTTTGGACACTCCAATTTTTTTTGGCCCATGCTTCGTACAACCCCCTAGCTACTCACTAGAACCCCTATAACACCCTTTATTCCCAAAATACCCCTGAACGGTGGAGAGAGTTTGGTGCACGGTTGATCGATTTGGATCGGCACACGCTTGGTCGAACCTAGTCAAAACATAATATTTGGGTGTCTGAGTAAATTTTGACTGGTTCGGCGCAGCGAGATTCGATCAAGTTCGATCAACCGTGCGCCGAACCATGCATAATCTTTAAAAAAAAATAAAAACCAAATTTCAGTAAGGGCTTTTGGTCTTTTCACACCAAAAAGGGAGTTCTAGTGAGTAGCGGGGGGTTGTACGAAGCATGGGCCTTTTTTTTGCCTACTGTTTATACTCAAGCCCAAAACTGTACAAAAACTAAGGCTATTGCTTTTCCCACACCCCCTCCTACTCTTTCACACCTCTTAACAATTTTTATTCCGAAAATAACCTCGCGTGAAACGCTGAGTTCACGTGTTTAAAGACTGTTCGAACGACCTTGTTCGAACGCGTTCGAATGACCTCATTCGAATAGGTGAAATTACGCACAAGAGGGTGTGAAGTCAATATTTAACACACTCGAACGATGTCGTTCGAACGGGTTCGAACAAGGTCATGCGACTCGAACAGGTGAAAAACGCCCAAAGAGAGTGTGAAGTCAAGATTTAACACACACGAACGATGTCATTCGAACCTGTTCGAAAGCCCGTGTTCGAATAGGTGAAATTTAGTGAAAAAAAAGAGGTTTTGGCTGGCCTTTTGGTCTTTTCACACCTTTGTGGGGTGTGTTTTGAGTAGAAGGGGGCGTGGGAAAAACAATAGCCAAAACTAAATTGTTTGCGTTTTTTTTTTACGCATAAATTGTTTGCCTTTTAGTTAGGCCTATTCATAGTGTAGAAAACTACTAGCTACACTTTATTTAGTATATTCTCATATTCTCTTGATAATTGGATAAAATACATGTAGATCCCACCATTTTCGAAATAGGTCCTACTTTTCGTTTGATCAAAGGAAATAGGTCCTTATAAATTAGGAGGATCCTCATGATATTTACTCAATCTTAAAAGGACCTTGAATACCACCTCCCGTGAAAGAATTCATAAACTTTGAAAGAATTCAAATAATTCATAAACTTTGAAAGAATTCATAAACCCTGAATCTCACCTCTTTTGAAATAATTCATAAACTTTGAAAGTATTCAAAAGAGAGTAGTTGCTAACACTTTTCTATAATGTATTACACTCGTCGGTTTGAAGGTTTTTTGTCTAGGATGGTCACATGATTTTTTTATTTTACCCAAATTTGATTGTCACACTTTTTAATTGCATTTTTTAGTCCTTAAATTTGTTGTTTTTTATTTTTCTGGTTTTCCAAAAAGTAGTTTTTGAGGAAGAAGAGAGACTAGATACTAATCTATCCTAAAAATACAAGGACTAAAATATCCTATTTTTGAAAATTCTAGAGAAGGGTTTAGAGGCTAAATTGGACGAAAAAAGACATCAGTTAACATGTTACGTTGGGTGTTTGCGGTGTGTTTGGTTCTATTTTGAACCAAAATGTCATCCAAACCACAAGGTAAAACACACGACTTTGTTCAGTTAGGTTGGCTTCCTTAAAAAAAGTCCAAACCATTTCGACCCGAACCAATACAGTTTGAATTGGTTTGGTTGGTTCACTTTTTATGAATTGAAATACAAATTTTGATCAAAAGTTAAATTAATTTAATTTAAAATCTAAATGTTAAAAATAAAATATTAATGTGATTATTAGTCTATCACATATAAACTACCAAACTTAAAATGTAGTAACATTAAAACTAGAAGTTGTATAAAAAATTTGATACGGAAGAGCTATAGACACAAATAATTTACAATACTATTTGTAGTAAAAACCAAATGCAGTAACTGAACAACAATTTTAGTTTATAATTTAATTTTTGGTGTGTCTGATTGTCTATGTGTCCGTGTAAGCTGTGAATGTGCGTGAGACAAAGGCGTCGTGTGTGTGTTAGTGTGATTAGATTAAGTCATTTTTTTAACCGTATAAAAAATATATGCACTTTGGTTTGGTTCGCGTGGTTGTGCAGAAAAAATGTCATTTAAATCGAACAAATCGATTGATTGAAAAAGTGACTCGAACATATCTAAGCTAAAATTGTTTTGTGCGGTTTCCGGTTTGGTTTTAATCGACTTGCAGTTTTTGTTTGTATTGATTTGGATTTGAACACCCTAGTGCTACGTGGGAGCTTAACGTGTCACTCGTGCAAGGTTAATAGATGGATTTAACATTGCATATATAAATGAAGGGACTAAGTTTTCATTATTTGAAAATCGCAAAGACTAATTTGTCCCAAATTTAGAGACTGATTTATCCCAAAGAAAAATGTCAGGGTTGAAATTGAGCTTTACTCTTAATTAAACCACATTTATTTAGTAATTAAGTTTCACCATATTGGTAATATTTATCTATCTAAAAATATTACACTAATCTAGTAAAGAACAACCCCTGATTGAGTCATCTATCTATCCCGTTCGAATTTTATATCTTTGATTCGTAGCGAGACGAGATCCCTCTATTTAATCAAACAAACCAAGTATGCTACTCTACATGAGACTTATTTTGTTCCTAACTTAATTTAGTATTAGTATTATTATTACGATGTGGGGTATGGATCTGTCTGGTTTATTTTGTTTAAATTAAAAACAGAACACGCCGTACACGTAAGTACAACACATTTCTCTCTGACAACCCATGCATGTTCCTGTCCCTTAATTACTTTCATGATCAGTTTTACATTTTTGTATTCGATTTAATATGAATTAATTAATAATACACAGTTTTGTTTGTTAAGGAACTACTACTAACTAATGTTTCTATGGCTTTCTGTCACAGGACAAATCTTACTTTGACATATGGCAACTGTCTGCATGTAATTTCTCTGCAAATCTACAGAACAGAACTCATACATGCATGGCTTCAATCACATCACAAAACTCATACATTATATGAAACTCGGTGAGCAAATTCTCAAACCCTTTACACAAATTTAACCCCAAGAAATTTTCTTGGGGACAAAAGTTAGATTCACATAATTAACAAAAAAGAAAAAAACCCATATATACTATAGGGCAACTAAAAAACATAACCAAAAGAAAAAAAAGGACTAGATCTGTGAAGAGAGATGTTAAAAAAAGAGAAGCAATTAGCTTCATCTTGTGATCACCTTCTTCAAGCAGAGTGATTAATTAAGTTCATCTGAGCATTGATGTTAGAGAGCGGAAAACAACTTCTTCACAAGGAATTGTGAGACCCATGTCATGATCGAACCCAAATTCTTCTTCAGCTTGTTGGAGGAGTGACTGAAACAATGGATGAGTCAAGAAAGAAATTGGTACAATGTATCTACTTCTGTTTTCTCCAACATAAACAGCAAAATGACCTTTTGGTACATCCATAGGGAGACGACAATCATCATCGTACCCATTTTTCTTGCCTAAGCTTGAACACCTTTTCAGGATTTGTTTCAAGACTGTAGTTTGTTGTGAAATCTTATTGCTAGATTTTCTAATGGCCATAATAATTTTTAGAGATCTAAAGTAAATTTTTCAAATGAGTTAAGGGATGGATGGATGGATAAGAAATAGAGTGAAGAAGTAGCTAGTAGTAAATGTTACTAGTGGTGGGAGTGATTATGGGTGTGATGGTTGGTATTTATGAAGAAGGAATGGAGAGAGAAAGAAAGGGTTTTTCATGTGGAGTGTGGGGGCAAAGGAGAGCCCACGGGTGTTTTGGACTATGGAATGGACTACGGACATTGTGGGAACAAAGCCCGCTGGCTTCTCTCTCTTGTATTTTGTATGTTGGTTCCTCTCCCTATAGCAATACCAACGATATATAGGGGACCCAATCTTTCTCTACTACAGCCTCATGTTTCTCCCTCCCTATTAAAATTTCTATGGGTTATCATGGGGTGGACCCGGACCCTACCCATCCGGTCAACCCGAACTAATTAACCTACAAATTTGGGTTGGGTTGAGTCCTTGGATAAATATGTGTTAGCGAAAATACTCAGAGCAACAATGAGTTGATATGACTAGGGCAAGAGATCTGGACACAATGTTTTTACTCAAAATTTTAAGGTATTGAGTATGTGAGTCATATTCCTTATATATCATTCATGTAGTTCATTTCTAGATGCAAGACTAACCACTCATTCTTGAATAAAATATTAGATATTTTGTATATCATTTATGCAATAGATGTATTTTTAGGTAATTTAAGAAATATATAATTTCTTTTGATAAAATGAGAGAAAATGTGGTATATATTTTGGTTAATTTTATACAAAAACAATATTGGGAATCTTGGTAGAACATACTTTTAAAACAGAAATTTACATTTAGTGCATGGGAAGTGGGATAATTTATTTGCAAGCCTTCTAGGTGCAGATGTGGTTTGATGGTCATCTGACACTCTGTTCTCTGAGTTATTTGGGACATGAGAAACATATGTATCTATTCTAGAGGAGTTTCTGATTTTGGGAGATGTATTGACAGAGTTTTATCCCTATCTTGACAGTGGTTCCAGACTAGGGTTAATTCATTCTCTTATTTATTTTATGAGTGACATGTTGACCCTATGGACAGTATTTCTAGGAGTTAGCAGTTAGTTTTCAGCTGTTCTCCTTCTTTGAGTTTTGACTTTTCTTGGATGTTTGAGGTGAATACTCCTTGTGCTCATCTCTATTCTTATTACTATTCATGTATATATTATTTTGCTTTTCAAAAAGAAAAAAAATTATTTGCAAGCATTTTCACATTTCTTTATGGATGTATAAATTGCGAAAAGGGATAACAATGGAGAGAAACAAAAATCACAGAAATTGTAACTATCATATATATTTTCAAATTGCAGCAGAGTAACCAAACACGTATGCCCAGTGGCTTAATATACCTTGCGACACAAGGGGTCAATCGGTGTTTCCAGATTTGATTCTCATGATGGACAAATTTGGTATTGGTCAGTGCGAATTAAGTCCCACTCATTACTAACCAAACCGCCAAAGATTTATGATACATTGATACTAAGAAATTCTTTAGTAATATTTACTAAACTTTTCGGTAGCCATTATTATACAACAATCCAATGATTAGTACATAATAACCACAATTTAGTATTTGTGTGGTTAGTACATACTAACTACAATTTTGTGTTTATGGGGTTACCGACTTTTTCATTAATGAGGAAAAGACTATTATATCTATTTAATAACAATTACTAATGAATTTCTTAGAACTCTAATGACGGTGAAGCAAACCATAGCACCAAATAATTTCTCTCCCCTCCCTACCTGAATTCACGGACCTACAATACAACAAGTACTACTCATCGGTACAACCTGGTAATGGTTTTGGTCTGTAAACTGATGAGCGACATGTGAAAATAAAAACAAAGTGCAACAAACAAATTCATCTTTGCAGAAACCCATGTGTCCTTAATTACTGCTCCTTTCCACATTTTGACTTCTTCTAACACCATCTTAGCAAATTATTGAAACAATTTTAACAGTCTCGTTCATACACATATATAGTCATCCCATCCCATCCCATGCATGAGCATGTCCCACTTTCATATCAATTATTATTTAATTATTTGATGTCTACTTTCACATTGATAATAATTATATTTAATTATAATTAATCTCCATATATGGATAAGGATAGACCTCAATGAAACACAATCAAACAAAAGAATTAGCGAAATGCCAGAGAATAATTTGTTTCAACATCTCCTAATCCCACAAATAAATGAACAAGTATTTGACTATGTGTGTACTTGTCTAGTAAATGCGCATGTCTATCTATGATTTGATTATTTTAATGAAGACTGATCAATTAATTAAGAGCAAAGAATGACAAAGAAGCAAAGCAAAGCTAAGCTGTCGAGTGAGTATGGAATGTGAATCTGGACATGGAGAGGTCATATTCAACGTGGTTGGTTGGGTGGATGGTTCTTTTCTCCTAAGACACATTCAAGAGGAAAACAAAAAATAGGGATAGGCTTGACCGAAGTTACTAGTGTTGTGTAGCCAAACCTTCTTGCGCCTTATCACACGTTGTGCGTTGAAACTTTTAAGAGAGAACTTTGTCGTCCATTGTAATTCTACTCAACTCGAGGGATTAGTGTCTAATTATGCGCGGAGGATACCCAATTTTTTTTAAAAAAATACATTAATAGTTTCCATTTGTCTCATCATGTAATGAAATATTTGGCTATTTAAATATGGGGAACTTAGTTTAAGTGGATATTTCACTTTCCTTGGATAGAGTCTTCGTGTTATGTGAATCAGATTAATTATATTGGAGAAAGAAATGGATTTGAAATGAGAGAGATCAAAAAGGCTAACAGTTTGGAAAACACGATTTGAACCACTACAAGAAACACGGGGATTAGCGAGTGAAATATCCGTCGCTAACAGGCCCATTTCGGTCGCTAATGTCCATTAGCGAGGGAATTAGCGAGGGACCAGTTCGGTCGCTAATTCCCTCCTCGCTAGTGGCATTTAGCGAGGGAATATGTGTTAGTCGCTAATTAGCGAGGGACCAGTCCCTCGCTAATTCCCTCGCTAATGCTGACAGCACGCAACCCCAGTCTGATTGGCACGCTTATCAATTTGAATTTATTATTATTATTATTATTATTATTATTATTATTATTATTATTATTAGTAGTATAGTAGTAGTAGTAGTATTAGTATTATTATTATTATTATTATTATTATTATTATTATTACTACTACTGTTATTATTATTATTATTATTATTATTATTATTATTATTATTATTATTATTATTATTATTATTATTATTATTGTTGTTGTTGTTGTTGTTGTTGTTGTTGTTTGGATGTGGTGTGGTGGTGGTGGTGGTGGTGTAAAGAGAGAAGAAGAAGGAGAAGAGTAAAGGGAAAGAGAGTGGTGGTGGTGGTGTGGTGGTGGTGGAAGAAAGACGGTGAGAGAAAGAGGTATGTGGTTGTGGTGGTGTGGTGGTGGTGGTGTGAAAGAGAGAGAGAGAGAGAGAGAGGTTGTGGTTGTGTGGTTGAGGAGAGAGAGGGTGAGAGTGGTGGTGGTGTGGTGGGGGCGTGGTGGTGGTGGTGGTGGTGGTTTTGTGAAGAAGAGAGAGAGTAGAGGAAGAGGAAGAGAAGAGAAGAGGAAGAGGAAGAGGAGTGGGTATTGTGAAAGAATGGGTATTGTGAGTGGTGGTGGTGGTGGTGGTGGTGGTGGTGGTGGGTTAGTTTGTAGGTGAGAGAGAGTAGAGGAAGAGGAAGAGGAAGAGGAAGAGGAAGAGGAAGAGGAAGAGGAGAGGAGTGGGTATTGTGAAAGAATGAGAGAAGAGTGAGATAATGGGGTATTCGGTCAAAAAGACGTGCCAATTAGCGAGGGACGTGCCAATTCCGTCGCTAATCGTCGACCGCATAGTCGAGAGCATGCGGTATCAAATCACCCAGACGTGCCAATTCCGTCGCTAATGTGACCATTAGCGAGGGACCTACTGTTGGACTATATGATAACCTTAGAGGGGGGGTGAATAAGGTTATATTCTAAAATGAAATCTTTTTCTTGTTTTCGAAAAATTTACGATGCAAGTTTAAATCAAATGCGGAAAATAAGATTTAAACTATATGCAACACCTAAACAAGCTATAACAATGGCAGAAACAATTACAGTGATATTGAAAAATTAGCGCGATAATATCAAATACAACGACGATTAACAATAATAACGAAAACACAAAGTAGAGATAAGGAAAGAAGTACACAGTGATTTTAGCGAGGTTCGGGATAAAAGCCCTACTCCTCGGCCTCCGGCTTTGCAACCTTTGGACTTTGGTAATCACCACTATATTGTGAAGATACTTCTTGGTGTTTACAAGCAAGCAACTTCAAATACACCAAACCTCTCAATTTTCCCCAAATTGAGAACCCAAGCTTCCCGCTAAGGATTTCACCGATTCAATCTCCCGATTGAATGACTCAGAAACGCTATCCCAAGATTTCACAAACAATTCAATCTCCCGATTGAATTACCCAAGAGTTTGAACTCCTAGGATTTCTCAAACAAACAAGAATAGCAATCTTACAGATCAAACTATGATCCAATCTCTCAAACAATATGATTCAAAGATTAAGAGAGATGATGTGATTGGAACCTTTGAAATTTGAAGAACGTGTAAAGATGAAACTTATGAAAGATCAGTTCTTCAAAGATCTTTTGATGCGATGGATTTGAATATGAAAATGAAAGAATGAAAAACCTTTAATTTGAAGAACAATAGAAGATGATTTCTATGAATGATCGAGTTCTTCAAAAACTTTTCTTTTTGGTTTGATTTACACGCTTTGTTTTTCACGATGAAATGATTTGTCAAAAGGGTTGGTTTTATCGTGAAAACCCTAGAGCCTTTTATAGAGAATATGAAAATATGACCGTTGAAAATGATTTGTAACATCTTTGTTGTGATAAGTGAAGAATCGATTGATTTCTTGAAAGGAATAGGATGAAAATCGATTTTGCTTTCTAAAAGAAAGTAAGAAATCGATTTCTTACTTAAAGAAATAAGAAGGAAATCGATTACTTGCTTGAAAGCAAGGAAGCCACAAATCGATTTCTTGCTTGAAAGCACAAAGTCATCAATCGATTGTTTTCTTTCTAAAACAAGTTCTTTTATAAACAAGCAAGCTATGAATCGATTGTTGGCTTTACCAAAGAAGTGGGAAATCGATTTCTTTCTTCCAAGAGGAGGAGGAAATCGATTTGTAGCTTTTAAAATACAAAGGCAAATCGATTTTTGACTTTAGAGAACAAAGGAAATCGATTTATGGCTTTAACAACAAGTAGAAACCAATTTCTAGATTCATGTACAAAATTCTTTACTTCAAAAACAAATTCTTTTAAAACTTTTCTTTAAAAACAACAAATCATGATTCAAACTATTAATTTAAAACAACTTGTGTCTAATCTAATAAATCATGATTTTATAGAAAACATTTTTCCAAGGCAGTTCTATTTTAAAAGATCATCTCTCAACTACAAAGAATCATAAAGTTTAAGTAGAAGAGACTTACATATGTCTTAAGCAAAGCGAATAACAAATAAGTCATTGGATGGATTTGGTCCTTGCTCACTTCACCTTTAAGCTTCTATCCTTTAACTTGACACGCCAAACGCCTTTGATCATATCTATGTGCATTGTTCACCTGCGCTTAGACTCATTTGTAACCATTAGCAAACATATTGTAATTTGTTATCATACAAAACAAAGAGTGTTTGACCTTGGTTCAACAAACTCCCCCTTTTGATGATAACAAATTACCTTATGCATAGGGAGGCGATAAACAAGAAATAACGGCATAAGCTTTCCTAAGCATAAGCATTAAGAAAATAAACAACTTACATGCAAGAGAACCAAACATAATGAGTTAAATAAACAAACAAAGAAGACAAAGAAGACTTTTCTCCCCTTTGTTTTCATCAAAAGGAGAGGAAGACACGCAAGACAGATAGCATATAATATAACAAGCACATAGCATCTCAAAAATACATCACATAATCACAAGCTAGCAAAATCAAGCATACCGAGCTCTCTCCGAATCTTACAAAATTGCGCTCTGGCTAGTGGTTTCGTGAAGATGTCCGCTAGTTGGTCATCGGTGCCTACAAATTTTAATGCTATGCTCCCCCCTAGAAACATGGTCTCTAATGAAATGATGTCTTATCTCTATATGCTTAGTTCTAGAGTGTTGGATGGGGTTCTTAGCAATGTTAATGGCACTAGTGTTATCACATAGAAGCGGCACATTATCATATAACAAACCAAAATCCTCCAAAGTCTGTTTCATCCACAAAACTTGTGCAACACAATTTCCAACCGCCACATATTCTCGCGGTCGGTGGACAAAGCAACACTGTTCGCTTTTTACTAGACCGGGGAAGTCAAACAAGGTCCTAAGAAATGACAGTTCCACTAGTACTCTTCCTATCTAATGTACAACCAAACAAAATCAACATCACAAAAACCGACCAAATCAAATTGACTCGATTTTGGTACCACATCCAAAATCAGAGTTCCCTTAACATATCTAAGAATCCGTTTCTGACTTTTAAATGTGATTCTTTGGGACATGCTTGAAATCGAGCACACAAGCACACACGGAAAACATAATATCAGTCGGAAGCGGTTAAATATAAAAGACTACCGATCATACCTCGATACATTGTTTCATTTACCGGTTTACCTTGTTCATCCTTGTCCAATTTGGTCGCGATCGCCATTGGAGTGCCAATTGCCTTGGCATCACTCATGCCAAATTTCTTTAGTAACTCCTTTGAGAACTTATTTTGGTGATGAATATTCCATCTTTCATTTGTTTCACTTGAAGTCCCAAAAAGAAGTTTAACTCCCCATCATGCTCATTTCAAACTCACTAGTCATCATGTCGAAAACTCCTTGCACAATTCATCATTAGTAGATCCAAATATAATATCATCAACATAAATTTGAACTACAATGAGATGTTTGCCTTTGGTTTTAAGGAATAAGGTAGAATCAATCTTACCCTTCTTGAAACCATTTGCAATTAAATGTTGCTTAATCTCTCATACCAAGCTCAGGGCTTGTTTCAATCCATAAAGGGCTTTGTCAAGTTTAAAAACATGATTTGGATTTTCAAAATCTTCAAAACACGGGGGTTGTTTTACATATACTTCCTCTTCTAAAAATCCGTTGAGGAAGGCACTTTTGACATCCATTTGGTGTAGTTTGAAATCCATGTGACTAGCAAAGGCTAGTATAATACGAATGGATTCCAACCTAGCCAACTGGAGCAAAAGTTTCTTCAAAATCCACCCCTTCAATTTGATTATAACCTTGAACAACTAAACGACTTTTGTTTAATAAAATAACACCATTTTCATCAAGTTTGTTGCGAAAAACCCATTTAGTTCCAATAATAGTTCTATCAATGGGTTTTTCGACTAAATGCCAAACTTTGTTTCGTTCAAATTGTTCGAGTTCTTTTTGCATTGACACAACCCATTCGGATCACCTAGAGCTTCTTTTATGTTCTTTGGAACTGTTTGAGAGACAAAGGCACTATGAAAGCATAAAAGATTTAGAGAAGAACGAGTTGTTACCCCCTTTGATGGACTACCAATAATTTGCTCCATGGGATGATCTCGAACTGATTTCCAAGATTTAGGCAAGTCATCATGCGTTCTCCCATAGAGATGATCGTCCGTGTCTTGGGGCTCTCGCCCAATTCAACTGTTTCTTGAGGTTCTCGCTTGCATCTCCTTTTCTTTGATACTTTCACTATTAGGTTCGGGCATTCTTCTTTTGACCACTTCAACTACCTCATCCTCATCATCAACTTTCTTTGCAAAGGGTTAGTCTCATCAAAAGAAACATGAATAGATTCTTGCAAACATTTATCAACTTTATTGTAAACGATGTAAGCTTTACTATGACTAGAATAACCCATAAAAATACCTTCCGTTGATTTTGCATCAAACTTACCCAACTTATCCTTTGTATTTAAAATGTAGCACTTACTTCCAAAAACTTTGAAGTATGAAATATTTGGAGTTCTACCATTCCACAATTCATAAGGAGTCTTGTTGAGAGATGGCCTTAGATAGACTCGATTTAGCACATGACATGTTTGTATCAAGCTGCGTGACCCCAAAAATATTTAGGAAGATTGTGCTCATTTAGCATTGTTCTACACATCTCTTGTATGGTCCTGTTTTTTCTTTCCACCACGCCGTTTTGTTGAGGAGTCCTTGAGCTGAGAAATTGTGATCAACACCATGCTTTTCACACCAAGTTTTGAATGATGAGTTTTGAATTCTCCTCCATGATCGCTTCTAATTTCCTTGATAGCTAAGTTTTTCTCATTCAGTAACTTTCTCGCACAACTTAGCAAACTTGTTGAAAGCATCACTTTTATTAGCAAGTAAAATAGTCCAAGTGTATCTAGAATAATCATCAACAATTACAAACACATATTTGGCTCCTCCTAGACTTACAACATCAATTTCACCAAATAAATCAAGATGCAACAATTCAAGCACATTTTTGGTAGAAATAACGAGTTTTGATTTGAAAGAAGTTTTATGCATTTTTCCCAATTGACATGCATCACATAATTGACCTTTTTCATACTTAAGTTTGGGTAAACCTCTAACATGTTCATTTGCACATAATTTAGATAGAAGTTCCATACTAGCATGTCCTAAGCGTCTATGCCACACATCCACATCATCAAGTAAAGAAGGCATGCATACAATATCATCACCAACAGTGTCAAAATCAACATAATAAACATTGTTTTCACGAAAACCGACAATGTGAAAGTTAGAAGCTTCATGCACAATAAGACATTTATCTTTTGAGAAATAAACATCAAAGTCATTATCACATAGTTGACTTACACTTAGTAAATTAAATTTAACACCATCAACTAGTAAAGCATTTCTAATTTTGATTGTGTTTTCCTTACCCACACAACCTTTACCTATTACACGAGCAGTTTCATTATTGGCAAACTTCACAGATCCACTAGCCTTGTTGCTTAACTTCAAGAATAGTGAAGCATCACCAGTCATATGCCTTGAGCACCCACTGTCAACCATCCATACATTTCCCCTTTTGGATAGTCTACGCACCTACAAAGGAAAAATTAAACACTAGTGCGAGGTACCCAAATTTGGTTGGGTCCATGGAGGTTAGTTCTCAAGGGGTTTGTTTTCACAATCCACCTTGGTTTCTTGCAAGCAGGTATAAGATTGCCAAGCTCACATAGTTTGCGAATAGGACATCTAAGAGAATTATGAATTTCCTTTTTGACAATAAGTGCAAGAGAATGAATTACGTGTCGTACTTGAAGAAGCAGCTACAAATACCATATCCCTTTTTAAATTTGAGAGCTGGACTCACCTTTATAACCAATACCTCTCCTATCAACATATTCATGTTGAGAGTTAAGTAACTTGGTCAAGGTATTTTCACCAACCTCAAACCTTTTTAAAGAATCTTTTAAATTTTCATTTTCGATCTTGATTTTTTCAAAAATTTGTTTAAGCTCTAGAAATTCAAGGTTGAAAGGTTTGGCATTTTGTAGCTCCTTTTTCAATCTAGCTATCTCATTCTCAAGCGTCTCGATTTGAGTAGACATGCTTTTGTTGCTCTTTTTCAAATTCATAGTTTTTATCAAAAGATTTTCATGTTCAATATAAAGAGCCTCAAAAGCCTCACTCACATCTTGACAAACTACTATCATCATCACAAGAATCATCGAATCGAGAAAAAGAAAGATTAGAATTTGTTACCTTAGTTGAGTCACTCGCCATGAGACACGCAAGCTTTGAAGCAATCACTTCATCATCGGTTTCTTTCATCACTCGCTTTGAGATTGTCCCATGTATCATCGGGAGAGTGTCTGCTTTGCAAGACCAACAACGTTAGCAACTTCCTCTTCTTCTTTACGTTTCACCTCGATTTACGTGTCATCCCATGTAGCCTTCATTGCTTTCTTCTTTGGGTATTTGTTCTTAAGTTTTGGACAATTAACCTTGAGATGACCGGTTTGTTGCATTCAAAACATCTTGGTTGGTCGTCTCCTTTCTCATGACTATCACCTTTGTTATACCCGGATTTCTTTGAAAAATCACCTTTCCTAAACTTGTTGAACCTCATGAATTTTTTGAATTTTTAGCAAGCATAACCATGTCTTCTTCATCGATTCATCATCGATTCAACCACTTTCTTTCCCGATTTAGAAGACTTTCCCACCGCAAGAGCAAGAGACCTTTTTCTTTTACCGCTTCTTTTTCTTGGGTTTTCTTAGCACCCAACACTACTTCAAATGCTAGAAGAGACCCAATTAAATCTTGAGTAGGTAGAGTACCAATATCCTTAGCCGGTGATAGCACATGTCTTAGGAAAAATTCACCACCAACGACGCAAGTATCTTTCCATTCAAGTCCTTTGTAGAATACTTTTTACCAAGTGCTCTCAAGTTGTTAACAATTAAATTCAGCCTCTGCGGTGCATGGCAAAGAACAGCAGTTTCACCTTCCTTCATCTTGAAAGCTTCATACTCGAAGTAAGAACTCGGATTTTTGTATCTTTTACTTGGCTTGTACCTACATGAGTAGCTTCTAGACAATCCCATTTCCTTAGCGATCGACAACCTTTTACCCTACCATATTCTTCTTCACATAGTGCAAGATGTAGAATGTTCATTGCTTTGGCATTCAAGGAGATTTTGTCAAGTTCGGACTTTCTCAATTCACTCAAGTCAATGGAATAAATATCTTCTATAGGTACTTCCTCAATTTGTACCGAGTGGCTTGAGATTTGGTAGTATCTCCTCAAAGAAGAACACGAGGTTTAGTAATCTTGATTCTCATAGGCGTGAGTGGTCCATCAACAATGATCCTCCATAAAGTGAAATCTATAGCTTCGCACATGACATTTCATTCGACTACTCCAATAGTCATAGTTAGTCCCATCAAACAGGGGTGGCCTATTGAAGGACATCCCCTCTTTCATAAAAGAACCCATAATCAAAAAATTGCGAGATGTTAAGCTCTATATGCAATTACTAGCTTTGATACCAATTGTTGGACTATATGATAACCTTAGAGGGGGTGAATAAGGTTATATTCTAAAATGAAATCTTTTTCTTGTTTTCGAAAAATTTACGATGCAAGTTTAAATCAAATGCGGAAAATAAGATTTAAACTATATGCAACACCTAAACAAGCTATAACAATGGCAGAAACAATTACAGTGATATTGAAAAATTAGCGCGATAATATCAAATACAACGACGATTAACAATAATAACGAAAAACACAAAGTAGAGATAAGGGAAAGAAGTACTGCAGTGATTTTAGCGAGGTTCGGGATAAAAGCCCTACTCCTCGGCCTCCCGCTTTGCAACCTTTGGACTTTGGTAATCACCACTATATTGTGAAGATACTTCTTCAAAGTGTTTACAAGCAAGCAACTTCAAATACACCAAACCTCTCAATTTTCCCCAAATTGAGAACCCAAGCTTCCGCTAAGGATTTCACCGATTCAATCTCCCGATTGAATGACTCAAGAACGCTATCCCAAGATTTCACAAACAATTCAATCTCCCGATTGAATTACCCAAGAGTTTGAACTCCTAGGATTTCTCAACCAAACAAGAATAGCAATCTTACAGATCAAACTATGATCCAATCTCTCAAACAATATGATTCAGCAGTTAAGAGAGATGATGTGATTGGAACCTTTGAAATTTGAAGAACGTGTAAAGATGAAACTTATGAAAGATCAGTTCTTCAAAGATCTTTTGATGCGATGGATTTGAATATGAAAATGAAAGAATGAAAAACCTTTAATTTGAAGAACAATAGAAGATGATTTCTATGAATGATCGAGTTCTTCAAAAACTTTTTCTTTTGGTTTGACGATTTACGCTTTGTTTTTCACGATGAAATGATTTGTCAAAAGGGTTCGGTTTTATCGTGAAAACCCTAGAGCCTTTTATAGAGAATATGAAAATATGACCGTTGAAAATGATTTGTAACACTGTTGTGATAAGTGAAGAATCGATTGATTTCTTGAAAGGAATAGGATGAAAATCGATTTTGCTTTCTAAAAGAAAGTAAGAAATCGATTTCTTACTTAAAGAAATAAGAAGGAAATCGATTACTTGCTTGAAAGCAAGGAAGCCACAAATCGATTTCTTGCTTGAAAGCACAAAGTCATCAATCGATTGTTTTCTTTCTAAAACAAGTTCTTTTATAAACAAGCAAGCTATGAATCGATTGTTGGCTTTACAAAGAAAGTGGGAAATCGATTTCTTTCTTCCAAGGAGGAGGAGGAAATCGATTTGTAGCTTTAAAATACAAAGGCAAATCGATTTTTGACTTTAGAGAACAAAGGAAATCGATTTATGGCTTTAACAACAAGTAGAAACCAATTTCTAGATTCATGTACAAAATTCTTTACTTCAAAAACAAATTCTTTTAAAACTTTTCTTTAAAAACAACAAATCATGATTCAAACTATTAATTTAAAACAACTTGTGTCTAATCTAATAAATCATGATTTTATAGAAAACATTTTTCCAAGACAGTTCTATTTTAAAAGATCATCTCTCAACTACAGCAATCATAAAGTTTAAGTAGAAGAGACCTTACATATGTCTTAAGCAAAGCGAATAACAAATAAGTCCTTGGATGGATTTGGTCCTTGCTCACTTCACCTTTAAGCTTCTATCCTTTAACTTGACACGCCAAGCGCCTTTGATCATATCTATGTGCATTGTTCAGCCCTGCGCTTAGACTCACTGTAACCATTAGCAAACATATTGTAATTTGTTATCATACAAAACAAAGAGTGTTTGACCTTGGTTCAACACCTACAATTCCGTCGCTAATGTCAGTTTTTTGCGAGGGACAAAAATTCCCTCGCTAATTCCGTCGCTAATTCGCGTTTTTTTTGTAGTGAACAGAAACGCGAAATCGAAAAAGATTTGAAATCGATTTTTTGAACAAAAACGTGGAATCGATTTGAAGAACACAATATGAAATCGAAAAACTATTTGATCAGAAACGCGAACTAATTTCCTTGTGAGATGATGAAACTTGTAGCAAGAAAGGCGAACGAGAAATAGGGCTTGCAAAGTCGAGAAATAAGAAACGTGAAAGAAAAAACGTGAAAAAAATGGTTTGAATAAGTTGTGTAATCGCCCCAAAAAAATAAGACATAATTTAATGGTTAATTGGATTTAATTAAAATCAATAGTAATTGTGATCACAACAATGTCATTATTCAATAATAACCATTAGATTAAATTTTATTAAAAGATTGAGAATCCAACACTTATTATTTATTAAGAGTTACGGAGGAAAATGATTAGTAACATAAGTCAAACCTTTTTGATACATATATTTTAAAACGGGGTTGTACGGTGTAAGCAATTCAACTCAAGGGATATTAATTGGTTAAAGAGGGGATGGATATTAAGCACATGAAAGCCATGTTGCTCTCTCCTCCCCAGAATCCTCACACAAGGACAACATTGTATGGTAAAGTGTCCTATGATATATATGTTCGGTTGAAATGCTAACAACCTTTTACTCACCACCTCTGACTCCATGGGTTTCTGTTAATGGAGAGAGATGAATTAGATCATGTCTTATTTAATTTGGAACAAGACATGTTCTTGTTCGCCTCCACTGAAATTGTACTGTATAATTACATTTGTCCCTCTATCGATCTCCATCTACCAAAGATAATGGGTATTACTTTTCTCACACCCCCTTCTACTCAAAACACACCCCATAATGGTGTGAAATGACCAAAAGACCAACCAACACGTCTTTTTTTTCAAGAAATTTCACGTGTTCGAACACGGGGCTTCGAGTACAGGTTCGAATAACATCATTCGAGTATGTTAATTTTTGACTTCACACTCTCTTGTGCGTAATTTCACCTGTTCGAACGAGGTCATTCGAACCTGTATGCATGACCTTGTTCGAACACGTTTGAACGACATCGTTCGCGTGAGTTAAATATTGACTTCGCACCCTCTTGTGCGTAATTTCACCTGTTCGAACGAGGTCATTCGAACCTGTTCGAACAATGTCGTTCAACCGAGTCCTAAACACGCGTCTCTCGCGGCTTTTTACGCGAGGTTATTTTTGGAATAAAATTTGTTAAGGGGTATGAAAGAGTAAGAGGGGGAGTGGGAAAAGTAATACCCAAGATAATTACCTTAAGCCCACAACGGTTGTGTATAGCCAAGTTAAGATATCCCATTTGGATTGTAGTGGTTTGGGCGCCCTTGCCCATTGGATGAAATATGAAATCAGAATGCTTCTTCTAAGATTCCTGCAAAAATCATATTAAGAGAAAGCAGAATCCAAAGTTAGGATATGACAACCCTCAAAAATGAAATCTGTAAAAAGGAATGATGATATATGAAGAAATGGAAGTGGTTTTCGGGATGGGGTGGAAAGGAAGATGGTTGTGAATAGACGATAAGAGAGATGGCGGGAGAGGAAGAAATAAAATGGAGAGAGAGAGAGAGAGCGCTTTTGATTTTGAAGAAAGAGAGATGATGAGAGTTAGAAATTCAAATTTTGGATTCACTATTTTTGAATATGGTGGTCAAATTTGAAAAAGGTGGACCATAAAGGGCAAAATATTGTTTAGTTGGCCAAAAATGATTGGAGGGCAGTTCGGTAATTTTGTTAATAGGTTATTGGCATCAATTTATTATAGTAGATAGTAGATATGACTCAGATAAAAATTGAAAAAACGTCCAAGAGAAATACATTACGGGAAGATTTCGGTAGTGTATTTTCCCATAAGTACAAATACATTATCGATAAAAAGGACAGCTTTTCAATATTTGTTTCAATAAAAAGCTCTCCCAAAGCATGCTTTAAGTATGGGGCATTTTTGAAAATCCGAAGCCTCTCATTACATAAGAGGATGAGCAACTCACTTGTGTGGTTGGTCTTTGCTCAATGCCCCCAAGCTCCCCTCATGATCCATCAATACTTGACATGCAAAATTCTTGTTGATAAATTTTACTATTGTGCATTTTTCCAAGTAAATATATGCTACATAGTTCTTCGGTACTAATTTTGTTCAGTATTGTCCCAAATAATTTAGAGGTCCTGTTCAATCTTAAAAATTAGATCCCTAATTAGATTAAGGGTGTTATTTTTCGTACCCCCATAATTTCCTACCACACCCCCATAATTTCTCAATTGGACAAAAATACCCCTGAAAATTTACAAAAATCACATTTCATATTTCACATTTCACAATTTCGGAAAAAGTAAGTAAATTCGAATGCTAGGTAATTCCGAAAAACTATTTTTTTTTTTTTTTTCAATTTTTAATATTTTCTAATTACATTTTTTTTTAACAGTGGCGAGTAGACGATCAGACAACGTAGAGCGAGCAGAGTCTTCGGAGCAAAGACCGCCGCGCGACGACGCAGCGAGCGCGAGATTACAGGGAGGCGAGTAGCGATACTCCTTCTCCGGACACTTTACAGAGGCTCAGAGTCTGGGCATGCTTCGGCGTCGAGAGCGCGAGAGAGCCCGTGCTGAGTGGTAGAGATGGTTGAGCTCGAGCCTCGGCCGCTGACCTCACACCCGGTATGAGCAGCGGATAGAAGACCACCCTGATTATGAGTACCATATGCGGCACCAACAGGAGCACCCAGAGATGTATCATGACGGTTGGGAGGCTTTGGAGGAGGTTCGGGAGGAGGTTGAAGAGGAGGAGGTTGAGGAGGAGGATGTTCTGGGAGGAGGTTGAGGAGGGGAGGTTCGGGAGGAGGTTGAGGAAGAGGAGGTTCACTGCCCGGTGTGGAGCACACACCCTTATATTTACACTCTGGGATACGACCGCTTGGCGTCTTGGATAGATAGAGGCGAGGTAATATTTTAATTTTTATTTTAATTTTACTTAACAACAATTAATTACTTATTTTTAATAACGTTTGGTTTAATTTGAATTTTTCAAACCTCGGAAACTAAAGGTTGTATCTCACGGCCGTAAGTTTTCTAAAATTAGACCTCATCGACCACCACCCACAGGTAGAGCACCTCAGGTTGCGTCCCGCTAAGCTTTCGAGTTGGACATCACACCTTCTCGAGGGAATCAACCATGAGTTGATATCCGCTTTTGTGGAGAGGTGGCATCCCGAGACCTGTTTTCATTCCACATGCCCTTCGGGGGAGATGGCAGTCACCTTGGATGATGTGGCCGTCTTTGTTCCACTTGCATTGGATGGCACCCCCAATTTGGACCACAAGCCGATTTTGATTCTGCTGAGGCTTTTCACATGGGCGTGGATCGTTTGGGCATGGATCAAAGCATCGTCATCTAGGAGCTTAAGGATAACAGAGGCGATTCGAGGATCTCTGTGTAGAGGACGCCTACAAGGCGAACATGGCACGGGTGCTTATGAAAGCAGCCGCGGTGCTACATGCTCTTCACGACAGCACCACCATTCGGGCCGACAAGAGTCACACATTAGTGCGGTGAGGTGGATGTATCCGCTTCAGATCTCAAAGCGGTGTGGCGATGGTCTTGGGGGGTATAGCCGCCTACTTACCTCTACACCCAAACCGACGAAAGCGGTCTTTTTATACGACAGCGGTTCGGCGGATACTCGACATTGCTCCGGTAATCATTTATTTATTTTTTTAATTTAAAACTTTTAATTAAATTTAACATATATTAATAAGCGATTATTTTTAATTTAACTATTTCAAAGGTCTTTGGATCTACGAGCACTTTCCCACTGGTCGTTGGTCGGAAAGTGTTAGCTTAGGACGCATCGACCCACGTACACCACCGGTGGGGAACAAGAAGTGGATAAAGTAAAGTTGGTGGACTTTAGGCGCGCGGATAGATGCTCTGCGGTGGGGATGTCATCCTCACCCTTATGATGACCACAGCAGATGTTCCTTTTGGGCCGATGACGCTATTCCCTACATGCCGCATGGCTGCAGTGCGTTGGCGATTCGGCAGCTTACAGAGGATCCCTGAGCACCCATTTCGGGTAATGCTCCTCTCGCGGACAAGATCATACGAGGAGTTCTTGATGTATCGATTCGAGCGCGCGACATTTTGGCGGGCTAGTAAGTGGCGGGCTACCACGGCGAGTGCGATCGATTACCTTCCTTGGTACGATCCAGTAACGAGTGCGTCTTACTCGGTGCTGCACCCGCGGCAGAGCGAGCCACGGCCACGGCTCGGGGATCCACCATATATCATCGAGGAGCTGTTGTCCCGAGACATATGAGGAGAGGTGCAGAGCAAACATGTGATTGACCGGGATGCCTTAGATGTCGCCTGCTCACCACTTCACGTGCTTATTTTGATCATTGTTAAACATTTTGGACCCATAGTAGTTGTATTTGTACATTATATTTTTTTATGTTGCTCATTTTATATATTTTGACATATTGCTATTTAAATCATAAGTAGATTCAGTATCATATTTCCAAAATAAAGCGCGTTTAAATATTAATTTAATATACAAACAAAAAAATACAAATTTCTAATTACCATTTTTAGAGGTAATTCAAATTTTTTATTTTTGAGAACAGGAATTACCTCTAAAAATGGTAATTCAAAATTTAATTGTTTTTGAACCGAATTACCTTATTTTGAGGTAATTAGAAATTTTAATTTTTTTTTTTTTTTTTAAAACACAGGGGTATTATTGGCATTTATGGAAAAATGGGGGTGTGGTAGGGAATGAAGGGGGTACGAAAAATAACACCCTTAGATTAAACCCCCCCTAATAAAAAAAAGGTACAAGTTGTTAATGAAGATTGATGGGATTCCAATACTATTGATGGAGGATAAAGTTCAGTAATGAAAAAGAACAACAACGAAGGAGGAAACAAATGGGTGGGGGTGTGGGGAGAGAGGCGAGGAATAAGAGTGACTCGCGATACATGATCATTGAACAATGATTGTAGGCAAGCACTACCTGCAAACCCCTCTCAAATGGGTTCAACGTGGACTCTACATGTGAAAGGGCAACAGCGTTTCTTTTTTATGGGGAAAACACTGGTAAAAGACCCCCCACAACAATATACCCTCACCAAAGAGGCAAGTTTAGGGTTTATAGTGTCACATGTGTCATCCAACCCTACACCCCAAGTTGACAGCATCCTTAAAAACTACATACATAAAGCCTTACACTCACTTTGTTCTCAACGGTGTGGGACTCTTATTGAAATCACTCTGTAGTAAAGAAATGGGCAAGTGTCTTGATACGGAATCTCAACCTTAATCTTCTTCAAATACAATACAACCATGGATGGCTGGCTACATGACTCTCTTCTCCTTCATACTTTATCATCATCATCATCATCATGTATACGTTTCCTTAAAACTCAAATTTCCAAAACCATTTTATTTCCAAAGGAAGACCGACCATTGTTAAAAGCAAGGCTTTGATGCTTGATCTTACGAAGAATATAACAATGCAGTTGCATATACCCATTTCAACAGTAGATAATCCAGTGCATGCACGTAATGCTGCTGAAAATGTAAAGTGATCGTACTTCAATTTCATCACAGCCTGAAATCTGATTTATAGTACACATCTTCCTTTTAAGCTTGGCTAAGCAAGTCTTGAAATAAAGGATAATTCAAGAATGATACTTGAACTATGAACCTCTTTTTTTTCTCTCCAACATACATACACGACAAGATAGCCTTTTGGAACTTCCACTTCCTTGTTGGATGCTTGACTTGCACTTGATGATGATCGTCTAATACCAGGTAAGAAAATTCCCTTTGTTGTTTCTGTTTCTTCACACACTGAACAACCAAAAGATCTCAAAGAATTAGTAAAAGAAAGAAGTGGATTTTTTGAATTCTGATGCTTAGTATAAGAGTGGTTAGTGTGCTTGTATGAGTTATTTGCTGGGGTTTAGAGCTAGACTAGACATGGCTAATTAAAGACCACATGGTATTATTGTCTTGAAGGATTTCATCGACAACTACACAAACATGAGGTTACATTACGTGCCCCACCTTTTAAAATAATTTGCTAGCAAAGTAGGTCAGTGAATTTCACGGGAATCACCAAATTTGTAGTAATTTATTATTCAATATGCACAGAGGAGCCAGTTGATTTGTTGAATACTTTGTGTCATTATGATTTGACAAAAACAATACAAGTAATCTGCTCCTCAATTTATCATCAGATAGACAATTCTAAATCATTGCTTTGAATGGAAAAGGAATAATGCTTCTCTAAAAGATGCCTATTGTACAAAATTTCACTTCTAATCTATGTTAGTTTGCTACAGAAGAATTTTTTTAGTCCATTGATGGGTGAAGTAACATCCAATCCAATAAGACATCTTTGCAAAGAATTGTGAGACAACTGGTTGGATGATGATATTTGAATTCTTCCTCTGCTTGACTCAACAAGTCTCAAATATCATCTTGCTGTTCAAACCGTGTTCTGATTTGTAGTAGCAGGTCCAATGACTGGAATTTCATGATAAAATATATTCATTTCATAGTCACCATCAAATTTTTGGATTCATTGCAGACAGTTTATGACTATACCCAAAAATAAACAAGTAGATTCAAAAGGTTGAGAGCAAATTGTCGCTACCTGGGTGCAATCCTTAACACATACAACCTCAAAATCTGGCTGATATTTCAATCTGTGAAAAGAGAAGAATCAGATTTTGTTACAGTATCGACCACGAGGCATGAGCTATGGTCACAACCATTTGACTAATAACTAAGTTTTCTAAGAGTAAAATGTGTGCCATAGAATAATTATATAGTTTTGTTATACCATAGAAAAAGGAAAAGACAAGTTAACCAATGCTATAAAGTACAAAAGGGTCATTAATCTATTCCTATGCTGCTAATTCGAAATTCTGTAAACCAATCCTAGTTTCATTCTTTCATCTGACCCAACAGGATAGAGTTACAAGATTGCTCCTCAGTTACCCAAAGTATTCTTTCTATAATTCAGCATCAACTTTTGCTAAATTTTTTCCTGTAAAATGGAAGGAGAGTAGAAAGCATTTAAAACAAAGTATTGATAGATTCCATAGGAGAAGTAAATTTGTTTAGAAAGCAGATGAGGGAAACTCAGGAGAAAATTCAAGCTTCATTTTGGATCAGCAAGTACCCTTTCGTCGTGAAAACTGAACGTTGCTTCTAACATTCTTTTTTCCAAGGAATTACAAGTTTTGTAATTGTTAGTACTTAGTAGTATAGGAAGCTTAAATATTGATGGGAGGCGTTAGAATTTTTTAAGACAGTATAGCATTGAAGCTGAATATTTCATTCAGATGAACAATTCTCATATTCCCAAGTAAGGGAAGGAAAAATCTTTACAAGTCTAAAAGATGCCTATTGTACAAAATTTCTCTCTCTGCTAATCCATGTCAGTCTCCTACAGGGTAAGATTTATAGCCCATTGAAGCCAGAAGTAATTCGCAAAAAGACATCTTCTGAGCAAGGAATAGTGAGGCTACCCATTGGGTATTCATATCCGAATTCTTCCTCTGCTCGACTTAGCAAGTCTTGAAACGAAGGTTGATTCAAGTATGACATGGGAATCACAAACCATTTCATTTTCTCTCCAATGTACACAGCAAGATATCTCTTTGTCACATTCACAGATTAAAGGATGGGGTCCATGAGATGAGAAGTCATGTGGTGTTTTCTTAGGTACTCTGATCAAGCATCAGCAAATTCACTAGAGTGCCTATTGAAATAAATGTTCCTCGGATTTTTGAAGACACGCATCAGACATGTCACATTCTCTCTTCATATTGATAATGTTGATAATTTGCTAACAAAAACACTGTTGTCGAATTAGATAGGACTACACTCATGAAGAGATCAACAAGAACTAGGCTGTTAATAACATTTTTCAAAAGACAAATCACCGGCCGTAGCAATTAGCTAGCAAGATTTCAAAGGAAGCATTACTTCAAACTTCAAAGCATTTACAATTACATCACATTCAGCCAGTCACCTGAACCCAACTGCATCCAACATCTTTTCTTAACCCTCTTTCATTGATCAATATCCTTAAACGTCCAATCTCATCCCACATACCAAATCGAGCATATAGTTTTGATAACATAATACATATTCCAGCATGTTGAGGATCTAACTCAAGAGCCTTCTGAGCTGCCAAATTTCCCAGCTCTAAGTTCCCACGATCCACACAAGCACTAAGTAAAGATCCCCACATTGAGATAGTACGACTCACCATTCCCTTATAAAGTCTCCCATTTAGTAATTCCCATGCTTTATCCAATTCACCAGCCCTACACAGCAAATCAACTAGACAGTTATAATGCTCTTGACTAGGATCTAACTTGAAATCATTAGTCATTGATTCAAAATACTTGACCCCATCATGTACTTGACCAGTGTGAACACAAGCTGAGATCACTGTCAGAAATGCTATTCCATCAGGTTTAATTCCTTCCTTCAACATTTCATTGTACAAATCAAGTACTTCCTTATACTTCCCATTTCTACCATAAACACCAAGCATTGAAGTCCACAACACAACATCTCTTCTTCTTTCTCTTCTAACCTCCATTCCATACAATTTAAAAATCTGCCAAGCCTTCTTTACCACACCACATTTGCCATACATTTCAATCAATGCACTTTGTAGAAACACATCACTCTCTATATCAGGTATTATGCGGAGAATATAACTATGCAGTTGCATACCCATTTCAACAGAAGATAAACCAGTGCATGCACGTAAAGCTGCTGAAAATGTAAAGTGATCATACTTCAATTTCAACACAGGCATCTTCCTCAGTAGTTCAAGTTCCTGAGTCCACAATCCAGCTTCGCCGTAACCCGACAAAAGTGCATTAGCACAGACAGTATTCTTCTCAGGAATTTCATCAAACATAAGAGCTGCATCTTTTACATTAGATAATAATTTAGAGTAGAAATCAATGAGAGCACTACCCACAAAGACACTAGAATACCAACCAGATTTTGCCACGTGGGCATGTATCTGTTTCCCAAAGTTAACATCTTTGAGTTTAGATGAAGCGGTTAAAGTGGTACACAAAGCGTAGGTATCTAAAGGAACAGCGTTGGTGTGCATAAATGAGAAGGCTGTGAGAGCAAGAAAAGGGAAACCTTTGTGATGAAAATCAGATATCATAACATTGAAGTGTAATGGGTTAGTGGAATTCATGCATTTGAAGAAATTGTTGAGTGCTTGAAGGTTGTTGTTTTCAGGAAGACACGAGGCATATGTGGCAATGAGTTGGGTGTGAAAATCATGGTAAGTGAAGAGAATGCCTTTAGTGAGTAGGTGGGCATGGAGTTTCTTGATAGCTGAGAGATTATTAGTTACACGACATTGGTGCAAAAACTGAATTACGTTCAACATGTGAAGATGGAATCAAGTAGAGAGGTGTTAATTATTTGTGTTGAATAGAGATTCAGATATCAACGGTTCTTTTTGTTTAAGAGTAAATACCCAAATTGTTCTCTAACAATTTTCTTTGGGGATAAATTAGTTCCTGAATTTTTTTAGGACATATTAGTCTCATACATTTTCAAAGTGAGACATGTTATTCCCTCCGTCCCTTCGGCCGTTGCCAGCTTACTTAATGCCTCCTACGTGGCACGTTAAGTGTCATCATATCACGTTAAATGCTACGTAAGATATTATTTTGGGTCAAATTAGGTGAAACCCATTATCCCGTTTTGACTCGTTTTGTGTGTGTCCATTTCATATGTTGAGTTATGTTGTTGTAATAAACATAACTATGAAATTATATGAGTATTTGTGGAATCACCGGAATAAAATTGAGTAGCTTGAGATCCATGTTTGCTCATTCTTGTAAACAACAACGAAAATAGCAATGAACGTACACAAATCAACATATGAAATTCAAACAAAAATGACACACAAAAAATGGGTCAAAACGATAAAATGGATTTCACCTACCTAGCTACTCCTTCTCTTTCTCTCTCTTTCTGCGTTTTGCTTTAGAAGGAATGATTTCTAGTTTAGAAACTAGAAATGTGAGAAATAGGATCGAGGACCAATTTGTTCAAAATGCGCAGAGACTGATTTGTTGTTTTTTTTTAAAATTTGTTAACATTTGAAAAGCTAGAGACTAATTTGGCCCAAAATAATGTCTTACATGACATTTAACGTGCCAAGTAGGAGGTGTTAAGTGAGTTGTCAACGACTGAAGGGACAAATGGACTAACATGTCCCGCTTTCAAATGTCTAGGACTAATGTGCCTCCAAAAAATTGTCAGGGACGAACTTGTTCTACAAGAAGATTGTCAAGAATCAATTTGGGTCTTTACTCCTTGTTTAATGAAAATGTAATTAGTCAAATTCACATTGCTCCTCAACATCTGACTATCTGTTGTGGAAAAGATGCACTGACTTGTACGAATCTAATAAATTATTTCAAACACTTATTATTTTAAAATCCAACCTGACAACCCCGCGTGTCATTTCACGTAGGATTAATGAGTGATAAGTCAGTAAAATGTTTGACCAAATTAAGAAGGGATATTGATTTTAGAAATTAGGAAAATGGGGGAATTAAATTCATGAAAAAAACTTATGCGACTAAAACGGTGAATTGGTCATAATAGTTGGGGCAAAACTGTAATTAAGCTTAAAAACTAGAAAAATGATTAAACGACCGATCCATATGACCATTCTTTTTACATTTTTGAAGATCTTAAATATTGTCCGTGACCCAAGTAGGTAGCTCAGTTGGCGAGCTAAAGGATACTAAATGAGGGCACCTTACGAACGCAAGCAGAAAGTCCCGAGTTTGAGCCGAAAACCTAACATTCCCCCTCCTATTTTTTTTCTTTTAAACATTTTACATATTTTAACCAATTTTTTTTGTCGAAATCGATTATTGAGGATGAACTTACATTTATGAACTATTGATTTTTTTTAAACACTAAAGTACCATTAAACGAAATTTTTTGTCACCTTTTACATACTTAGTCACGAATTTCTTTTTGGCGTAATCTCGGTGCCGAAAAGTTGTGATATGCTGTGTATTTATAAGTAGAAAAATAGAGCACGAGAAGAAGGTCACTGAAACAAATTGTGCATGTATTCAAAGGATTCCATAATCTACACTCCAAGATATTATAGGCAGAAAGCTGTTCATGACTAGGGTTTTGCCTCATTTGTAAAGCATATTGATTGATCGATTAATGTGAGAACAAACAATAATAAGTGGCTAATTAGAGAATTCATGAGATGTAGATGGGAAAGCCTCTGGTCAATTTAAGAGACTTGTGGCAAATCAGTCATTTCAAAAAAGTTTACATGAAGGTTCTACTTGTCCTACCTTTGCCTCTCTACATTATGTACGTACTTATAAACTCCATTTGAATACATTGTTTTACTGCTATTATTCTATATATTACTTTGTGGCTGGAATAGAATATTAGAAATGGAAGACTTCTCATAATTGGATTTAGTAGTGGTAAACTTCTTAAACTCTATTATTTGATGGGATTGCCTTCTGATTAACTAGTTAATTTTAATTAGATCGATATTATTATATGGCACAAGTAAAAGACTGTTTGTTTACAAATATAATAATTATCTATGTCTTTAAATTACATAATGTGAAGTGCAATTCCTATCCTAGTATCACTTTTTCATTAGGTCTTAGACCCGTATCTTGAGGGGGATAACTGCAAAACTAACACTTGGATTGGGGGTAGTGGCAAGGTAAGGTCCCCATAATTTGCTTCAGATCACAATCTACTCCAGTACAACTAACCAATTCTGGATCTACTCGCGCATATGATAGTAATTTGAGAGTGAAAATGTAACAGTAAATTTACTGTTACTCGAAGTTTTACTGCTATATCAGCTAAATTCAGTAGTATTGAGGAAATAAAAGTAGGAACATAGTACTATTTTCCTTTTATTTTAGTGTCACATTGTCATCTTTTGTGAGTCACTCTGGCTCTAGAAGCTGCTATAGGATCCTTTAGAGTTTTTTGGTTATGATTGGGCATTGATTGTACCCAACTAGAGCCTATATATAGTCTCTGTCAGAGGAATGAATAATCAATCATTAAATTCCTTTCCTATCAGGTTTAATTCTGCTACTAGAAAACATTTCTCCTTCACTTTTCATTGTGTGGTGTTCATATATCATCATACCTGAGCTGTGAAATAGATACTATCGGGTAACCCTAGTATCCTGTTTCAGAAAAAAGTAATGCGAACTCTGGTAGGAGCTCGAATTCAAGGGATGCCATAGGTTACTTGCACTTGCTTTTGATGTGATTGGATTACAAGTACAACAATAGTTGGTTAGGAGGTGATCAATGAATAGCAGGAGTTAGAAGAATACTTGATAGAGAACTGAGCCTTTCATTTGTAAAGGGAATTCTCTCCTTGTATCTCTGCATAACAGTGGTCGCAGAATTCCCTTTCTTCATATTTCTTCTTCACTCTCATTCTCTCTATCCAGTATTCACCTAGTTAAAATTCTTGTCTTTTTGGTGGCCTCCGAATATATTCAAAAGAACTAGTGATATACATACCCATAACTTAGTGATACACAATGCTCCTCAAATTAGCACAGGGTTTGAGCTTGTGAATGTATTTGAGTTCATTTAGATTGATAAAAAAATAACAGATAATTCACATAGTTTCATTATAAGTTGGAAAAAGAATGTCGTGCTGTACAACATTTTCTCTAGCAGTCTATGTTAGGCTATATTAGAATATGATTTAAGCTTTATTTTACTTACAGCATCTCTACCCTTTAGTCATGAGTTTGTTTTTCAAAAAATCGCCAATTTTGTAATTTATAAATCGATGCAAAGAGGAGCCAGTTGATTCGTTGAATACTTTGTGTCATTATGATTTGACAAAAACAATAGAAATAATCTGTTCCTGAATTTATCATCAGATGGACAATTCTAAATCATTCCTTAGGATGGGAAAGGAACAATGCTTCTCTAAAACATGCCTATTGTACAAAATTTCACTACTAATCTGTGTTAGTTTACTGCAGTGGAAAATTTACAGCCCATTGAGGCGAGAAGTAACATGCAAGAAGACACCTTCTTTGCAAGGAATTGTGAGACCACCCATTGGATGTTCATATCCAAATTCTTCCTCTGCCTGATTCAACAAGTCTTGAAATGAGGGCTGGTTCAAGTATGACACGTGGATCACAAACCGCTTCATTTTCTCTCCAACGTACACCGCAAGATAGCCCTTTGGCACATTTGAAGATGCTTGGCTACCACTAAATGAAGCCCTTCTAATAGCAGGTAAACGAAAACCCATTTTGAATATTTTGAAGAACAAGCTGAAGTTTCAAACTTAAGGAAAATGTATCTAAGTTTTGATGCTTGAGTATTTAAGTGATTTCTGATGGTTGTGAAGGAAGAGAGTGTATTTATAGTTTTCAAGAATTTCCTGTGATCCATTTTCTTGAGAAATAATTGTTTAAGCTTAGGGTCCATGAGATAAGAGATCACATGGAGCTGTCTAGGATGTCTCAATCAAGGAATAGTAAGTGTAATAAGAGTCCACACCCCAACTTTGAATGAAAAGCCAATAGATACCACTTGAAGTCAAATGAGATGGCCAGGTTAAACTTAATTTTTTTTAATGATACCCATATTTCTATAGACATGCATTAGACACGTCATGCATTCTCTTCATATTAATAACACGATCAATACTGTTATGACACGATATTCTGATCTCCCATTATAAGGTGGACTAAAGCTGAAAACTTGTACTGATAAAAATTGTTTGACTTATTTCTGCATATAAGAATGATTAGCTAATGGAACCTTGAACCAGCGTTAAACTAACATGGAGTGTCTTCTTCTATAATGTTTAAGAAATGGATTCGAGGGGAACATGTGGAGTTGTTTTTAATGTTTCATAATATATTTTTTGTTTGGTAGAAGCAAAACTATCTTTACATCTTCCCTGTGAACAATGTTTCCAATAAAATCATACCTACTACTTTTTGTTCAGAGTTCCAAGTTCTAAATTTAAAACTGATAAACAGACACAAGCTGGTAGGAGATATGATATTGTATAGAGCCATGAATAATAGACCAAGAAATAGCAGGCTAAGGAAGAGACCATGGCCTTGTTTTAGATGAGCTTCTAGCTTACAAGAACATTTCAACTGAGATAAATATTTGCTTTTTACTAATTAGCGTGAGACAGAAGCTTTCTGGATCGTATGGGGTAGAGTAGTTCAACTTATTGCCAAAAACATGTTGAATGACTTCCACTTCCTATTTATTGCAGAAGCTGACCAAAGTGTCTGGTCAATTATAAGGCTCTTGAGGGAGAGGATATGATTCAAGTTTTATTTTGGACGTTGATAGTATTCAACATGTGCGTCTGCTATTTATTGACAAGATGATAAGATGCATGATACAATGGACCACACACTTAGGATAGTACCACACACTCTTTTGTTCGATAGAAACTTAACTAGTTAGACTCACTCTTCTTAAATATCATGTTGCTGTTCAAACCGTGTTTTGATTTGTAGTAGGCTATTAGTAGCAAGTCCAATGACTGAAATTTCATGATAAATTTTATGGGCAATGAATAGCCATTAGAATAGCATATAGCACTTTCAAGATTTTATTATTCACAATTGAGTTGGGTCATGACAGCTTATGATATGCTATGAATTTAGTCAATATACGTATAATATAGAAATAGAGGCACGGGAGAAAAGTCGTTGGTTTAAAGGAAAGTGGGCAGGCAATTGGGAGATTCATAAGCATTCAAAGGATTACATATATTCTACATTCCAAGTTATAGGCAGAAAGCTGTTGACCAGGATTATGCCTCAGTTGTAAAGCATATTGACTGATCAATTATATGAAATATAGAGGGGAAATTCTCTGGTGAATTTCAGAGGCTTGGGGTAAAGGATAATCCTGAATCATCATCATGTATGTTTACTAATTATTAAACAGTAAGATTCGAACGAGTTTTAAACTAATTTATAGGAAGATTCTACCTTTGCCTACACTCTACACTAGTGTACTTGTAGTTTCCATTTGAGTCGTGATTTGAAATATAGTACATGTTTTACTGATATCCTAAGTTGACTTTGAGGCCGGCTTAGAAAAGTTAATATGGAAGACTTCTCATCATCATAATTAATAATAGAATGTCACAATACTTAAGCAGATAGCAATAAAACTCAAGGAAACAAACAAGTATAGCGGCCAGCTGTCGCTATAAGTAGCGATAAGCTTTTTTTTGGTGAAAATAAGTAGTGATAAGCTTGAACTCTAATATTTGATCAAATAAAAAAACTACGAGATCTTCTTGGAAGCTGTTGCAACTTTGAATGGATTGATTACTGCCATATTATTAAACTTAAACCAAACTGTAAAATCTGACTGATATATCAATTGGAGAAAAGAGAAGGATCGGATTTTCTTACAGTATCAACCATGAAATTTGCAGGAATATTCAAGCTTGATTTTACTTACAGCATTTACCCAAACTTTAGCTATAATTAATAAATCGGGAAAACTGATCATTATTACTTCTAAGTTTATTTTCTCCAAGGAGTCACAAATTTTGTAATTTATAAATAGCAGCACAAAGGAGCCAGTTGAGTTGTTGAATATTGTTTATCATTATGATTGCACAAAAATAATACAAATTATCTATTCCTGAGTGTCATTCAGATGGACGATTCTAACTCATTCCCAGTAATGTGAAAGGAAAATTCTTTATCTAAAAGATGCGAACTGTACAAAATGTCACTACTAATTTATGTCAGTTTCCTACAGCTGAAGAAGCTAGAAGTAATATGCAAGAAAACATCTTCTTTGCAAGGAATCGTGAGACCACCCATTGGATGATCATATCCGAATTCCTCTTCCGCTTGATTCAGCAAGTCTTGAAATGAAGGTTGATTCAAGTATGATAAGGGGATCACAAACCGCTTCATCTCTCCCCCAACATACACTGCAAGATAGCCCTTTGGCACATTCCCAACTTTGGAAGATGCTTGGCCAACGGTAAGTGAAGTACGTCTGATAGTAGGTAAACGAAAACCCATTTCAAATGTTTTGAATTTCTTAAACTTAAGACAACTTTATCTAAGTTATGATGCTTTAGTATTCAAATTACTTGTGATGATTGTGAAAGAAGATAGTGTATTTATAGTCTTTAAGAGTTTCTTATAATCTATTTTCTTGAGAAATAATTGTTGAAGGATGGGTCCATTTGATGAAAGATCAGATGGTGTTGCCTTGGATGTCTCTGAGCCTCCACGGAGAGTCATTAAATGCAATCCCCACCTTTGAACGAAAGGCCAATAGATTTCCCACTTGAAGTCAAATGGGATGGCCAGGTTAAATTAATGTTTGTTTGATTATTACGCGGTCAACGCCGATATATAGCTACTACAAATTCACTTGTTGATGAATGATTCTAATATAATCATAAATTTTAGGAGGCAAAGAGGTCAGAGAACCTTTATGAAGGGCTTAGTCAGAAGGTGATGGTGATTGGTGACCAGATCCAGAATATAGTAAGTGCAATTTTAAGACAACACTCCAAAAGAGAATAGTATATGTTTGGACTTTGGACCCACTATTAGCAAAATTATGCTATTCTGATCACCACTTATAAGACGGACTAAAACTCAAAATTTGTACTGATAAAGGTTGTCAAAATTTGATGATTTGCACTGATGAATTCATATTTTTATCGGCAATTGTTAGTGGTTAAATAGTTGGGGGGAATGTTAGGTTGATGATTTGGACTTTGATTTGTACTGATGAATTCATGAACTACCGTTAAACTAGCAATGAATATGAGGGAAACATGTGGTGTTGTATTTAATGTTTCATAATATATTTTCTGTTTCCTCGAATAGAAACTATTGTTTATATCTTCCCTGTAACTACAAAGAATGTTTACAGTAAAATCATACGATGATTGCTCACACTACTTCCAGTATAGGAGTTCCAAGTTCTAAATTTAATATTGATAAACAGATATAAGTAGGGAAGAAATATGATATAGAGCAATGAATTTAGAGACCCAGTAACAACAAAGGAAGAGACCATGGCCTAGTTTAGACATGAGCTTAGCTTACAAGAACATTTCAATTGAGAATTCATGAGATGTCCAATTTATGGCTAAAACGTGTTGAATGACTTCCACTGCTTAATTATTGCAGAGGCCAACAATTTTTGAGAGAACACCTGTAGGTGGCTTATGAAATTAATTTAACAAACATAGATTGCTAAGGTTCTTTCATTTCAAATATTTTTGTTTGCATTTCATATTTTCATTTTTGGTTACAAAAATGTTTATTTCTTATTTTTATTTCCTGTTTTCTGTTATCTCAGTCGCACCGGTCATCTCAGTCATCGAAAGCAAGTTTGAAGCGATGCAACTTGAGGAAGTTGAGGCTCTTCTCCTCGCTCATGAAATGCAAAGCGAAAGGTTCAAGAAGTCTGTTGAGATGACTAAACAAGACATTGATAACGTGATTCGCCAATCTGTGCCTACGTCTGCGACTACAGAGCGGCTGTAGTTCCGTTTTATTAACTGTATATTGTGTGTCAATATCTTAACAAGTCCCAATGAGATCCGATCTCCACACTCCCCTATGAGTGAAATATGTAATATGAATAACGGCAGGCTGCTAGGAGCTTGAACTCAAGTGTGGCCATTGGTTACCTATTTTAAGACCACTCTATTCAAGCTTGAAATACGGGGAGTCCTTTTGTTTTAATTGGTGACTCAGACGTTTGTTTTAACTTGCAAGCTGGGATCAATTACTGGCATATTCATGTCTCCATTTTGATTTCAATATGTTCAGGTAAACATCTGGTTACAAACTTTAATGAAGTTTTACTCTATGGCAATAAATAGTCACATTCATTAACAAGGACCCATAATGAATTTTCATCTCAATCTGTTCACACTGGTAGCTGAAAATTCTAATGTCATAATTTTAGGCATAGGCCTCTACGACAAAATAAAGTCTGGAAGGAGTACACTTGAAGAAATAAACATTATGGCTTGGAATATGTTGGTTACTTGATATCTGGGAGTTAAAAAAGTTTAGTTACTAAAGAACTGATATCAACAATCTGTTCACCCTTGTTGTGCTATAAAAGTAGATCAAGAAATTTGCAGGAGAATTGAAGAGTGGTTTTGCTTACAACACGTAGCCATGAACATTACTTCTTACATTCTTTTTCTCCAAGAAATTACCAGTATAGTATAATACATAAATAGAAGTACAGAGGAGACAGCTCAGTTGTTGAATACAGTTTGTCATTATGATTAGACAAAAATAAAACAAATAATCTGTTCATGTTGAATTTGTAATTCAGATGGACTATTGTAGACCATTCCCAAAAATGGGAAAGAAAAAAACAAGTCCAAAGATGCCTATTGTACAAAATGTCACTACTAATCTATGTCAGTGTCCTACAGTGGAAGATTTATATCCCATTGAAGCTAGAAGTAATATGTAAAAAGAAATCTTCCGTGCAAGGAATTGTGAGACCACCCATTGGATGATCATATCCGAATTCTTTCTCTGCTTGACTCAGTAAATCTTGGAATGAAGGTTGATTCAAGTATGACACTGGGACAACAAACCGTTTCATTTTCTCTCCAACGTACACTGCAAGGTGGCCCTTTGGCATATCCGTAGCTTTTGAAGATGTTTGGCTACTGTTAAATGAAGCCCGTCTAATGGCTGGAAAACGGAAACCCATTTCAAATGTTTCAAAGAACAAGCTAAAGTTCTCAAGTATAAGCAAAATGTATTTGAATTTGATTCTTGAGTATGTGAATGACTTGAGATGGTTGTGAAAGAGGGCATTAGATTTATAGGTTCCAAGAGTTTTCTGAAATCCATTTACTAGAGAAATAATTGTTAAAAGTATGGAGCCCATGTGATAAGAGATCACATGGTTCTGTCTTGGTGTCTTAGATGACTCTATCATTCAAACCCCACTTTCTGAATGAAAGGCCTTACAGTACCCATTACAGTACAATGACTACTAATTTTTTAGACATGCATCAGACATGGCACATGTTCTCTTGTATTGATAACACTGCTTAGTGTTCAGAAGTAGTTCCTAAAAACTCTGTTATTGGTGACTGGGTTGAGGAATTTAAGTAAAATTATAAGACAACACTCCAGATGAGAGATCAGATGGTGTTGTCTTGGATGTCTCAAACAAGGATCAGCAAGTGTAATAAGAGTGTACAGCCCACCTTGAATGAAAGGCCATAGGAATGTACACTTGTAGTTGAATGAGATGGCCAGGCTGGTTTAATTAACGCTTGTTTAATGGCTAACAATATTTTTGTAGACATGCACCAGACAGGTTCCTCATAATTATCAATAACACGTCTGAATGCCGATATATAGCTACCAAGAATTCTCTTGTTGATAAATTCTAAGGAGCAAATAATGGATACAAATCATATCTGTTAGGAAGCTACATATCAAGGTCTTGGTCAGAAGTGCAATCATTAGAGAACACTCAATAAGAGAATAGTACTACCTTTGGTCCACTTTATAAAAGAAAAACTCCAACTTCCACCGATAAGGGTTATTTTGATGATTTTGTCTCAGTGTAAGAATATTTAGCTAATAGAAATTTAAATCATAAACCTCTAATAAACTAGCAGGGAAGGTCTTCTTCAGCAATATTTTCTGAAATAAAGTTGAGGGTTTTTTCATAAATCTCTATGGTTTTTTCTATCTTTATAAATATGAGCTAAACTACAGTTTCCAGGCCCCTAGCTATTATGACAGTCTACTACTGGTAGAAACCGTTCCCTAACCAAAAGGGATGGTGAATGAGTTAGACGGTGGAAACCATTCCCTACTAAATTGGATGGTGAATGAGTTATTCTATGTGATTTAGTGCGTGACAGGGTTCATTAATGTCTACTTAGGAATCCCTTTAGACTACTGCCACATTGTTTAACTTGATATATCAACTGGTGAAAAGAGTAATAGCTAAGTTTCCTAAGAGTAAAATGTCTGCCATAGAGTGATTATACAGTTTTGTTATGCCATCCCTTTAGAAAAAACGAAAAGACAAATTAACCAAAACTATAAAAGACAAAGACTATACATCCTATGTAATAATCTCAAGCTTTAGATTTAGAAGGTTGTGTATTTAAGGTGGTGTAACTGAATCTCAGGGGAGTTAGAATATCTGGAGGAGCTTTGTTCTAATTATATCAAGAAACATGAAATAATTGACTTGTATAAATACTCCCTTCAAGAAGGATAAAGAAATTCTGAAATGGTAGAGCGAAACAAAAGTAGAACTGAAATATTTTTTGGAATTTGCGCAGAGTCAAACTTGATTGCTATAAACAATAAAAAGAAAAAAAATCTTCTGATATGAATCAACCTTATGTCATTTCTGATAATAAAAGCAATTCAATATAGAAATAGATCAGTGATACTTAAAGTATACTTAAGCTTAATTTTGCTCTCAACAGGTAGCCTCATAGCAGTGAACTTTGCTTTATTAGTTTCACGTTTTTGCTAGGAATAGGCAGTTTTGTAATTCATAAACCAGAAGCGTAGGGGAGTCAGTTGAGTTATTAAATACTTTGTGTCACTGGGATTAAACAAAATAAAAGGAGAACACAATCTGTTACTGAATATGTCATTAATTCCATAAAAAAATGTCATTGAAATGGAAAAATCTTATCCATTCCCAAGTAAGGGAAGGAAAAATGTTTACAATTCTAAATGAGGCCTATTGTACATAATGTCAGTACTGCTAAACTATGTCAGTCTTCTACAACGGAAGATTTATAGCCCATTCAAGCGAGAAGTGGTATGCAAGAAAACATCTTCTGTGCAAGGAATTGTGAGACCACCCGCTGGATGATCATATCCAAATTCTTCCTCTGCTTGACTCAGCAAATCTTGAAATGAGGGTTGATTCAAGTATGATAGGGGGATTACAAATCGCTTCATTTTCTCGCCAACATACACAGCAAAATATCCCTTTGGCACATTTGTGGCTTTTGAAGATGCTTGGCTTCCGCTAAATGAAGCTCGTCTAATAGCAGGTAAACGGAAACCCATTTCAAATGTTGTGAAAAACAGGCTGAAGTTCTCAAGTCAGAGAAAAATTTATTGAAGTTTTGATGGTTGAGTAAGTGAATTAGTTGTGATGGTTGTGAAGGAAGGAAGGAAGATAGTGTATTTATAGTTCTCAAGAGTTTCTTCAAATCAATTTTCTAGAGAAATGATTGTTTAAGGATGGGGTCCATAAGAAGGGAGATCACATGGTATTGTCTTAGATGTCACGAACAAGGACTAACAAGTTCATCTAGATTGAAAACCCCACCACCTTCTGAATGAAAGGTCAATACTTGAAATCAAATGTGATATATGATCAGGTTAAACTGGATGCTAGTTAATAATGTCTACTCATACTTTTTCAGACATGCATCAGACATGGCACATGTTCTCTTCATATTGTTAACAGTAACACATCTTAATGTTGATGTATAGTTACCCCAATACTCTCAATCACTCACAATTGTGAATATCTGCAAATTACCATAGTACAGTAGGACCAGAATATAACTTCACTTGCTGTTGCCATTAATACAACTAAGAAGCCGTGTGATGATGTTGTTTGATTAATACAATGCAAGAAGCAATGATCATTTGGAAATGGGACTCAGTTTGTATTGCAGATAGAATGAAAAAAGCATCAAATTAACAAGATATTATTTTTGTGGTGTGGACAAAACAAGGAACCAGATGAACCACATAGAAGAATCCATCAAATGGCTTAGGCCGTCTCAAAACAAATTTGTCGGTGTTCTAAGATGATCAGGGACATAGGTGGGTGGTACAATTGTGCGGATATTATAACCATTATCAGGTCAGGCTTGGTGAATATCTCTTGAAGAATTACAGATCTTAAAATTTTATAAAAAATGATAAAAGGAAGATACCAAATAAGTATAAAAAATAGTACCAAATATTCTTCGGCTCTACCTAGCAGTTATTGAAATGAAAGATGATTCAGCAATGAAATTGGTATTATATCCTTTTTTTTTCACCTGCTTACAGGTATATAGTGGAGTTCCCTTTAGGTGCATCCTTGGATGGATGCTGCAATGGCTTGATTTGCAAGCAAGGTAAATGGGCAAAGAATGTGTTTACACTCACAATGCAAACAAATAACCGTTATAGCAGTATCTGCTCGAACTTAGAAGAGATCTATTTTTCGATGTCTTTGTTTTTCACAATTGATTTCGTGGGAAGAATGATTCGAATATCTTGTGTTTCTAAAAATAAACAAGGGTGTTTTTTTTAAAAGCAAAATATTGTATTAATAGGAGAGTTCTAGGAGTACTCCAACTCGTATACAAGACCAATTAGTCGGGAGAAAGTACACTAAGATAAACAAGAGTGTGTATGTCTATGTTGTTTCCTCGGAAGGAAAACAGGTTGCTCATTGCTGTGGTGTGGAAAAGATCTTTCTATTGCTATACTCGTATTTGTCTTTCTATTGTTCTGTTAACCAAGTGAGTCCTAAGAACAAACAATAGAATAAAACAATCTCAAGGGACTCCAGAATATCATTGTATTTATATTAAATAAATTAACAGATATTACATGTCTAATGGAAACACTTCTCAACTAGATTGAATGGTTGATGATGGGGATCCCACAGTATTCTCAAAGGTATCTGCATATTTACAAAGTGCTGCCAAATTGTTGAACTTGAACTTAAGCATGAAATCTGGCTGACGTATGCGATTGGAAAAAGAGAAAGATCAGATTTTGTTAGTGTTAATTAATTTGAAGTTAAGCATGAAATCTGGCTGAGAAATTCCCTTCTTGTAGCAAAAGTAAAAGAATTTACCAACACAATAAAGTACAAATAGTAAATCCATTATAGTGTGTATATCGTTAGTTGGAAATTTCGGAGGAGCTTCTATTTAAGATGAAGATTCAGTTAATAGAAGCATAAGGCATATAAAAAGTTTGTGAGCTTAAATACAAGACATTTTATCAACTATGGAGAGGTACCCTCCAATCTTAAGCTTAATTTTGCTCATAAACGGAAGCGTAGAGGAGACAGTTGAGTTATTGAATGCTTTTGTGTCACTGGCATTAAACAAAATAAAAGGAGAACACAATCTGTTACTGAATATGTCATTAATTCCATAAAAAAATGTCATTGAAATGAACAATCTTATCCATTCCCAAGTAAGGGAAGGAAAAATGTTTACAAGTCTAAATGAGGCCTATTGTACATAATAATGTCACTGCTAATCTATGTTAGTCTCCTACAGGCTAAGGCTAAGGTGCAAGATTTATATCCCATTCAAGCGAGAAGTGGTATGCAAGAAAACATCTTCTGTGCAAGGTATTGTGAGACCACCCGCTGGATGATCATATCCAAATTCTTCCTCTGCTTGAGTCAGCAAATCTTGAAATGAAGGTTGATTCAAGTATGACACGGGGATCATAAATCGCTTCATTTTCTCGCCAACATACACAGCAAGGTAACCCTTTGGCACATTCGTGGCTTTTGAAGATGCTTGGCTTCCGCTAAATGAAGCCCGTCTAATAGCAGGTAAACGGAAACCCATTTCAAATGTTGTGAAGAACAGGCTAAAGTTCTCAAACTTGAGAAAAATATATTGAAGTTTCGATGGTTGAGTATGTGAATGAGTTGTGATGGTTGTGAAGGAAGATAGTGTATTTATAGTTCTCAAGAGTTTCTTTAAATCCACTTTCTTATGAAATGATTGTTTAAGGATTGGGTCCACAAGATGAGAGATATCACATGGTGTTGTCTTCAAGGACTAACAATTTCAGTAAGAGTGCAAACCCCACCACCCTCTGAATGAAAGGCCAATACTTGAAATCTAATGAGATATGCATCAGACATGGAACATGTTCTCTTCATATTCATAACAGTAACACATCTTAATGTTGATGTATAGTTACCGGAAAACTCTCAATGACAATTGTGAATATCTTCAAATACCTTAGTACAGTATTCAAGAGTTTCCTAAAATCCATTTACTAGAGAAATAATTGTTAAAAGGATGGGTGGGTACCATGTGATAATAGATCACATGGTTTTGTCTTAGTGTCTGAGATGCTTCCATCAAGGATCAATTAGAGTTCAAGCCCCACTTTCTGAATGAAAGGCCTTACAGTACCCATTACAGTACAATAAGGCCTACTAATTTTTTAGACATGCATCAGACATGCCACATGTTTTCTTGTGTTGATAACACTGCTTAGTGTTCATAAGTAGTTCCTAACACTACATGGTGTTGTCTTCAAGGAGTAACAAGTTCATCAAGAGTGCAAACCCCACCACTCTCTGAATGAAAGGCCAATAATAGAGAGGACACACTTGAAATCAAATGAGATATGTTCAAGTTAATGCCTACTCATATTTTTTCAGACATGCATCACACACTGCTAAGTAAAATTGTAAGACAACAGTCCAGATGAGAGATCACATGGTGTTGTCTTAAATATCTCAATCAAGTCCAATGACTTGAATTTCATGACTTCTCAAATATCACTTTCAAGATTTTATTGTTCTCAATTGAGTTGGGTCCAGAAAGCTTATGATATGCTACGAATTTAGACAATATACGTATAATATTGAAATAGAGGCACGTGTTGGTTTAAAGGAAAGTGGGCAGGCAATTCTGAGAGTCATATAAGCATTTAAAGGATCACATATTTTTCCATATTCCAAGTTTTAGGCAGAAAGCTGTTGGCCATGGTTATGCTTCAGTTGTTGTAAAGTATATTGAGTGATCAATTATATTATGAAATATAGAGGGGATATTTACACACTTGGTCGGTGATATTCATTAAATGAACCTAAAAAGTAATTTGTCTTTTATAAAGTGGATCAGAGATAGTATTAAACAATATAAGGTTCAAATGAGTTTCAAACTACTTTTATAGGAAGATTCTACCTTTGCCTACTCTCTACACTATTGTACTTGTAATTCCCATTTGAGTCGTCATAAATTGAAATACATGTTTTACTGCTATCCTAAGTTGAATTTGAGGCCGTCTTAGAAAAGTTAGAAATGGACGACTTCTCATAATCATAATTAATAATAGTATGTCACAATACGTACTTAAGCAAAAACATTAACAAACAAGTATAGTTGCCATCCGTCGCTATAAGTAGTGGTAAGCTAGAACTCTATTATTTGATCCAATCAAAAAAACTATGAGATCTTCTTGGAAGCTGTTGCAACTTTGAATGAATAGATTACTGCTATATTATTAAGCTTAAGCCTAACTATAAAATATTACTGATATATCAATTGGATAAAAGAGAAGGATCGGATTTTCTTATGGTATCAATAATGAAATTCACAGGAATGAATATTCAAGCTTGATTTACTGACAGCATTTACGGTTTAGCTTTATTAATTAATTAGTAAACCAGGAAACTGAGTATTTGTTCTAAGTTTCTTTTTTCCAACAATTTCTAAATAGAAGCACAGAGGAGCCAGTTGAAGTTCTTTGAATATTTTTTTTTATCATTATGATTGCACAAAAATAATACAAATATTATGTTCTTGATTTTGTCATTCAGATAAACAATTCTAACTCATTCCCAAGAATGGGATAGGAAAAATCTTTATCTAAAATATGCATACTGTAGAAAATGTCACTACTAATTTATGTCAGTTTCCCTCAGCTGAAGGTTTATTTATAGCTAGCCCATTGAAGCAAGAAGTAATTATATGCAAGAAAACATCTTTCTTTGCAAAGAATTGTGAGACCACCCATTGGATGATCATATATATCCAAATTCTTCTTCGGCTTGATTCAACAAGTCTTGAAATGAAGGTTGATTCAAGTGTGATAAGGGGATCACAAACCGCTTCATCTCCCCTCCAACGTACACTGCAAGATAGCCCTTTGGCACATTCCCAGCTTTGGAACATGGTTGGCCAGCTAGCTGCAAGTGAAGTACGTCTGATAGCAGGTAAGTTTAAAGCCCATTTCAAATGTTTTGAAGTTCTTAAACTTAGGAAATATTTATCTAAGTTTTGATGCTTTAGTATGCAATTGACTTGTTGATGGTTGTGAAGGAAGATCAGAAGGTGTTGTCCACTTGAAGTCAAATGAGATGATGGGCAGGTTTGTTTAATGGTTGTTTATTGGCTATGCATTATTTCTGTAGAGTGTAGACATGCATTTGACCTGTCACGCGTTCGTTCATATTGGTTACACGGTCGTTCAACACTGATATATATATAGCTACTACAAATTCACTTGTTGATGAATGAATTCTAATATAATCACAAATGTTTTAGAGGCAAAGGTCAACGGTAAGAGAACCTTTATGAAGGCTTAGACAGAAGTCATGGAGGCCAGATGACAACACTCCAAATTTGATGATTTGGACTGATAAATTCATGAATTACCTTTAAACTAGCATGGAGCATCTTCTTATGTAATGTTTATTAGTTTAAGCACTGAATATAAAGGAAACATTTGGTTTTGTATTTAATGTTCATAATATATTTTCTCTTTCCTCATAATAGAAACTTCCGTTTTTTATCTGCCTTGCAAAGACGAATCAGAGTTCCAAGTTCTAAATTTAAGAATGTATATAATCATAATATGATGTATCAATTGGAGAAAAGAGAAGGATCACATTTTGTTAGAGTAAACATAAATTAGGATCACACAATTGAGCCAAAATTTTGACTAATAACTAAGTTTAAAGCAAAAAAGTTGTTATTATAGAGTAAAAATACAGTGTTTTTAGTCTAAATGACTTTAATGTAGCACTTCCTTCAAACTCAATTACAAGTAAACAAAAATACTAACTTTATATTAATTTGAATGATAAGAAGATAAACTACATTTACTAAACTATCCTTGATCATAATGGTCCTCACATTTGAATTTGTACTTCTCTTATGGAGAGTGTCACTCTGTTGGAAATTAAACTTGAATTAACTCGAAGGTATTTTTGGAAGAAAGACATTAAATAGAATTGATTTGATTTGATTTGATTTCAAGTCCATCTTTTTTACTTATAATTGAATCTAGATAGAGTACGAGAATCACACATATTGTATAGCTACCAAGATGATCAGGGGCGTAGGTGGTATATATACACTCGTGCTATACAAAACTGTAGTCTGTGTTAGGATCTATTGCTAGTATAAAACATAAGAAGAGAAAGCCTACAGACAAAGATAAGTTTCAAGTCAATACCATGAGTAAAATAATTTGTTATAGAAGTAGGAAAGTGAACTCTACAGGAATATTCAAGCTCTCTAGTCATAATTAACAAAGTGGGAAAACTAACTTCTTTTTTCTTCAAGAAGACATCTTGTGCAGGGAATTGTGAGACGACCCATTGGATGGTTATATCCGAATTCTTCCTCTGCCTTATTCAGCAAGTCTTCAAATGAAGGTTGTTTCAACGGGTATCACAAATCGCTTCATTTTCTCATCGACAAACACGACAAGATATCCCTTTGGTACAATGACAACTTTTGAAGATGTTTGGCTACTGGAAAATGAAGCCCGTCTAATCGCAGGTAAACGGAAACCCATTTCTAATATTGGGAAAAACAGGTTAAAGTTATCCAATTTAAGAACAATTTATCTAATTTCTATGCTCGAGTATGTGAAAGAGATTATCGAAATCCATGCATGCATTTGCTGCCAGAGAGGTGATTGTTAAAAGAATGGTGTTGTCTTAGATGCCTCCATGAAGGATCAATAAGAATGCAAACACCACCCTTCTGAATGAAAAAGGCCAGAAGAGTACCCATTGGAAACCAAATAAGACATGCTCGATCATGTTAAAAAACTCAATGCTTGTTGTTTGTGGTTACTCTTTGTTTTCCTGATATGCATCCGACATGGCTGGCACATGTTCTTTTTATATTGTTAATAACACAGCTTATAGTTGATATATGACTTCCAGAACTTACCACATAAAATTGTAAGATAACTAACACTCCATAAGAGAATAGTATATGTTCGGATCGGACCCACAAGTAGTATACATACATACATACATACTCCATTTTGCCGTTCTTATTTTCATTACTTGTTCATATTTACTTTGAAATAATTGTAGTCTTTTGAGGACAGTTTAGCAGTCGCTGCATTATAAGATCTTCCATTATTAAAAAACTTAATCTCAAAACTGAAACTTCCACTAATAAGGAGGGTCTTCTATTCTTCAGCAATATGAAACAGAATTGGACCTAACTCCATCCCCAAAACCATGGTCAAGAGGAGGAGGTTTGCCCAACCTATATAAGCCTTCACACCAGGCTCATGACACCCGATGAGGGACTCCAAGTCAGTTCATTACTCCTCCTTGAATCGAATATCGAGAGGCTCATGAATTCTCATTACGAGAAAAAAAACAAAGACATCGAAAAATAGATCTCTTCTAAGTTCGAGCAGATACTGCTATTTGTTTGCGTTGTGAGTGCTAAACACATTCTTTGCCCATTTACCTTGCTTGCAAATCAAGCCATTGCAGCATCCATCCAAGGATGCACCTAAAGGGAACTCCACTATATACCTGTAAGCAGGTGAAAAAAAAAAGGATATAATACCAATTTCATTGCTGAATCATCTTTCATTTCAAGAACTGCTAGGTAGAGCCGAAGAATATTTGGTACTATTTTTTATACTTATTTGGTATCTTCCTTTTATCATTTTTTATAAAATTTAAGATCTGTAATTCTTCAAGAGATATTCACCAAGCCTGACCTGATAATGGTTATAATATCCGCACAATTGTACCACCCACCTATGTCCCTGATCATCTTAGAACACCGACAAATTTGTTTTGAGACGGCCTAAGCCATTTGATGGATTCTTCTATGTGGTTCATCTGGTTCCTTGTTTTGTCCACACCACAAAAATAATATCTTGTTAATTTGATGCTTTTTTCATTCTATCTGCAATACAAACTGAGTCCCATTTCCAAATGATCATTGCTTCTTGCATTGTATTAATCAAACAACATCATCACACGGCTTCTTAGTTGTATTAATGGCAACAGCAAGTGAAGTTATATTCTGGTCCTACTGTACTAAGGTAATTTGCAGATATTCACAATTGTGAATGATTGAGAGTATTGGGGTAACTATACATCAACATTAAGATGTGTTACTGTTAACAATATGAAGAGACCATGTGCCATGTCTGATGCATGTCTGAAAAAGTATGAGTAGGCATTATTAACTAGCATCCAGTTTAACCTGATCATATATCACATTTGATTTCAAGTATTGACCTTTCATTCAGAGGGTGGTGGGGTTTTCAATCTAGCTGAACTTGTTAGTCCTTGTTCGTGACATCTAAGACAATACCATGTGATCTCCCTTCTTATGGACCCCATCCTTAAACAATCATTTCTCTAGAAAATTGATTTGAAGAAACTCTTGAGAACTATAAATACACTATCTTCCTTCCTTCCTTCACAACCATCACAACTAATTCACTTACTCAACCATCAAAACTTCAATATATTTTTCTCTGACTTGAGAACTTCAGCCTGTTTTTCACAACATTTGAAATGGGTTTCCGTTTACCTGCTATTAGACGAGCTTCATTTAGCAGAAGCCAAGCATCTTTAAAAGCCACAAATGTGCCAAAGGGATATCTTGCTGTGTATGTTGGCGAGAAAATGAAGCGATTTGTAATCCCCCTATCATACTTGAATAAACCTTCATTTCAAGATTTGCTGACTCAAGCAGAGGAAGAATTTGGATATGATCATCCAGCGGGTGGTCTCACAATTCCTTGCACAGAAGATGTTTTCTTGCATACCACTTCTCGCTTGAATGGGCTATAAATCTTCCGTTGTAGAAGACTGACATAGTTTAGCAGTACTGACATTATGTACAATAGGCCTCATTTAGAATTGTAAACATTTTTACTTCCCTTACTTGGGAATGGATAAGATTTTTCCATTTCAATGACATTTTTTTATGGAATTAATGACATATTCAGTAACAGATTGTGTTCTCCTTTTATTTTGTTTAATCCCAGTGACACAAAGTATTTAATAACTCAACTGACTCCCCTACGCTTCTGGTTTATGAATTACAAAACTGCCTATTCCTAGCAAAAACGTGAAACTAATAAAGCAAAGTTCACTGCTATGAGGCTACCTGTTGAGAGCAAAATTAAGCTTAAGTATACTTTAAGTATCACTGATCTATTTCTATATTGAATTGCTTTTATTATCAGAAATGACATAAGGTTGATTCATATCAGAAGATTTTTTTTCTTTTTATTGTTTATAGCAATCAAGTTTGACTCTGCGCAAATTCCAAAAAAAAATTCAGTTCTACTTTTGTTTCGCTCTACCATTTCAGAATTTCTTTATCCTTCTTGAAGGGAGTATTTATACAAGTCAATTATTTCATGTTTCTTGATATAATTAGACATTAAGCTAAACTCTTGATTATATGTCTTGTAACTAAGATCACAAACTTTTTATTTTCCTTATGCTTCTCCAGATCACAAACTTTTTATTTTCTTGATATAATTAGAACAAAGCTCCTCCAGATATTCTAACTCCCCTGAGATTCAGTTACACCACCTTAAATACACAACCTTCTAAATCTAAAGCTTGAGATTATTACATAGGATGTATAGTCTTTGTCTTTTATAGTTTTGGTTAATTTGTCTTTTCGTTTTTTCTAAAGGGATGGCATAACAAAACTGTATAATCACTCTATGGCAGACATTTTACTCTTAGGAAACTTAGCTATTACTCTTTTCACCAGTTGATATATCAAGTTAAACAATGTGGCAGTAGTCTAAAGGGATTCCTAAGTAGACATTAATGAACCCTGTCACGCACTAAATCACATAGAATAACTCATTCACCATCCAATTTAGTAGGGAATGGTTTCCACCGTCTAACTCATTCACCATCCCTTTTGGTTAGGGAACGGTTTCTACCAGTAGTAGACTGTCATAATAGCTAGGGGCCTGGAAACTGTAGTTTAGCTCATATTTATAAAGATAGAAAAAACCATAGAGATTTATGAAAAAACCCTCAACTTTATTTCAGAAAATATTGCTGAAGAAGACCTTCCCTGCTAGTTTATTAGAGGTTTATGATTTAAATTTCTATTAGCTAAATATATAGTGCCATCCACAAGTGATCAACAGCTGGCAAATCATTAAATCTATGTGGATCATTGGTTGAGGTGGAACAGCATATCACTGTTTGCTACTCCAAAAACCACAAACAAGCCATGTGATGATACTATCTGATAAGGACAATGGAAGAAATAGTGATCCTGGGGCTGAAGTTGAAGATAGAATGGGAAGAAACACTATATTAAGAAAATGTTTATTCTGTGTTGATAAAAAAATGTAGGAGTCAGCTGAGCCACAGTTAACCATATGAGATCAAGTTTACTTAATAACTACAAAAGTATAATGCTTTTAATTTTGAAGTTTGATACACATTGACTTGGATTGGATAACGAAAGTGCAAATGTTAGAATTCATTGAGATTTGACAAAAGCTAAAATGTATCAATCTCATTCAAATAGCATATTTCCACTTTCATATAAATGAAGGGAAGAAAAACCAGAGAATGAAAAATCAAAACAATGTGCCCCTTCTGTACAAATCAAAACCAGATATTAAAACTATACTCACTTGAATGATTGTTGAAGGGGCATATGCTAGGGTCCAGTGAGACAAAAGTCACATGAAGTAAGAGTGATTACCATGTACCTTCCGAAATGATGGCCAACAGATTACCCACACTTATGCATAGGAGTAGGCTTGTATCTCCTCCAACCAATAACTATCATCCCTTTATCAGTAAGTTAGTGAGATTGAAAATATTGTATTAGAAATTAACAGGACTGCTGTGAGGTTTTCTCAAAGTTTAGGAGTTTTTAAGTTTGGACTAGGCGAAGTGGCTGTTTTGATATAGGCGATTTGTTTCTCTCAAACCAACTCTATTTCTGAACAGTGGAGCATATCAGCAATCAGCAATGTAAACAATTACATAAACTCGCTCTAATTAATACATATGATTTCAGCAATAACATCTCACTTGTATAATGAAAATGAAGCATCTGCATCAAAGCAATCATGATTCTCAATGAAGGCAGTGGAAAACACAAAATCCTTCATTGTTTTTAGACAATGAACATCTAAAGCACATTGATTTGTCTTGTGTTCTCACAATATTTGAGAGTTTTCTAATGTACTAAAGAATAATTTGCAAGCTGAATTGAAAACATCCACATCTAAACTACTGAGTTGAGGTAGAACTAACATTACCCAAACCCATCTTCTGCCCCAACAATGTAAGCTGCTCTACAAAGTCCACTCCGGTTAAAATTTCTGTCGTTCCATATATAATATGCTTGGTAGGCTGCTGATTTTGTGCAAGCTCTTGCAGACTGCAATACTCGACATAATTACCACCACCAATCATGAACACAATTGCCTCCTTAAATGGCCCTTTCAAGTGACTGCTACTCGCTCCTGAACCAGACTTAGGAGCACGTGGATCAAATGTGAGGTATGCATCTGTTTCAGGATTTGGCCTCCCTTCAATCAAGGCTTCGACAGTCCTTGCCAATGCTAGCTGCCTGTCATTAGATAAAAGATTTTTGACCCCAGCAGTCACCGCACTGATTGACTGTCCATAGATCTTCTCAGCCCAGTCAACAATATTACTTCTGCTAGCAGAATTCACTGATGCCAACGAAACATTCAAAGACTTAATCTTTTCACATACTGAAAAGCAGCAGTATCAATCTCACACTCCCTCAGTGCCGCTTCCACAGCTTCCACTTCAGACTGATTAATGCTTTCAGTGGAAATAAGATACATGATGGCAAACCGAAGCTTATCCATCTTTGTTCCCTTCCCTCTAAGGACACCGAGAAGCTCATTCCGCTCAATGCCCGCTCTAACCATCATGTCATTCTCCTTCTTAGCATAAGAATCAAGCGACCTCTCCTTGATCTCACCCAACAACACAGTAGCAATGTTAGTGTGCTTATCAATCACCTGCTTCCTCTCAGTCAGCTCAGGCAAGGAATTCACGGCATTCATCAAATGCTTCGTGTTACCGATCAAATCAGTCCCATCAAACTCAGCACCGTGAGTTCCACCAGTCCTCTTATTCACCTCATCCACATCCTTCTTATACTTATTTAGCTGAGTCTCAATCTCCACCGCAACCTCGGGAAACTCCAGGGACCCATTCGTGACCCAAAACGAATCTGAACTATCTAACTCATAAGATCTCATGCCACCTTTCTCCCCCTGAACACTCAACCGATTCAATTTCAACCCGAGAACATCATGAACCAGTGGCCGGTACCGGAAATCATGTTGAATAGCCACTGGAAGCTCGAAATTCCTGTCAAAGATACATAAAACAGGACGCTGAAATGAGCTAACAAAATTCCCACCCTCGGTGAACAAATTGTTCTTGGACAACAAATGATCGCGAATTCTCTGATCCAAAGCAGTGGCAACCATCTCGGCAGGGCCACCACGGGGACACCGGATAACAGGAACAACACTGAGAGTCGCCAAAACGCAAAACAATCCGGAAACAATCTTCTCAACAATGTCCTCAATCTCCCGATCCCCCGCAGAGGGATCATTGAGCTGAAGGAAACATGACTTGTGAGCCAAGGAAAATAGGTTATCTTCGAGTGTGACGAAGTCGAGGTACTGATCATGGACCCTGGAGATACGGTGAATGGAATCGGACGCTAAGGTTCCGGAGGCGATGTCTTCGAGGAGGGGGCGAGCGATGGAGGTGGAGAAGTTGAGGTGGAAAGATTGGTAGAGGGAGCGAGAGGCGTCTCCGATGATTCTCTGGACGTTGGATTGATTTGGTTGAACGAAGTAAACGGCAGGGACGTCGTGAACGGGTTTGCGATCTTTGTCGATGAGGAAGTAGAGGGTGACGCCGTGTTTACGAAGGTCCTTGACGTGGATCAACGGGGAGAGGATGTTCTGGCAAAACTTGTCGTAGATCAGAATCTTGTACGCTTCTTCGTTTGCCGTTCCAGTTGCGTTGATCGGTTGGTTCAGGTTCAGCATTCGAGCGATGCATTCTGAACCAGCAGCGAACACGGATCATCATCAAAAGAATGAATTGCAAAAAAGATCAAAATTAAAAAAAAAAAAAAAAAGTGAGGAGATTACCTGTTTGCTTCTGGCGAAGATTGAGAGACATGACTACTACTACTTTTGTTCTGCTAATTGGATCCTGTTATGTTAACTTTGAGCAGTGAGTTTGCTTGATTAGGATTTGAATAGGGTTTCAGATCTGCAATTTATAATCACTGTCATGAAGGATTTGGAGCAGATCTAGAGCGGTTGAGAGAGACGAGGGACTCGATTCCACGGCGGCTGTGAGATGAATGAAGGCTCTCGATATCGATTGTTGTTGAGTTAGTAGTACTTATAGTTATATAACTCAGAAATTTTTGCCATATATATACTCTTTTTAACAAATTATTATTATTTAACACCTTATTTATGATTGGTGCATATTGGAAAAGGTCAACATATTTTTTTAAAAGAAAGTAAATCAATCTATAAGACAATTAAATTGACTTTTTAAAATTGTCTAGTTAACATTTCTCTTTTTAAATATCTGAGTTCCAAATCTACACTAAATTTATACATATAAACCACATCTGAATATACCAATTGAGCCACTTAGCAAGCTTGACACTTGGCTTTTTTAGGGACAAAATTGACCAAAATAATTGACTCAATTACAAATGCTTCACAACTGAGTAAAGCACTCTGTACAGCAACATTTCACACGGTACCTTCTTTCTCCCTCCTTTGTTTTTCTTCTCGCTTTTCCTCTTTCATTAAATTTTGAAATTTGAATATATTTTTTCTCTCTACTACTCGTATTTCTTTCTCTCGATCTGAACCCTCTCTTCTATTTTTCTGTTTCTTTCACTTCATCTCTTACATTTTAATTTATGGTTTCCCATCTTCTTAAAAACCCATCTTCTTCATCTTTTTCTTCTTTGATTCACATTTTTCTTGCTCTCTCTCACTACCCGATTTAAAATTTCTGTCATGTCTTTCCTTTCTCTCTTCCTTTCATATGTTTACGGTTCACACTTCACACGGAGGTGAGACACATCTTCTTCATTTTCAAACCCAAAGATGGAAAAATTGAAGAAACTAATCAGAAACTAAGATGGTGCTTATCGCGTTCACGGGAACAAATACAAGCTTCACGATTTCAGGAACTTGGTACGTTCTCTTCTCAAACCCAATCTCTAGGTTAAAATCTCATTTTCGTTTTTTAATAACACCCAACCGATTTTATACCCATTTCGTATTTTTAACATTTTAGGGTTTAGGGATTTGATCTTTCAACGATTGTTGTTTACCAATCTCTTAATACCATGATTTAGGGACTTTATTGATTTTAGGGATACATTTATTCAAATAATACTTCATATTATTTTCTTAATGTGATCATGTTGGATATTTGATAGATTTCTAAATGATTTACATAATAGATAGATTTTAAATTCAAGATTAAGGCGACGACGGCGACAAGAAGCGACAACGAGAAACAACGACATGGGAGCAGCAAGTGCAAATGATGATTCGATGGGTTTTTCACTTTAATGGGTTTTCACGATCACTTTAATGGCAAGTGCAGTTATTGTGATGGGTTTTCAACTTTTGGGGCCATGAGTAAAATTCAAGATCAGTTATATATTTGCTCATGTTTAATGCATGTGGACTTCAAACTACTTTGTTTGAGCATGATGAGTAATACTTATGTGTTTATTCATCTGTGTTTTTGACCTTTCAGGTAAAACATAAACATAAAATTGGGTGCTAAAAGTGAATTTATGCAGTAAGGTGAAATCAATTTAGCATTCCATCACAGTGGACTTTTGCAACCAAGAATACTTCATTCCTTTGGCTGATGAGGTAACTTAGCTTTTTGAAAATCAATTATATTTAGTAAATCAAGATACATGCTTAAGTCTCACCATTCGTATGTGAGGTCTCCCATTGTTAAAGGTACAGATTAGTGGCATGTTAGGGACCTATGGATACATGCACAAGTTGGAATGTGTTGGTTAATCAATTGTTCTCCCCGCAAGACGCTCTACGGGTTCAGCAGGTTCTATTTTCTAACCTATAGGCGATGATAAGATAATTTGGGGACGTAGTCGAAATGGGAATTATTCAGTTAAGTCGGCTTATTATGCAGCCATGGAGGACTTAATTGATAGCTCTCATCTTCGAATTTAAGGTACTTGGATGACAATTTGGAGACTCAAACCAATCCTACTTTGATTTTCATAAAATATAGCTTTTTTAATTGATAAAATAGCATTCATGCAGCTTTAATTTTCATAAAAAAGATTACAGTATTTCACTCTATACTATAAGCTATTACTGATGGTTACTGATAAATGAGAAGATTCAACAAAAGATTTCATAACAGTTTGGAAAGCAATGATTTGAACAACCATTACATCTTACGATTAGATAAAGGTAACACATGATAAGTGATTATCTTTGGTATATAATACGTAAGATTGAAGCTAATGTTTTTTTAATTCTTATAGATAGACCTCATAGAGGATTCGATATTGCCAACATCTCTTCTCATGGTACGATCTCTTCAATGTTATAGAATTGGGTTACTAATTCTCTCGGTGGTTGATTATTTTATAATCTCGAGACTTTTGTGCATTTGTAGTAGAATCGATATTTATCCTGTTGCTATTTTGCATTTTGACTATCATGACTGCTCTATATATAATTTCTACATGAGTTTGTTTCCTAATCATTCATATTGTTTGCTAACATATGCACAATTGGGTTGGGTGGTTGTATGTCTCCGTTTTGGCTAATGCTTTTCTTCTATTCATTTGGTGATATAAGGACGGTGGTTTGTTTTTAATCACACGGGTCATCTATGTTCTATTTCGTAAGTATTGGTAATTCACAACAATTTTTTGCTTTTTGTCATTGAGGTTGGTTTCAATTTATATAACTATTGTGTTACAGGATCATGGTTTTCGTTAGATTGTCTTTGCATCATTTGTTATATTCATATGATTGGCTTATGGTAAAAATTTATCTTGAGAAAAAGAGAGGCATTAGCAATCACAAATATTTTAACCATGCTATGGTTTGTTCATATCCAAGTCCATGTTTTTCTTTCTTCCAGTTGTATGGAGATTTGTTTTGATTTATTCCTTTATGCTGACATCCCTATTCCTTTTCATGAACTCAATCTCTGGCAGATTGCAAGAAATAGAATTAGAAAGTTATATATACTATCCTAATTTATATTTTACTTTGTGGCTACTATGATATTTGTTTAAATTATATTATATTCTAAATGTTTTAGAATAGACGTTATCCTCCTGTTCTTGATATATGCTATTAGGATAGTATACGAACACATGAAACTAACTTTTGAAGCATTACTCTTCTGCAGAAAAGATTTTGTAGTTCCAGATTAAACTCGTGGGATGATCTCTTCAATGTTATAGAATTGGGTTACTAATTCTCTCGGTGGTTGATTATTTTATAATCCACGAGACTTTTGTGCATTTGTAGTAGAATCTGATATTTAGCCTGTTGTTATTTTGCATTTTGAGCATCTGTTATTTTGGACTTCTTGGATTAGCTTTCTTACATATATATCCTGTTGAGATTTTGCAGAAAAGATGATGTGATAATTTTCTCTCATTCTGAAGCTGCTGCATACTTTGGAGCATTGCAATAGTGGTTTTCTATTGAAAACCTCTATTGGAAACTACGTAGTTTCATAGTTAGTTTATGGTAGAGGGCTATATTATCGCTACGCTCGCACACTTATTTGATTAATTGGTTCCGTGGCTATCAACGATTTTGAAGCAATCTTATAAACATTTGTTTTCCCAAAATCTGGTCAGCATTCAAATGAGTTATGTCTGTACTATTATTATTTTTTGAAATGATGTCGGCAATGTTGCAGATAATTGTTAATACAAGTACGGTTTAATGCAATAGAACGTGCTTTAGGTTTACTTTTTTGCATTTGATTCATTGATAAATATAATAAAGCGACCTAACTTGATCATTCTAAATTTCTAATAGAATCAACATTTAGATTTTGACTTGCAAATCTTCTCAAAATATTCATGCTTCACGGTTTAAAATTTTGGCAGCAACCTTGATCCTTCAATATGTTGTTTCCTATATGTTTATCAAGCTTCTAATATGTGTGTTTTACTTCTGTTTGATGAACATATTAAATCAAATTCATATTTGACTACCACTCTCACTAGATCTTATTTGATAAGTAAAACTCCGTTCTTCAATTTTTCATGTCTAATGTTTTTTTTTTAGTAGGAGAAGAAAGGTGAGAATAGAGAATCACAGTGAAACAACAAAGAACCCCTAATGCAACAACCTCTTCAACAATTGTCGTTCTACTTCAAGTTTTAATGTTTAGTACTTACAAATATGTTCCAAAATGTAAGCAGTTCTCTCATTCTCTTTCTCCAATCTCAAATCGATTTATCCTTTTCCATTTTTCATTTTTTTTTTTGATATTTGAATGAGCTTCGATGCCATGAAGACAACAAGGAATATTACCTTTCTGCTATGTATTAGAATGATTGTTTATATGATCCTTCTTTTTCTTCTTAACCCAATTAAACTACTATATGTATTGTTTTTCGTGATCCTTCTTTTTCTTCTTAACCCAATTAAACTACTAAAAGATACATGTTTATTGCTACGTGATTGTTGTTTAGTTTGCTATGAAAAAAAATGGTGTTAATCGGTTTAGAGGCATGTCTTATGTAAGTGCTTTACTTTTTGGGATTTGCAATATGTTCGGAGAGTTATTTCGATGAACAAGCTAGGAAGTATGCTTTCGACGAGAGTTTCACGTGCTTTATCTTTCCCTTTTCACTTTACTACATCTTTGCAATTGTGGATGATTGGGCTCCAAAGTAATATACTAGCACAATGAATGTCTCTACCTCAAGAAGTAATATCTTGGCTAAATGAATTTTCACAACTAGCATACATTTGTGTGTACTGATTTTATAAACTAACTAATTGAATTTCACAACTACCTAAATGAATTTCTTTCATATTTTATTGAACTGAAACTTGGGACAATTTTGGATGAATGATTTTATATGAGACTATGCTTGTGTGGAAGTAAGGGGGAATGATTCATTTGGTAGGAGAAAGTGTGATTGTGGAGTTAATACATAGATGAGAACCAAATTATCTTGCATAATTAGTTAAACATAGTCCACTTGCAAGTAACTCCCCTTAACTAAACAATCTTGACTTGATCTTCTCCAAATCTATGTATTTACTAATTTCAATCTCACCTTTTATGAAATTGTGAATTGTCTATGCTTCTTACTTTCAAATGTTTTTTCAAGGTAGGTACCTCCATCTATCTACAAGGAAGAGGATAAAAGATATCCAACTTTCAAGATTTTAAATTGGGTGGCGACGGGCCAATGGGGTGGGGCAATGGGGTGACAAGTGGCAAATCAATCATATCTCGATCTCGAAGGGCCCAATTATGAATTGGTAAACTCAATATTATACTTGCTTTTTATTAGCTATAAACAATATTTTCAATTACAAAATCCTTATATCTCGAGGTCCTTATTTGTTTTGTGAACTTCATTGCTATCTAATTTATCTACCGATGTTTGTTGCATATGGAATTTTTTCCAATGTTCTCTTTATGAGTCATGATTCCGAGCTTATTAATCACATATAGGAACAAACCATTAAATAAGAGACATCCATCAAAATCACGATGGGTAAATCAGTAGCTTCAGATTCGAATCGCAAGCCTTCTAAAAATGCTCTTGCTTAACCTTCTGAAATGCATTTGATTGAGATTTTGACTTGCAAATCTTCTAAAAAAAGTAATGCTTAACGGTTTAGACTTTTGACAGCAACCTTGGCCCTTCAATATGTTGTTTCCTATATGTTTATCTTAATTGGTTGCTTCTTCTTCATGAGATTTGTGATTTGCATGCTAACCTAATTAGTTCACAGTTTTTTATTTGTACTCATTTTAAAATACTTACCAATCATATAATGGTATAAGGAGCATCAAAATTTTGATACATAATTCATGGCTTTACTTTTGTAGTTGTCGCAACAAACGATTTTGGAGACAGGAGATTATGATCATGATTTGGTCGTTACCAAAAGCCCAACAAAGAGATTAATAGATTGACTTTGGGAGAGTATGTTGATCACTTAAAAATTCGCGATCGTCAACCGCAAAACCGTCCTCAACCAAGACTTTGACAAATATCAAAATAGAAAAGTAGTTCAAATATTTTATTCAAACTAACTGCACAACTCAACTGGTCTTTTTATGTAACTTAACTGCCGATTTGGTCATTACTATCAAATATATAATTTATGATAGTACAACTTTCAATTCTATTTCTACATTTGATTTGTTTATGACTTTTTTATCTTCTAACTGGCAGCTTTATTCTGTAGGCTACATCTTTTTGGATGTGTTTCGGTTCCCAAATCAAAGGCAACATAAATATTACCGAATGAAACTTCAATTTCCCCGTGTATAAAGCTGTTAAACTAGACAAACCATTTTGCTTATGACATTTTGATGGCTTAACTTTTTTGGGTTGCGAAAGTCAAATGTTATTTACTTTGCTATTTGAACACACTTAAGTTTGCAACTTTGATGATTGAAACCATTTTACTACCAAATACATATTGATATTTTGTTGTAGAATCCGAATTTAACAATTTCTCTACAAATTTTATTCCCATTCTAAATTTTTCCTTACACTATATAATTTAATTATTAAAATATGTACAAATTTACAATTAATGTCATTTCAAGTGGTTATTTTTGTTTAAGTATATTCATGCCACATAAAGCAAAAGGCCCGTGCGGAGGCACGGGTAAAGTACTAGTTCTCCATTTAAAATTGATAAAAATTTAAGTAGGAAGGAGAGGCACAGATGAGAGAGACCAAGTGCTGGCTGGCTGGCTAATCATTCAATATGTGTCTGTCTATCTATCACAATTGTGAATATCTGCAACTGCAAATTACGTCAGTAGTACTACTAATAACAAGCCATGTGATGATGTTGTTTGATTAGGACAATGCAAGAAGCCATGAACATCTTCCGTGCAAGGAATTGTGAGACCACCGGTTGGATGATGATATTCGAATTCTTCCTCTGCTTGACTCAACAAGTCTTGAAATGAAGGTTGGTTCAAGTATGACATGGGGATCACAAATCGCATCATTTTCTCGCCAACATACACCGCAAGATAGCCCTTCGGCACAATCACAGCTTTTGAAGATGCTTGGCTGCCACTAAATGAAGCCCGTCTAATAGTAGGTAAGCGGAAGCCCATTTCAAATGTTTGAAAGAACAAGCTGAAGTTCTCAAATCTAAGAAGATAGTATCTAAGTATTGATGCTTGAGTGTGCAATGCAAGTGACTTGTGAAGACTGTTAAGGAGGATAATGTATTTATAAGTTTCAAGAGCTTCTTGAAAACCAATTTCTTGAGAAAAAATTGTTAAACGAATGGGGCCCATGAGATAAGAGATCACATGGTGTTGTCTTAGATTAGGTACCTAGTTGAAGTCAAATGAGATGGCCAGGTTGAACTCAATGCTTGTTTAATGGTTACCCATATTTTTGCAGACATGCATTAGACATGTCACTGGTTTTTGTGGTAGTGATAACGCGGTTCAATGTCGATATAATTTAGCAACTAAAAATTATGTTGCAGTTGAGTTCTTTCTAAGGTAGATAATGGTTATAAATCATAAATGTTTCATATGATAAAAATGACTCACCACTTTTAGTATCAGAGTTCCAATTTCTAGTTTCTTCTTTAAAAATTGATGACTGGATACCCCTGACTTGCACTAATCTAATGCAAGTCCACTGATTGGATTTTCATAATGAAAATTATTATTCCAAAGTCACCATCAAAATTTTGGACTCATTGCAGACAAATGACTCATCTATAGGGCTTCACTGCTACTAAATTATGGTCAAATCACAGTTGACAAAATTTATTAGACCGTAATACCATAAAATTGACTATTACTATGTGATTTTTGTCCATTCGTTCCAAAAATAATTGGACGATGCTCCCCTTGTTGTTTAACTATTAGTTTAATTTTAGTAAAGGATAATTGACGAGAAGAATCGCTAACAATATAAAGTTAACTTGAAAACCATTCAAAGGATCACATAGTCTACATTCCAGGTCATTGATGGAAAATAGAGGCACAAGAAGAAAGTCATTGGTGTAAAGGAAACTTAGCAGTAACTGTGAGAGACAAGAGCACTCAATGGATCATATGGTCTACATTCCAAGTCATAGGCAGAAAGTTGTTGATGACTAGAGTTCTGCCTCAGTTGTGAAGCATATATGAGATGTAGATGGTAAAGAATAAAAATAATCATTTATGACTGCGATTTATTAAACAGTAAGATTTGAATGAGCTATTCAAACAGGTTTATAGGAAAGTTCTACTTGGCTCTACCATTGCTTACTCTTTGAGTCTCTACGCTTGATGGAAGGCATGATTTGTACTACTACTTTGAAGACAAATCCATGTGAAGCAAGCTGGGATCGATTATTGGCATATTCATTTCTTCATTTTAACTTCAATATGTTCAGGTAAACTTGTGGTGACAAATTTTTATGCAAGTTTTACTCTATGGCAGTATATACTGACTGTCACATGCATTAACATGGACCCATAATGAATTTTCATCTCAATCTGTTCAAACTGGTAGTCTAATATTATGGCCTAGGTTTGAGGTTCTCTTCCCATATTATTATCAGCTGAAATTTCTGGTGTAATCATTTTAGGCATAGGTCTCTGCAAAAAAATGAAGTATGGAAAGTGTACACTCGAACAAATAAACATTAAGACATGTAATATGTTGGTTACTTGATAAATGGGTTATGACAGTAGTTAATTCGGGGGATATGAACAAATAGCGAGAGTGATTGAGTTCAGGGAGTGAATTGTAACTTGTAAAGTGGTCACCCTTGTTGTGCTATAAAAGTAGATCATGAAATTTGCAGGAGTATTGAAACTTGATTATGCTTTAGCATTTAGTTATAATTAGTAAATAAACTGGAAAAACAGAACCTTACTTCTTACATTCTTTTTTTCCAAGGAATAATAACCAGTATAATATATAAATAGAAGCACAGAAAGCCAGTTAAGTTGTTGAATACAGTTTGTCATTAAGATTAGACAAAAATAAAACAAATAATCTGTTCATGTTGAATTTGTAATTCAGATGGACTATTGTAGACCATTCCCAAGAATGAGAAAGAAAAAAAACAAGTCCAAAAGATGTGCCTATTGTAAAAAATGTCTCTATTAATCTATGTCAGTGTTCTAAAGTGGGAGATTTATAGCCCATTGATGCTTGAAGTAATATTCAAGAAGAAATCTTCTGTGCAAGGAATTGTGAGACCACCCATCGGATGATCATATCCAAATTCTTTCTCTGCTTGATTCAGCAAGTCTTGGAACGTAGGTTGATTCAAGTATGACACTGGGACAACAAACCGTTTCATTTTCTCTCCAACGTACACTGCAAGGTGGCCCTTTGGCATATCTGTAGCTTTTGAAGATGTTTGGCTACTGTTAAATGAAGCCCGTCTAATGGCTGGAAAACGGAAACCCATTTCAAATGTTTCAAAGAACAAGCTAAAGTTATCAAGTTTAGGAAAAATGTATCTGAATTTGATTTGATTCTTTGAGTATGTGAATGACTTGGGATGGTTGTGAAGGAGGAGGACATTATATTTATAGTATTCAAGAGTTTCCTGAAATCCATTTACTAGAGAAATAATTGTTAAAAGGATGGATGGGGTCCATGTGATAAGGGATCACATGGTTCTGTCTTAGTATCAAGGATCAATTAGAGTTCAAACCCCACTTTCTGAATGAAAGGCCTTACAGTACCCATTACAGTACAATGACTACTAATTTTTTAGACATGCATCAGACATGCCACATGTTTTCTTGTGTTGATAACACTGCTTAGTGTTCATAAGTAGTTCCTAACACTACATGGTGTTGTCTTCAAGGAGTAACAAGTTCATCAAGAGTGCAAACCCCACCACTCTCTGAATGAAAGGCCAATAATAGAGAGGACACACTTGAAATCAAATGAGATATGTTCAAGTTACTCATATTTTTTCAGACATGCATCACACACTACTAAGTAAAATTGTAAGACAACAGTCCAGATGAGAGATCACATGGTGCTGTCTTAAATATCTCAATCAAGGACCAGCAAGTGCAATAAGAGTGCACAACCCACCTTTGAACGAAAGGTCAATGGATTATACACTTGTAGTTGAATTAGATGGCCAGGTTGGTTTAATTAATGCTTGTTTAATTAATGTCTAAGCATATTTTTGTTGACATGCATCAGACATGCTCCTCATACTTATCAATAACACATCTGAATGCCAAATTCTCTTGTTGATAAATTCTAAAGAGCAAATAATGTATACATACTCCATCTTGGCGTTCTTATTTTCATTACTTCTTTATATTTTGTTTGAAATAATTGTAGTCTTTTGAACACTGTCTAGCAGCTGCCGCATTCATAAGATCTTCAATTATCAACAAACTTAATCTCAAAACTCCAACTTCCACTGATAAGGGTTATTTTGATAATTTTGTCTCAGTGTAAGAACATTTAACTAATAGAAATTTAAATCATAAACCTCTAATAAACTAGCAGGGAAGGTCTTCTTTAGCAATATTTTCTGAAATAAATTTGAGGGTCTTTTTCATAAACCTACATCTGATCTATTTTATAAGCAAAAATTGGTTAACAAAAGTTGATGTATTTGGTCTAAAATTTTTGCCAAATACATCAACCTCCGTTGACGAGTTTTTGCTTATAAAAAGAGACCAGAGGGAGTAGAAATATACTTAGGAGAGCTGATTCAACTTCATATGGATAGACTACTGTCACATTGTTGAACTTGGACCTAACCTCAAAATCTGGCTGATATTTCAATCGGTGAAAAGAGAATAATCAGATTTTGTTATAGTATCGACCATAAGCTTTGGTCCCACAATTAATTAAGACAAACATTTGACTAATAACTAAGTTTCCTAAGAGTAAAAGGTCTACCATAGAGTAATTATATAGTTTTGTTACTCCAAAGCAAAAGGGAAAAGACAAGTTAACCAAAGTTACAGAGACTAGTACATCCTTTGTAGTTATCACAAGCTTTAAAAGTTTCTGTAACTGAATCTCACAGGAGTTGGAATATTTGGAGAAGCTTTATTATTAGCTTTATCACTCTTCCTAGTTGAAGATTCAGTTCATAGAACTATAGAAGCATACAGCAAATAAAAGATTGTGAGCTTAGTTACAAGACAGTTTATCAAAGAGTTTAGCTTAATATCTAATTATGCCAATAAACATAGAATCATTGGTTTGTATAAATACTCCCTCCAAGCAGGAAAAATAAATTCTGAAATAGTAGAGCGAAACAAAAGTAGAACTGAAATGTATTTGCGAGTTTGAGGCAGGGCCATTTTTTTGCTATAAATAGTAAAAGAAAAAATCTCTTGGGATATGGATCAACCCTATGTCATTTCTGAGAATAAAAACAATTCAATATAGAAGTAGATCAGTGATACTTAAGGGATTGCTTGAGCTTAATTTTGCTCACAGCAGGTACCCTTCCACCATAGCTTAATACTTATGAGTTATCCACCATAGCTTAATACTTATGAGTTATTAAATGCTTCGTGTCATTGGTATTAAACAAAATAAAAGGAGAACGCAATCTGCTGCTGAATATGTCATTAATTCCATAAAAAAATGTCATTGAAATGGACAATTCTTATAAATTCCCAGGTATGGGAAGGAAAAATGTTTACAATTCTAAATGAGGCCTATTGTACATAATGTCACTGCTAAGCTATGTTAGTCTCCTACAGGCTAAGGTGCAAGATTTATAGCTCATTCAAGCGAGAAGTGGTATGCAAGAAAACATCTTCTGTGCAAGGAATTGTGAGACCACCCGCTGGATGATCATATCCAAATTCTTCCTCTGCTTGAGTCAGCAAATCTTGAAATGAAGGTTGATTCAAGTATGACACGGGGATCACAAATCTCTTCATTTTCTCTCCAACATACACCGCAAGATATCCCTTTGGCACATTCGTGACTTTTGAAGATGTTTGGCTTCCGCTAAATGAAGCTCGTCTAATTGCAGGCAAACGGAAACCCATTTTGAATGTTGTGAAGAACGGGTTGAAGTTTTCAAACTTGAGAAAAATGTATCAAAGTTTTGATGGTTGAGTAAGTGAATGACTTGTGATGGTTATGAAAGAAGGAAGGAAGATAGTGTATTTATAATTCTCTAGAGTTTCTTCAAATCCATTTTCTAGAGAAATGATTGTTTAAGGATGGGGTCCATAAGATGAGAGATCACATGATGTTGTCTTCAAGGACAAACAAGTTCATCAAGAGTGCAAGCCCCACCGCCCTCTGAATATACTTGAAATCAAATGAGATATGTTCTAGTTAAACTGGATGCTAGTTAATAATGCCTACTCATATACTTTTTCAGACATGCATTAGACATGGAACATGTCCTCTTCATATTCATAACAGTAACACATCTTATTGTTGATTTATAGTTACCCCCAATACTCTCAATCACTCACAGTTGTGAATATCTGCAAATTACTTTAGTACAGTAGGACCATTTGCTGTTGCCCTTAATACAACTAACAAGACATGTGATGATGTTGTTTGATTAGTACAGTGCAAGAAGCAATAACCAAACCTTCTGAAAGAAAGGCCACTAGAGTACCTACTGAAATAAAATGAAATAAATACTCCTTCCTTGGATTTCTTTAGACACACATCAGACATGTCACATTCTCTCTTCATATTGATAATGCTGATAAATTGCTAACAAAAACACTGTTGTCAGTTGCTATAAATCATAAATGTTAAGAGGCAGCATGGTACCTTTATCAAATGCTTGTCATTAGTCATCGTGACAATTTAAAGTCAAATTAGATAAGACTACACTCCTGAAGAGATCAACAGAAACTATGCTGTTAATTAATAATATTTTCAAAAATAAATCATTGGGCTCATGACTTACTACTACTTTTCCATGATCTCCATTAAAAATTCATTAACACATCACAAGAGATCAGTAGCTGGGAAATCATTAAATCTATGTAGATCAGGATTTTTCTTCTTGTTCTCAGATAATAGTTAACATCTTTCAGTGAAATTCTGCGAAAATGCATTTGTTGAGGTGGATCAGTATATCACTGATTGCTAACAAGCCATGTGATGATACTATTTGATAAGGACAATGGAAGAAATAATGAACCCGGGGCTGAAGTTGCAGATAGAATGAGAAGAAACACCATATTGAGAAAATGTTTATTCTGTGTTGATAAAAAAAGTTAGGGGATAACACCATAATTAACTTGACAGGCAGAAGATTATAAAACAATCAGCATAAACACTACACACAATGACCAGTCCGAAGTTTCGACAGACAGGGGCAGGAAGGATCACTATGACGTCTTCAACTTGTCTGAACAATCATCATAATCTGCTGGTGCTTTGAAGTTCTTCACTGGTTTTCCCAAGACATTTAAAACAGCAACACGCTGTAATTCTTTAGCTGTTATAAGGTTAACTTGTGAGAAAAAATCATCAGCTTCCTGTTATCTCAAAATATATGTCGTTGGCTAAAACTACGGCACAATTAGCTGCTGGAAGTATTATTATGGATATGAAGTAGTACGGGGATGCTGACAGAATGCAGATTTATCATTTACACATTTGCATGATATACAAATTGTAGGTCGAAGCTTGTCTTTTTTAAATAATAAAAAAAATGCTACCAACACACAAAAATGAATTTGTCAAAAATTGAAACATCTCATGTTAGACAGTTGTCCCGCCCAAATCTCAATCACCAAATCTAGACCAAAGCAAAACAGGGAGGGGAAATAAACTATAAAGCATTCAGTTTCAGTCAATAGATATGTAACAAAATGATTAGCATAAACAAGTAACAGAATACAAAGACTTGCTCCCATAAATTGGATTACAACAAGCATGAGTTTATGCATTTTTATAGTATAATAAAGGAAACGTGTGAACAACAATCCATTACCTTCCTCCAGAGAAAGCTGAATTGACCTCTTTTCTAACTCAACAGCATGTCTGCTAAGTTCAACTGAGGACAGGGATTGAAGCACTGCCAAGGGCGAAATCAGCCAAATAAAATATCAAGAAATTCATAAGAAAACATTTGAGGATGATTTTATGGTTCCTGAACTTACTTTGGACATATTCTGCTTGGTCTGATTGGTCCAATTTTCTCAAGAACATCTGCAATTGTTGATATCGCTCCTCCCAGTGCACATTTTTAAATACAATCGGATTACCAATGGTGGGTCCAGAAGAAGTTTGGACATAGTTGGACTCAACTGGTGCTAACTTTATGGAAGACTTTCCAAGTGAAATAGGAATCGAAGGCTTCCCAGATGAGTTTATTGAAGATGCCATAGGAAAAGGTGCAAATGCAGGAAAACAAGAAGCCTTTGGCTCCTTTACCTGAGGTGGCTCCTTTACCTCAGGTTTTGGTTGACCAGTCTCCTCTTCACAGCAGAATTGCCTTGAATGTGGATGACAACCATTAATACTTAGATTTTCAAAAGCAGTGTTTTTGCCCAATTCTCCTTCTGGTTTTCTACGAACATACACAAGATGTCCATTTGCAGCATTATTGCCTGGAGATTGTTGGAGATGGTGGTTCACTGGAAAGTCAGTCGAGGGTCTACTAGTGCCAGAAGCTCTACTAGGATCAGTACCAGCATCCTTACCCTTTAAAAGTGAAGAACTTCCAACGGAGGTTGGCACCATCTTTTTGTTATCATTCTGCAGATCTCTCAATGTTGTATTCTTCACAGCAGAAGTCAATTGTTTGTCACGATTGGGCAAGTCCATTTTCAAATTGCCCAAATTATATTCTCAAAATTTAGAATCTATACTTTGTTGAACCATCTCCAGCTGTCCCAAAAAGTAAGATATTAGCTAACATTTTTTTGCCACTTGCAAGAACAGTGGCCATTAAAAAACTACTTTTGAAGTCCAATTAACCTAGATAACTTATGCAAAGGAAATGTGATGTTTCTGGAAACAAGTCCCATCCTGCAATTTCCAAGATAAACCACATGCTCTATATTTGCCAAACAAGGATTCAAATACCCCCTCATTTAGACATTCATGTTCAAGCATTATCTCCAGAGCATGTGAAAGAATCAAGGATGGCGTAATTATGGTTTTTTTTCCAAGTTATCTGAATTCTGAACAACAACAACAAGTCCCATCCTTGGATGTTTTCTAGGCATTGAAGCAATCAAAGTAGCATGGAGTTCTTATAGAAACAACAACAATGTTTGTGCTTACTGCAACTGCTGTCGTGCCTTTTATCATTTTTGAAGTTAAAGAACAGGTTTCATAAATGTAAAACAGAAACATCATGCATGAGAAAGGTAAACAAATGTAGAATATAACAGCTATGATACTAGAACAGGTGCATATCAGACTTCACTAACAATTTCATTCAAGTCAAATCAATTTCAGTTCAATATAGCAGAAATTCCAGTTCAAATCAATACTAGAACAGAACAGGTTAAATCGATTTCAGAAATTAGGGTTTTCAGATTCAAATTAGGGATTTCAGGTGGAGAAGAAATTAGGGCTCACCAGTCACCAAAGAGAGAAGAGAGAAGAGTTTCGTGGGTCGTGACGGCGTGGCTGTCGTTCCGTCTTCGTGACTTCGAGGTTCGCAGGAAGCAGAGAGAAAAAAGAGGTTGTGTTCGAGGGAAATGACCACAGTGGTTTGTAACACACCAATTTTGGTAGGAAACTGTTTTTCTCACAAAATATTTTTTGGTAGGAAAATCTATTTTTCGCATTTCCAAAAGCAGTCAAAAAAAATGTTTAAAAATACCACAATAGTAATATAGTATAATGAGTTTACACTAACGTGTTAAATCAATTAAATGTGTTTAATGTTGGAAGGCCCCAATTCCATATTGCAATTATATAAGGGTTTTTGATCAATGCAATTATATAGGGTTTAATGCAGTGTTTTAAAAATTGAACCAATCAAATTGGTTGATCCGATTAAAGCATGACTTGATATTATACACGACTTGATTATTTCAAATGATTCAAAGTAGCTTTTATCTCGAATTTGGTTAGTTTTAAAAGGTTAAACCAGCGCGGATGATTTACCACCGATTCAACGTCCGTTTAGATTTTAAAAATATTGGTTTAAAGTGTGAATGAATTCAGAGTTGGGACTTGAGAGAGTTATTTTAATATGAATAGAAATTTTTACTTGATATGTATATGTGAGCCAATCTATTAAGCTTCGTATGTTTTTTTGTCTGTCTAATTAACCTTGATTGAAAATGAGTATGTTGTTGTTGAAAAAAAAAGAAAATGAGTATGTTAATTATATAATTTTTAATATACACACACTAAAAAATGAGTATGTTAACTGTGTAATATTTTAATATATACACTAATACGTTGTATAGCAAAACAAATTATTAAAACAATCTTACATATTTATTTTAGACAAAATTACTTTTGGGGTCTTTTATCTTAATTTAAAATATTGAATTAGTCATTTATCTTTTTTCTTCAATTTAGCCCTTTCTGTTTCAAAACATTAACAAAATTAACATTTTTTAACATTTTCCATCCCACTGCATTAAAAAATATCTATGTCGTTGTAATAGTGCTTATGTGTATTTAACTTATTCTCATTGCATTATTCATTTGTTTGGTCAATTTTTTTTTTGATAAGCACATTTGTTTGGTCATTGTTTTTAGTTATTTTTATTAAAAAGAATAAAATTGAGAATGCTAATTGTTCTTTATTAAGTAAAACAAATTTTCTTCTATCGTATTTATTTTTGCAGCGGCAACACCTTCAAAAAAACGTTACGAGAAACTTGAAATCTTGAAACAAAGAGCTAATGTCTAAAAACTTGAGAGCGGGAGGGGAGATTGCTTCGCTTCGATTTCAAAGTGCTTGAAGTAGCCGAGCCAACAAATAAATACTCGAATGTCTCATCATTTTCATCAATAACTAACTCACACCATTGTTGGAAAAAAAATAGGTAAACAACCATTTTGGTCCCTGAAAGTGTAATTTGTAGATTCTTTTTGTTGTCACTTTAGTCTTGACCTCAAAGAATGCCCAAATTAATGCCCAATGTATCATCTGTAAGTCACTTTGAAGTTTGATCATCAGTATTAACTTTGTTTGCCTTATGTGGCACGTTTTCTGACAAACTAGACGCTTATGTGGCATGCTTACTTAAGACAAGTTGACTCACTTGACAATCCATGTCATCAGGCCCTAATTTGATAGCATTCAGTGACTAAAATTACATTAAAGCAATACAAATTATTATTTTCCTAAAAAACTTCATTCACATTCACATTCCCCTTCTCTCCTCTCTCTCTCTCTCCTCCTCTCGCTTTTCTAACTCTGCTCTGTCTACCATCAATCTCTTTTCTCTATATCCAATTCATATTTGACTAAATCTATAATATATAATTGGATTTAATTTAGATACACTGTTGGTGTACAATATTTTTTACCATGTCGGTCAATCACGAAATGATGCGTCATAAACAATATTTGACTTTATCTCAATTATCTTAAAAGTCTGCATATCATGGTTTTTGATTGGTTAATGGTGTGCATATCATGATTGATTTGCTTACAACATGCACCCTTTAGTCAAATGTTTAGTTAACCAGAAAAACTGAACATTACTTATTAGATACTTTTCCCAAAGAATTACTACATGTTTTGTAAATTTTAGTTCTTGGAGGTAAAGTGCTTAGTAGTGGAATAGTATGGGAAGCTTTAATATCAATAGAGTATTTCAAGACAATCTAGTACTGAAGCTAGCCCAACTAGGTAGTTAAATTAGCAACTTAAGAGATATCAAAAGAGTGCATCAAAGGAGTGCAAGCAGGAGGTCCTGAATTCAAACTCAGGAAACGAACATTCTCCCTCTCCCACTAATATTGCCTATCAAAAAATCTAGCACTGAAGCTGAATAAAAATTCCAAGTAAGGGAAAAACAATTCTTTACAAGTCTAAAAGATTCTTACAAAAGATCTCTTGGCTAATCTATGTTAGTCTCCTACAATTCTAGATTTATAGCTCATTGAAGTGAGAAGTAATACGTATGAAGACATCTTCTGAGCAAGGAATTGTGAGGCCACCCGTTGGATGATCATATCCAAATTCTTCCTCTGCTCGACTCAACAAGTCTTGAAATGAAGGTTGATTCAAGTATGACATGGGGATCACAAACCGCGTCATTCTCTCTCCAACGTACACCGCAAGATATCCCTTTGGCACATTCACAGCTTTTGAAGATGACTGGCTACCGGAAAATGAAGCTCTTCTAAAAACTGGTAAACGGAAAGCCATTTAGAATGTTTGGAAAAACAAGCAAACCTTCTCAACTATTGATGCTTGAGTTGAGTATGCAAATGACTTGTGATAGATGTGAAGTAACACAATGTATTTATAGCAGGTTCTTGAAATTCATTTCAACAGAAGATGAATACTAAAGGATGGGGTCCATGAGATGAGAAATCATGTGGTGTTGTCTTTAGATACTCTGATCAAGCATCCACAAATTCATTAGTGTCCAAACCCCACCTTATGAAAGAAAGGCCACTAGAGTAACTATTGAAATAAAATGAAGTCAATGATAGGAGGCAGCATGGGGCCTTTATCAGATGCTTGTCATTAGTCATCGTGACAATTTATAGGAAAATTAGATAAGACTACACTCCTGAAGGGATCAACAGAAACTATGTTGTTAATAATATTTTCAAAAAAATTATTGGGCTCATGACTTACTAGTTTTCCATGATCTCCATTTATTTATAAATCATTAACACATAGGAAGAAGATAATATATAGTGCCATCCACAAGTGATCAACAGCTGGCAAATCATTAAATCTATGTGGATCAGGATTATATATGCTGCAAAATACATTGGTTGAGGTGGAACAGCATATCACTGTTTGCTACTCCAAAAACCACAAACAAGCCATGTGATGATACTATCTGATAAGGACAATGGAAGAAACACTATATTAAGAAAATGTTTATTCTGTGTTGATAAAAAAATGTTGGAGTCAGCTGAGCCACAATTAACCATATGAGATCAAGTTTACTTAATAACTACAAAAGTATAATGCTTTTAATTTTGAAGTTTGATAACTTGGATTGGATAACGAAAGTGCAAATGTTAGAATTCATTGAGATTTGACAAAAGCTAAAATGTATCAATCTCATTCAAATAGCATATTTCCACTTTCATAGAAATGAAGGGAAGAAAAACCAGAGAATGAAAAATCAAAACAATGTGCCCCTTCTGTACAAATCAAAACCAGATATTAAAACTAATACTCACTTGAATGATTGTTGAAGGCTAGGGTCCAGTGAGACAAAAGTCACATGAAGTAAGAGTGATTACCATGTACCTTCCGAAATGATGGCCAACAGATTACCCACACTTATGCATAGGAGTAGCCTAATGTTTGTTCATCATGCATGGTACAATATATACCCCATATGCCATATATAACATGCTTTAGACATCTCACATGTTTTCTTTATATTGCAACGTTGCTGACATATACCTAGCAACTAATATCAGAGCGACATGGCTTGAAATTTGCAAACCCTGAACACAAACTGATATAAGTCTTTGGCGACAAGAAGAGAATCAATATTGAATATTATGAGAGTATGACTGTATGGACCCCTTTCTTCATCTTCGTGGACATCAAATTTAAGCAACAACTTGTCGTAGTCCAACACGCTTGAATCAGACTTAAAAGTTTATTATACATATAATTGTTTATGCCTATGAGATCAACCAACAAGCTCATGTGATGAGTAGATAACCAGAATGAAACTACCAATTAGGGCCTTGTATAAATTTCTTAAATTGACTAGCATATCTCATTTGATTTATTGGCATTTCATTCAGAAGGTGGTGGGGTTTGCACTCTTACTGAACTTATCGATCCTTGATAGAGGCATCTAAGACATCATCATGTGATCTCGTCTCATGGTCCCCCATTCTTTTAACAATCATCTCTCTAGTAGATGCATTTCAAGAAACTCTTGAAATCTATAAATACAATATTTTCATCATTCACAACCATCACAAGTGACTCACATACTCAAGCATAAAAAATTAGACACACTGTTCTTAAATTGCAGAATTTTAACTTATTCTTCCCAGTATTAGAAATGGGTTTCCGTTTACCTGCTATTAGACGACCATCATTTTCCAATATCCAAGCATCTTCAAAAGCTGTAAATGTTCCAAAGGGCTATCTTGCTGTATATGTAGGAGAGAAAACGAAGCGATTTGTGATACCTGTGTCATACTTAAATCAACCTTCATTTCAAGACTTGTTGAGTCAAGCAGAGGAAGAATTTGGATATGAACATCCAATGGGTGGTCTCACAATTCCTTGCACAGAAGATGTCTTCTTGCATACTACTTCATGCTTTAATTAGCTGTAAATCTTACATTGTAGGAGACTGACATAGATTAGCAGAGAGAAATTTTGTACAACAGGCATCATTTAGTTTTGTAAACATTTTTCCTTCCCTTATTTGGGAATGGTTTAAGATTATCCTTGAGAAATTTAGAAACAGATTGTGTCCTTTTTTGTTGTTAGATTCAAGTTCAACAACGGTATCAGTAGTGGATCCATATGATGTTGCAACAGGTTCCAAGTAGACTTCATGGTTTTTTCATTGGATTTTAAGTACCTATAGCTAACACTTGTCCTATAAAACAAGAACAAAATATTTGAGAAGTTTAGAACTGTCCGAAACATGAAGTAGGCCGGCCTACTTTTGTTTTCCAAAAGGCAGGTCACGTAATCTCACATTAATTGAGATAGGAGTTCTAACAATTTGACAGTCATGGGTAATAAGTAGAAGAAAATCAATTAATTGTTCCAGTATCGAAAGAATTAATGCTGGTTCAAATAGCATGCTTCGTTGAGGTCCGATGATTATCATCCATGGAAAGAGGCTGAACCCAAATGACAATTTCAACTCATAGTCGTCATTTGGGTTGATGAGGCCTCCACACCCAAATATCAATATGGGAAATCATGCTTCTTGCACACAGATCCTCTGCATTATCACACACTCTCATCATGGACTCATGGTTGTTTCAACACAGCACTTACTTACCGAGACAAATTTGACTATCATTTATAGCCCACACAAACGAGAAGTAATGCCCACGACGAACACATTCTCACTAAAAGTAGTTGTGAGACCACTCATTGGATGAGTATATCCAAATTCTTCTTGAGCTTGACTAATTATTAATTCTTGAAATGAAAGTTGGCTCAAGCTTGAAATGGGAATTATTTTTCTACACAGACTGAAAATTAGCTTTTTCAGACTTCCAAGGCCTTTGATGCTGTGGACTTGTGGTAGAACCAAATGATGCTCCACTAATACCTGTTAAACGGAAACCCATGTTTTTGTGTTGCTCCACAGAAGAAGAAAAATGATATAACTATCTCAAAGGACTTGTACAGGAAAGAAATATAAGACTCCTGATGCTTCACTCTAAGGATGATGGCTTGTGCTGCTGAGTGCTGAGAAGTGAGAACCTAGAAATATATTGAATATATAGTTACTTAGGTATTTAGAACTTGATGATTGTTGAAGAGTCATAATATGCATGGTATAATATCTACCCCTTATGTAGACATGCTTTAGGTATCTCACGTGTTTTCTTTATATTGCAACATTGCTGGCATATAGCTACTAACTATTATCAGAGCGACAAGGTTTAAAATCTGCAAACCCTGAACATCAACTATACAAGTCATTGGCAGAATGAAGAGAAACAACGACATGTGATATTCAAGTTGGTAATCTATCTGCCTTTCATTCAGAGAGGGTGGTGGGGCTTGCACTCTTGTTGAACTTACTGATCCTGTCAACAATCATTTCCCAAGAAATTGGATTTCAAGAAACTCTTGAAAGCTATAAATGCACTATCTTCCTTCATAGTCTTCTTCACAGGTCATTTGCAAACTCAAGCTTCAAAACTTTTCTCAAGTTTGATAACCTCCTTCAGCTTCTTCTTCCCAATATTAGAAATGGGTTTCCATTTACCTGCTATTAGAAGGGCATCATTTTCCAATAGCCAAGCATCTTCAAAAGCTGTGAATGTGCCAAAAGGCTATCTTGCAGTGTACGTTGGAGAGAAAATGAAGCGATTTCTGATCCCTGTATCATATTTAAATCAACGTTCATTTCAAGACTTGTTGAGTCAAGCAGAGGAAGAATTTGGATATGAACATCCAATGGGTGGTCTCAAGACAATATCTTGCACAGAAGATGTCTTCTTGCATATTACTTCTCGCTTTAATGGGCTGTAAAGCTTACACTGTAGAAGACTAACATAGATTAGCAGAGAGAGATATTTTGTAAATATTTTTCCTTTCCTTATTTGGAAATGGTTAAAGATTGTTCATCACAAATTCAGGAACAAATTGTGTCCTCCTTTTACTTTTGTATAATCCCAATGACACAATGCATTGAACAACTCAAATAGCTCATATATATATATATGTGCTTCTGTTTATAAAATGCAAAACTGGTATATCCTTGAAAATGACAAAACTAAGAAGCAATATTCACTTCCCCCCCCACTTACAGTATCATACTTTCTGTTAGCAAAATCAAGCTTCATAGTTCCCATTAATTTCACCGACAGACTTTTAGAGCAAATTAGTTATTCTTTTAAAAGTGACCTATAATTTATCTATATCAGAATTTTCACTGTTATTAGAAAAAAGAAATCTGGCTGTGCCTCAAATTCCCAAATTTGATGACCAGTGCTGACTGTATTGTTTCTCAAATTCTTTCAGAACTCAGATTCTCTCGATCCTCTATTATTTCAGAACTCAGATTCGCGATGCTCTATTCTTTCAGAACTCAGATTCTCTCGATCCTGTAACAAAATCTTAGTTCATAGATAATAGTAAAAATAGATGGAGCAATTGTATGAACCTGTGAAGATTTTCGAAGATCATGAAGAAATATCGAGTCCGGTGTTGAGGATTCAAAAGTGATTCAAATATTGCAGCAGCGTCATCACTGATTACCAAACAACCTGCTGTTGAAAGACGGAAGCAAAATCAGGTACTTACAATGAAATCAAAAGAATGAAAGAGGGAACTGAAGTACTACTATTGCCATTGATTATGGCCGCGCCTCGCTTTTGCCCTATTAAGACTAATATATATATATATATATATATATATATATATACATACTAGTATGTAACCCGTGCGATGTACGGGAATATATATTCATGTTATATTAAATTTAAATAAATTTGAGAAAAAATAACAAAAATAATAAATAAAAGAAGTCATAAAAGTGAAGTGCGTAACATTGAATATAAACATTTACCAACCGAAAAAGAAAACAATATTTGCAAATAATTCAAACCTAGATTCAAATTCACAAACTAAAACAAAAGACAACAACATAGCAATGTATTAATTTAATTTATGGACTTAATGCTAAAGTTGTTGCTACGATGCATATTCAAACTTTAATCCAACAAAACACACTATTCTTTTCTCGAACGATGACCTTCTTAGATATCATTGGTGGGATACTTTACTTCTGTAATTTTGACATACTTTGAATGACTCTCTAAGACATACATAATCCTCATTGCCTCTCCCAAGCTCAACCCATTCTTAACCCCATAGTTTACTTACTTCAGATCAAGAAACCATTCAAGAAGAATGCATAAAATTCGTTAGAAAAATGAAATAGTCTTCTTATTAGATATAAGATGAACTTGTTTGAATTTATTTTGTAGATTGAATACCTTTGCACGCCCTCTGCAAAGACCCCGTGAGATATGCATACCGTGAAGAAACATTATGAGGATGTCCTTTAAAATAAAATTCTTACTAAAGCTTTAGGATATAAAGATAACATAAAACAATAATCCAAAAATAATTATGTGATCCATAAAACAAATATGATATATAATATCCTCATTTATATTTAACAAATATTATTAATAAAAAATATACAAACAATAATTTGTAAACAAATTATTAAGAATTTAATTATATTTTAGATATATGAAGAATCTTGGGAACACACTTATAAAAAGTAATATTGGCAAAGTTAACACTTAATATCCATGGCTAGAACATCAATGAAGCTATTCCATCTCTTGGAAAGAAAATATAATGAAGTCACTTGTAAACATGCCACTCGTGTAGACGATTTTTTCCCGTGCATCACACGGGTTACATACTATATATATATATATATATATATATATATATATATATATATATATATATATATATATATATATATATATATATATATATATATTGACTTTTTTGGCAAGATATATTGACTTATTTAAATTTTTGAATATTGGGTTACTATAAAGATTTCAACAGCCATAATTAAAGATTTTATTATAACTAACATCCTCCTTTTTATAATTTTTATTTACTTTGAATATAGTTTTATCATATATTAATATTTAGATAAATTTACTAAATACTAAATAGAGTTGATTTTATCAAACACAAAACAAATTATTGTTTTAACCATTTTTAATAAAAATAAGCGGTATATAAACTTAAATTTAAATTTAACTTGTTTTTTCACCCAAAATTTAACTTGTTAATTATGCGGAAAAAATAGGAAGAAAGTGTAGAAATTAAAATGCTACCTTTAACCATCATCTTTATTTTTGGGTCATCTTTATTTCTCAGGTATAAATATAGAGTTTTAATATTTTTTTTTTTTTTATGTCTTCGACTCTACTTTAGACTCTAATATATAGAGTTTTAATTTTGTTTTCAATTATTTAAGTTTGAATTTTAAAAAGAGAAGACCATAAATTTTGAAAAATATGATGGGGTAAATTTGTTTGTAGTCTCAATAAAATTTGAGTTTTTTTAATGCCTAAAAAAAGCCATGACCTACTTTTGGTCTCCCAAATTTTCTCCGTAAACACTTTTGATTTCCATCAGTAAGCCTAGTGTGATGTGTCAAATGGAGATACACGTAGGATTACCTAGGCGGATGTTCTTAATGTGGTGGCACCTCATGTGATGCCACGTCACATGCACAGCCTAGTGAATGCCTATGTAGCAAATAACACCAAAAAAACATCTTAAATCCCTAATTCTCTCGATCCTTCCCTTTTTTTTTCAAACTCCTTCTTCCCTTCTCTTAGCCTTTGAGATAAGCTCGCTAAGCTTTGTTCGCGACCCATTGAGCCTTTTAGATAAAAAAAAATTAAAATGATTGTAATTGGGAAATATAGATTGAAATAGATACTATATATGCAAAAAGTTTATTTAAATAAAAACTTTAATTATGCATACATATATTAGGCACACACATGACCAAGGTTTGTCCGAACGGTAACTGAGTTCGGATTCCGCTCAAAAGTTTCAAGTTTGAGTCTTGAGTGTGACAAAAACTCTACTAGGGAGAGAGAACACGGACCGGCAAAGTCGGATACATGTGGTCAACCAATTTCTCCTGTGGTAGATAAGTCATTGGCAAAATCAGTGGACACTGTGCACTAATAACACTTTAACAGTAAGAAAAAAATTATACACACATATATGTATATACGAAAACGTTAATGATTCAAATGAGTTGAACTGTATATAGCTCAAGTTCAACCCATTTATTTTAAGAACCAAGTTTAACGAACTAATTATTGAGTCGAGTATAGTCTCAAACTATGTTTGAATTCATTCGGTTCATTACTAGCCCTAGTCCTAGATAGTGTTGTGAGGACTGAACCAAATCGGTCGATTCAACCGTAAATTTAAGCATTTTAGCGGTTAATTAATTCAACTCCAATATTGGTTCACATTCTGGTTGAACCGCCCAAAATTGTTTTGAATTGGTTTGAACCGAGTTGAACCATTAATAATAATTTTTTATTTGCTTTTAGCCCAAAATATATTACTTTTTTTTTATATTTTTTTTATTGATGAGGCTGGCACAATGACCACATATAGGGGAAATAAGGACTTTGAGAGTTAAACCGAGTTGAACAATTCAAAATACTTTCTATTTATATATTTATTTAATTAATGATCCGGTTCGACCATAACTGAACTAATTGACTATGACCAAGAGGTCTCTCTAGCCCAATCCCAAGTCCAATTTTAAAAACATTGCTTACCCGACTTGACTTATTGATAAGTGCCAAATATACTTGAATTTGGTTTGAAATCAATGTCACTTATTGAATTTATTGAAATGAATTTGGTATTATTTAACCCCCAAAAGTGTTAGTTTGATTTAGTTTTTATTTAATTAGGTGATGATATATGTGATTGTGAGTTTTGTACATTTTAATCCCTTTTGTAGCTTGAAACAAGTGAAAGAATGAAAGATTAAGATTTGATAAAGAGTTCAAGCAAAAAGATTGAAGAATGAAGAGAAAGAAGAATTTCTGGGTACTCTGGCTAAGCCAAATGTACTACGGCTAAGCCACAATGATGCATAGAGGAAGAAGTAAATGCTGAGGAATTTGGCTAAGCCAAACGTGTTCTGGCCGAGCTAAATGGAAACAGAATGTTCCTACGAAATGGACTAAGCCTTACAGAATTTGGCTAAGCCAGAATAGCTTTCTTCAAGACAAGTTTTTTTAGGGAGGTTGATATCTTAGAAGAAGGAGAACACAATGACACAACCCAAACCTTAATAGAAGTGAGATTAGCTCTAAGGAAGCTTGGAAAAGTGGTAACTAGATCATTTTCTTCAACTCTTTCATGAATCTTTGTAAAGCTTCCATGGAAATGGATAGCTAAACCTCTTTTATTGGGATTAGATGTAATCAATTTCTCATCTATGTATGTAAACTGATCTTGAGTTATTCTATATTGAATCTATGTATTGATTTAATGATTTCATCTCATGCTTAATGCTTTGATAGCTTGATCACCTATTGAATGATTTTATGATATGATTCAAAGTTGGAAAACTATGTATTATGTTTGATCTAGTTGAAATCACCTATATAATTCAATATCTAGGAATAGAATTGATGCTATAGTCTTGTTACCTAAGCTTAATGCTATTGTTTATTCAAGTGAGTGAGGAATCATCATTTGTTTAATCCAATAGCACTTTTCTACTTTGATTAAGGAATTAACATTGTAGGATAAAATGGTAAGATAAATCAATACTAGGATTTGAATAGGATTAATGAAGGATCATATACATACCTCTAGATTGAATTGATGAAATCTAATCCCAATGCTTTTAAGTATTTGAATCAAAACCTTTTACTTTCCTAGTTTATGTTTATATGCAAACAACAACCAAATTATCCTTTCACTTCACTTTAGCATAAGAATAGTTGAATGGTTTATTAGTATTACCAAATCTTTGTGGATACGAATTCTAATACGATACAATGTATTAGGCGATCGTAAGAACAATTTACGCAAAAAGTCTTACCACTTATTGTGTGTCTGCATTAGATTGTTGTTGCCTCAAAATGCATAGTAAACTGGATTTTTTGTAAAAGATACATGTGAGAGTAGCTTCTCATTAAAGTGTATTGAGAAGCCAAATTTTTAATTTTGTGGTGGATATAATCTTAACCAAATCAAGCACTAATTAAATTCAAAAAACCTAAAACCAAGGGCACAAAAAGTCGTTGCCATAGCTTTTCATTCTTTAAAATGGCATGGAATTAAACTTGGAGGTGACACTAATTACATAAGCAGAGGTTAAATTTGGAGGTTGCAACAAAAACTGGATACAATAAAATACATATATGATTAACTATTTGTCAAAAATTAATGGTGAGAACCAACAACAATAGTATACGGTAGAAAAATGAAGTAATCTAGTGATGGAAAAGTTTCATGAGGCACGCAATTTAGAGGTAAGATTGATGAACACTTCTTCTTTGCAAGGGATAGTGAGACCACCCATGGGATGATTGAAGCCAAACTCTTCTTCAACACGATTTAATAAGTCATAAAACAAAGGGTGGTTCAAGTAAGATATTGGAACCACAAACCTCTTCTTTTGAACCTCTCCAACATATACTGCTATATGACCCTTTGGAACATTTGAATGAGGATTTCTACTATATGATGATGATGACTTGAATATCTTGTTTGCATGAGTAACAATCAATGGCAGACGAATACCCATAATTAATAATATATATGATATATCAAGTAGAGTGCCTAGTAGGACTTGGTTGAATTGAGTGAGTTTTTTGACAGAGCTGAATTGAAGTGTTTGGGCGTGATCATGAATGAAACAATGATTTTGAAATTGAATAGGATTCGGAATTGTTGTGTTTATTTATACTATAGATGTTTGGACCAAATAAAAAATTATACTATAGAGGTGTTATAAATTATTGAGAGAGGATGGGAAGCCATACATTTACAGAACAGCAATGTTATAAGGACAAAAGTTTTAGACAAATATAGTCAAAAACCAATTCACAACACAAATTAACCAAGTTTTTTAGGCTAATGTCTTTTTAGAGTCTTTTAAGTCATTAACAAAAAACTTGGTTAATTGGTTATTTGGTTAATAACCTAAAAAACTTGGTTAATTGATGTTGTAAATTAATTTTTAACTATATTTATCTGAAATTTTTTGTCCAAATATCATTACTCTTTATATGTAACATAATGAGTCCAAGTAGTCTTATTAGAGTTATTATTGGGTATATAATGCCACGAAACTCTGGGCCCACTTCATGAAATTCATAAAATGCTCATCACATGGCTGAACTTCAACTACATTAATCCATCAAATCATTCTGTGGAAAATAGATCGGGTGTGTTTTTTTTTTTTTTAGATAAGCAATTTCATTGATAGGAAGCACGAGTAGTGCCCAACAATACATAGGGAAGGGAGGGCCTCCTCAAAACCTCCCTGCCCAAAACCCATGGGAAAAAGACAAGGAGAAAAGAAAGACTACATGCACAAAAGATTTGCACAAATGATGGGAAAAACCATCCTAAATTCAACGCTTTCTCCCCCATCTAATAAAATACATACTAATAATTGATTACATTAAAGAGTAGCAACCCAACGGATTATTGTACCAATCTGACCATTGCGCCAAACATTTCCTCCCCTTCCTAGCTTTGAACCAACTCCACGCCGAATCCTTTATACCCGATACCAACTTCGGAACCGAAGCCACCTCCCCATTGAATACAATTTGATTCCTCATAATCCAAATGTTCCACACTACCGATAGCCATATAAGTTGTTTAACCCTTTTGACTTTCCTTCCCTTCATTAATTTTCCAAACTCCAAAAAATGAGGCACCACATCCACAGTGTCCGATATGCTTTCCCCAATCCACAAACTTATCTGCTGCCAAACTGTTTTAATTATTCTACATCCCATAAACAAATGTCCCGCAGACTCATCCTCCTCGAAACAAAAAACGCAGCACTTATCCAAGTTGGACTGTAAAATACCTCTAACATACAGTCTCTCCCGTGTAGCCAGTCTGTTTAACAATAATCTCCACCCGAAAATTAACACCTTTGATGGCACATCGTTTTTCCATAGTTGTTTCCAATGTTTCCCTTCACCCAGCTCACCCTCAACACCAACTTCCGGAACAACCAAACCCACCGAACCGCCCACGACGACCTGGCCGAGGTTCACCTCACCACCGGTGAGCTGAAGACGCCACTGCTGCAGCGAATAATAGTTCACGACAAGCAGGATCAAACCCGCAGCAGAATTTGTAAATTGCGCAGAACCAACCCAAGACTACTCGACCGCCCAAAATCGCCTCCTCTCTGTGTGTTCACCACCGCCCCTACTCCTCCTCTACGCTGACTGGGCCGCAGCAGCTAGCCTAAACCGAACGCCACCGCCGCAGCAGAGAGTAGTTCTTGTCAGCAGGATCAGAGACTGCAGCAGTAATTTGAAAATCTCGCAGAACCAACCCGAGATTGACCTGTCCAAAGTCGCCTCCTCTCGCGTGTTCACCACCGCCCCTACACCCTCTCCTCTACGCGTCGATTCTTTGCACCACCCCTCCGCTCACGACCCCGACCAAATCCCTTCATCGAAATTTTCAATTAAATCACACAGTTTTAAATAGCATCTTTTCACCGAGAATCCATTCACTGTATCGATAAGGCATATCCATCTATCCGGTGATAAGTCAGTTAGTTGAGCCGATTGTAACAGCTGCACAATATAATTAACATTATGTTCCTCCTCCTCACGAAACTCCTCCAACCAACTAAGATTCCATATCCACACATTATCCACCCACGACCCCATTTCCTCCACCACATTGTTCTTATTATTACTTCTATCATATAAAGTAGGAAACAGTTCAGCAAAGGTATTTCTCCCTAACCATTTATCCCTCCAAAATTCCATCAGATTGCCTCTCCCCAATTTAATTCTTGCTATTTCCCCAAACCAACCGTCTTTCAATTTTGTTGCAACCCCCAATTGAACTAGATCACGCCACCAAATAGATTTCTTCCCCCAATCTCTTCTATTTTCCCCTCGCAGCCATTTCCCAAGCAATCTGCATCTAGACTCCAATACTTTTTCCACAACGGGTTTCCTCTTCCGTTAAAATCCTCCACCTCCACTTGGCCAAAAGTGCAATATTGAACACCTCCAAATTTTTCACTCCAAGTCCGCCCTTTTCCTTCGGTTTGCAAATGGTTTCCCAGCTCACCCAAGCCATTTTCCTTATCTCTCCGTCACCACCCCATAAGAAGTTTCTTTGTATCTTTATAATCTTCTCTATTATTTTTTTCGGAGCTTTATAAAATGAGAATAGATACAAAGGTAGAGTGCAAGTACCGAATTAACAAGAGTAACTCGCGCTTTATGGATAATTGTTTACTTTTCCAACTATTTAACCTTGCCTTGATGGTATCCAAAACCGGTTGCCAAGTACTTGTTAACCTCGGATTTGACCCTACCGGAACACCAAGGAACTTAAATACTGTCGCTCCCCTACTACATGCGAGAAATTGGGATATCCCCTCCATTGTTCTATCCTCCATACCAATTCCAATCACATTGCTTTTTGAGAAATTCACTCTCAATCCTGATGCAAGTTCAAAACTCCTTAAGATAGCCTTTAAGCACCACACACTCCTGTCACTCCCATCACAAAAGAAGATAGTGTCATCCGCGAATTGTAAAACTTCCACGGTTAGATGTTCATTCAGCTTAAATCCCGTCAAGTTATTTGATTCCACCCCTTTCCTTACAAGCCCCGCTAATCCTTCTGCTGCACAAGAAACAAAAAGGAGCCGGGGATCTCCTCGCTTCAACCCTTCTCGCGCAACAAACTCTTGTGTGAATTTTGCCATTAACTAAGACCGAGATAGAATTAGAGGAATAACATGTTCGCATCCAGCCCCTCCACTTCGAACCAAAGCCCAACCTGCATAGCATATTATCCAGATATGACCAACTAACAGAATCATAAGCCTTCTCAAAATCAGCCTTCAGGACCACACACTTCAGTTTTCTTCTCTTGGCCATGTCCATTATCTCATTCACTACCACCACACCATCCAAAATATTCCTTCCTGCTAAGAATGCACTTTGGCATCCCGATATTACCCCTTTGAGAACTTTCTTAAATCTGCCCGCCAACACCTTTGCCAACATTTTATACAAACTCCCAATTAAAGAGATAGGTCTATACTCTCCCAGCCCATTTGGATTTTTACATTTAGGAATTAATGCCAGAAATGATGCACAAATTGCCTTTGGTAGTTTTGCTTGCCTATGAAACTCCTCAAAGAACCTCATGATCTCCGGAGAGATCAAGTCCCAACAATTCTTAATGAAAGTGAAATTGAACCCGTCCGGCCCCGGGCTTTTGTTTCCATCACATTCCCAAACCGCTTCCTTCACCTCTTCCATAGAGAACGGCATCTCTAGCAACTCATTATCGGCTAAACTAATTTGGTTGAAATTTATCCCATCAAGTGTTGGACGGATAAACTCCTCCTCCTTGAATTTCTCTTCAAAGTGATTTCTAACCGCCCTTTTCACACCCTCAACATCTTCCACCCATTCTTCATTTACCTTCACCTTCAAGAGTTGTGTCCTCCTCCTATTATTCTTCATGCAAGCGTGAAAGTATCTACTGTTTGAATCGCCTTGAGACAACCACCTTACCCTGGATTTTTGGGCAAGAAGACTTTCTTTTGCCTGAATTTCCCCCCAAAATTCATCATTTAACTTTCTTCTCAACTCGTCATCCACATGTTCACCCTCCACTGACAACCTTTCAACTTCATTCAAATCTTTGACTATTTTCTCAATGTTTAAGTCCTTAATGCCGAAAACTTCTCTGTTCCATATCTTAAGTTTTTCTTTCAACAATCTCATTTTCTCCTTTATCACAAAAGCCCCTCTACCGTCTACTTTAAAGGAAGCCCAACACTCATGTACAAACTTGTTAAAATCCTTATGATCCACCCAACAGTTGTTAAATCTGAATGGCTTTGGTCCCCAATTCAGCTCTGAAGACATTAACCAAACTGGGCAATGGTCCGAAATCTCTCTATTTCCACCCATTGAGCACCAACCCCCACCTCGAGATAAGGTCATCTCTGTCAATAGAATTTGGCCCAACCTACTCGCCTCCCATCACCCCAAAACAAGTGTACTTCTTACCTAGGACCGGCACATCAATAAGTTCCATATCCTCCATGAAAGCCAGAATTCACTAGCCTCCGCTGATTAAAACTTGTCATGCGACCACTTCTTTCTTGTCTAGAAATCATCGCATTGAAGTCACCCGCTATACACCAATCACCTATCTCAAATTGTTCTTTCAAGCATTTTAAATTTGTCCACGATCTCCTTTTACGACCATATTACATGCCGAGTACACATTAATAAAGTAGCAAATCTGACCTCCACTTTTGCACACATACCAATAAAGTTTTCCCCCGAGAAGGAGAACATTACCTCAATTAAATCCGCCTTCCAGACACAAATCAGGCCTCCTGAAAGCCCCACAGCATTCTTACTCAACCAATCAAAATTATCATCCCCCCAGACACTTCCAACCGCCCTCCTAGATAGTCCACTACTTTTTGTTTCTTGAATCATACATATATCAATTTCTCCTCCACAATAATTTTCTTTAGGCGCCTTCTCTTCGTGGCCCCCACCCTCTTATATTAAATGTTGCAACCTTCATTGGGACTTACTTTTCTTCTCCTTCTTTCCTTTGGCAATCTTATCCCTAATTTCCAATGATTTTATCCTACCCGAGTACACCTCGTCATTGTTTCTTCCGAGTACCCCAAGGTTATTTTTTGCAAAACTCCACATTTTATTTGCCAGGGATATTTCATGCTCAGCCAAAAATCTTTCATTACAAAACCGAATACCAGAATCACCCACAGACACATCTCCTAAAATTGCAGGGCTTCCTTCACAACTTATTGAAATAGATAGACCAGGATTTGGGGGATTGCGTTTTACAAAAAAAGTCTGAGGCTCAGATAGGTTACCTTTTGAGCTTCCTTCAGATAGAATCAAATTCCTAGCCTCCTCATTCACCACACCGATCAAGATATTGCTATTTCTATTCCCACCCTCCTTCAATTTGCTTTTACCTTTTGTTACCTCTTTTAATGCTGGATTAATACCACTCTCAGCACTACTAGTCGAGGACATCCCACAAACTTCCACCGGACTTATCACCTTGGTATTGATTCCAGAATGTCTAACAGATTCACATACAGCCACCATAGCTCCTGCACCCCCTATATTATTAGAGCCTCCCACTCCCGAACGTAACTCAGCATCATTTTCCTTGCACACCTCCTCACCTTTCACAATTGAGTTCTCCCCATCTATTTTTCTGTTTTCCTCCCCCACCAAGCTTCCTTCCTTCGCCCCAACTTCATCAACCCCTACCTCCTCATCCTCCGAATCAACATTATTTTCTTCATCATTTTCGAACAGTGGTGGATCATTATTATCCTCACTCTCTTCATCACTAGACATCAATGTCACTGCATCCCAGTCGTCTTTTGGGGGGAGAGGCCCTCCCAATGCATCGGACCACACCATTCCTCCAAAACTTTAACACAAAACGACTCGTCATTGATTTTTGCATCCACCTCCATATTAAACACATCATAACTCCTTGTTCTTATCAATATCCTTGCCACATCCAGTGACTTCATCCTTCTTGTATTCTCATCCACACCCAAAAAAGTACCAAATTTCCTTGCTAACACCGAAAAGAAGTCATTGTTCCAGGCATGGGGGGGGAATTCCATGACACCTAACCCACACCACCCTTTCATTATCCACTTCAGATCCATTCCATCTTTTAATGATACTAAATTGTTCGTGCATCCAATCCTTAGCCTCCCTTATAAGATCATCTACTAACCCTTCCTCCAATTATTCCAATAGTACCAAGTTTGCACCCATTGGTGTTGCCTTCACTGCGAATACCCCTTGCATATTGAACCATTCCTGCACCATATGCGTAGTGCCAGCATTCCATACTTTTGCAACGTACATTTTTTTGAACTTGTTTAGTTCCTCTTCCGGAGCATTATACCACACCCCGCAAAGATTCTTTTTCCGGTGATATACTATACTTTGTTTTCTTTGTTGCTGCCTTGGAATCCAATTACTATTCTCCAATCGGTTGCCTCTGTGACTCCCTCTACCACCGGCAAATTCACCACAAGCGCCTTCAACCCCTCCTCTTCGTTGCAACCAGTTGCTGTTTTGACCGACCACCTTCCTGCCTCCCTGACCGACCTGCCCAAACACGATCCCCACACCACGCCTCCTCCCATTCCCTGCGATCTTGTTTTCTTCCCCCAAACCGATTGTTTGTCTTCCCGTATACCCATCAGCGTTTCTGTCTGCCTTTTCCAGGCCAGCGCCGCTTCGTTCTGCCCATACAGCCGAGACCTTACTCTTCCTCTCCTCTATCTTTTTTCCATCCACCACCGGCCTCCACACACTTGCGATGTGCTCACACGGAGCGACCTGCGCATCGATTTGATGCTGTCGCTACCTCGCGCGCGATCACGGTCGAGCGAAACGGGGTAAGTTAACGTGGATCTTATCCGCTCCGATTATTATGTTATCAAGTTTCACCGCGAATCTGTCAGGTTCTTGCACGTTAATGAACCGAGCAAAACCGAACCGCTTCCCCCACTTGTTTCTCTTCGCCGGAATAACTACCTCCACCACCTCCCCGTACAGCTTGAATGCCCTGAACATCTCACTTGCACCATGGTTATCTGGAAAATCTGAGAAATAGAACGAAATAGTCCCATCCACCTTCCCATTCCAACAGCTGACTACATCGGTTTTGCTTGTAGTGGCTGTTTGTTTCTTCTTTCTACCCACCACCAGCCTCCAACCGCCACCCTCTCCTTCATTTCCGGCTTGGCTGTTCAAATTCCCTACCTTCGCGCGCTCAGTCAGTAGTCTTTCTCTCTCCTCTTTGTTTTTTTCTCTCTCCTGCCACCCTTCAACTTCCTCATGCCCTAGCACTCCCTCTCTCTCTACTTTCTCTCTCATAATGGCTTTTTTTTTTAGTATTTTATATATGAAGGTGCGTTGGTGTATCATTTGTCATCTTTCATTGTAAAAATAGATCGGGTGTGTTTGATTCGCTAAGCAGTAAGCGACTGGACTAGACAACCTGGACAGAAACTGTTCCATCGTACATTTTACTTTATAATTTTTTAATTACATTATAATATATGTTATATAAAATCATTATAAACATCAGAAAGAGAATTAAAATAAAATTTACATTTTTTGCTTTTGTTGTCCATTGTTCACCAAACAATGTCTTTCGACAAAAAACTTGTCGATCTTTGTCCAATTTCGATCTTGTCTTGTTTGTAAATCAAACAGACCCATAGTGTTATTTGTACACTGAAAACGAAAAAGGGTCACATCACAACACACGATTCCCATGTGATGGGGCTTTTTAAAGGTGCGATTATAAGCACAAGACCCGGATATGGATCATATCATGAAATGCAGACAGCAAGCAACTAACTAGTACTCACATCCGTACCATATGTCTTCCGTCTCTTTGAAAGAAAAAAACGGATAGTGGATGTGTTGATAACAGATAATCAAATAGCTTTTAACGAGTACTGTTTGGTAAAATTAGTAGCATTTCAAAAAAAATGCCATAACTTAGTAAAAATATTATATGCTAAGTCAAACACTTATAAAAACTCATTTGTTATAAGCTAGCAGATTCACCATTAGGATCCCAAACACCCAATTGTTTCGCCTTTATACCGGGCCTATGAATGGTATAAAGCTACAATATGATAATATATTCACAATAGGCAAAATTACACCTGAGATATTTAGATTATTTAATGGTAACGAATTAGTCTTTTAAATTTTTTTGTACCACTTAGATTCATGAAGTTACATAACGTGTACATTGTTAGCCTTCTTTCAATTTCTATTTCAAACAATCCCATTTGGCATTAGTGGCACTGACATGGCCGTGACGGAGCCTACATATCTTCTGTCTTGTAACAATTTGATCCTTTAAGACTACTGTCGTGTAATAATTTGGTCCTTAAGTCTACAGTTTAGCTACAATTTAATCCTTCTGTTTGGCAAAAACTGTTTGGCGGATATATAAACTAGCTTATAGCGGATAAACTAGCTTATAGCGGATGAGGTAGCGGATAGCGGATGAAGTAGCTTATAGCGGATGAGGTAGCGGATAGCGGAAGAGGTAGCGGATTGAGTTTCAAAAAAATTCTATAAGCTAGTGAAAAAACGCTAAAAGCTGATTGTACCAAACACTTACAACTAGTGGATCTGCTATAAACTATCCGCCGTAAGCTAACGGTTTGACATTACGAAACAGAGTCTAATTAATGGTATACATGTCATGTAACTTTAATGATCTAATTAATTAAGTTGTACAAAAAAAAAACTAAAAGCCCAATTGGTTACAATTTGCCTATAAAATAATAATCAATCATTTTGATTTTGATTTAAAATTTAAGATGCCAATTGAGAATCAACATCGGAAAGCACAACATATGCATGCATGCATGGTGCAATTTGCATATATATTGTCAGAACAAAGGCGTGGGTGGCATAATCTCAAAAAAAAAAAAAAAGGCGTGGGTGGCAATCGTGTGAAAAATATTCATAATAATGCGTGACAGATACTAGTAACATTTATAGAGTTTGATTTGATCCTCATGCAGCAGTCGTATGTCAGTGTTAGATATGGGTTGTTCTTATTCAATTTCATTATCTAAATTAGTTTTGTGGTTTTTGTATTATATATTATTATTATAGACACTATTTCTGCATTAAAAGTTGGAATATATATGTACCTTTGTAGTACTTCACTGTAGAATATTTTGAACTGGCAGCTTAATTAACTTTCACAGATCCAACTTGGCACTGATTAATTACAATTGTCCAAAGTTTTTCAAAGAAATTAAACTCCTCCCTGCATGTAATTATGTTCCACATTAGGGCTTGTTCTTGACTTTGATATTTGGATGAATTAATGTTTAACAAGATCCCAGAAATCGTCAATTATTCAAGGTTGTTCCATTTCTTTATATATATTTGTTAACTATATATTGAGGAATTGTGCTGCGCAAGTCGGGGACGGATCATGTGATCCTAATCGGGGGCACTTACCCCCACTTAGTTGAATATTTTTAGTCTATATATGCTTAATAAATATGTTTTGCCCCCATTAAAAAATAGATGTTGCTCTCCTGAGATAGTTTTTATGAACAAAACTATAAGTAAAAAGGTATAAGAGATAAAAGAGAGAATACATTTATATATATTATCTCTCTTTATTCTTCTAATTTCTACATATTAGATTTTGAGATTAAGTTTTTCTATCACGAAACTAGGTACTTTGTAAAAACTTTTAGCAGTTTTCTTATATAAAAATATTATGGACCAAATCTTTGCCCCCACTAATAAAATTTTCTGGATCCGTCACTGGCGGATGTGCATATATGCATCGCATTCTATTGTTTGAGAAAGTGTGCATTCTATTGAGAGTATCTTTATTTTAACTTTTAATAATTTATTCTCTTTTTTTATTTGATTTTCTTTTCCAAAATAGTCCCCTATATATATATATATATATTTATTTATTTTTGACGAGAATTTTTTTTTTCATTAGGACCCTCTTAAATCGGAAGCCAAACCAATTGAGATACATGGAGGAATTTTCTCTAACCAAACTGAGATGGCAAATTTTGTGCCCAATTGCACTCATGTAAAATTCTACTCGGATAATAGTCGATCTCCTTCAAGGAATATGAGTGACCAAAGGTAAGCAATTAGATTCATCATGTATGTTCAAGAAACCTATTTCAAGAGCAAAATTCAAAGCATACTTTATTCTCCATATACCTCTCTCTAGTCCACTTTATAAGAGAAAAATCACTTTTTAGGTTCATTCAATAAATGATATATCTAGTATATAATATAGACTAGATACATCATTTATTGAATGAATCTAAATTTTTTTTTTCCTTATAGAGTAAATCAGAGATTGTATATTGCAAAGCTATAGCAACACTAAATTAGAAAGAGAGACAAAATTAAAAACTAATTAATAAAGATAAGAGCCAACAAGTATAGCTTATCCTTTCCCAAAAAAAGAGTAAAGCTTATCCTATTTTTTTAACTTATGTTTTATTATGTCAATTATTGTTGTCATGGAAAGTGTGCATTCTATTGAGAGCGCTACCTCTGTATGGTGTTGACAGCAACTATATATGACCTTCTTGTTTTGTTTTTCTGGTTCTGAATTTTTGTATATTAAAACTTAGACTACAAACATCTAATTGAGCAACAAAAAAAAGACTACAAACATCTATTAGCTTGCTTTCTACCAAAATCTCATTCAAAGGTCACTAGAACGGGTGGGCTTTTGCACAAGTTTGCATCCTTCAAAAATTACATTGATACTTTTTTTTTTGGTCCAAACATTGATACCTTTTAAAAAAATTACTTTGACTCTTCTATTTTTATTTTGTACCCTCTGCCCATCTAATTTTAACTCTATAGTAAGGAATCAAGTTGGCCTTTTTAAAAAAAAACATTGATTGGTTTTTTTATACACAAACCAACTATTGGTCTTGATTTCTTTCTTTTTTTTTTTTTTTTTTTGATAGGCAAAACGATTGGATACTATTTGGACTATTTGGGCACGTATCGGGTGCGTATCGGTATCGACACGATTCGCATAGAGTGACGTTGTTATTTTTGAAGTATCCGCTTCATACTTAAAATAGCGCGGTTTGGTTTGATTCGATTGACTTCTAAAAAAACCAAACCAAAACAAACTAATGTAGTTTGGATTAGTTAGGTTTTTTATGAGAAAAAACACAATTTATAAATCTGTCAAAAGAAGAAAAAGATTGTGTTATTGCATATAATTAATTACTAATTAGCACCAAAACACTTTTATACAAAATAAATATCATTCCAAACAAGAAAAACAAACGGAAAAAAGAAGAAAAACATTCATTATGAGGTTCCCTCATATTTACATGTGTTCCAAAGCATTCTTGTAATAGGAAAAATGATTTGGACCTGTGCGAAAGGTGCTAAAACATTAGACTAAAATATTGTTAAAGCTATATATAACATTCATAAAAGGATACTTAATTTAGCTGATAGCAAATTATGTGTTTGGTAAAACTAGCAGTTAAAAAAACCGATAAATGTAAAATGACATAAAAGGATATAAACCTTTAGCCCTTAATTAATGATTAAATTATTTAAGGATGATAAAATATTTAATGAAGAAAGAGAAGTAATTTAAGAAAAATAATAAAGGTAAAAATGTCAAAAAATGAAACGCTTATACTTTATCCATTAGCGTTTCAAAAACATTACTTGAAGTTTAGTTAGTTGGACTTTATTTTAGAATATTTTAATTGGACTTGTAGTCTTACGAATTTTATCTAGGGAGTGCTTTCCCACACCCCCTACTTATTCACACCCCATAAAAATTTTATTTCCAAAATTACCCCCTTTAAAAAAACAAAATAACCCACACCCTCCCCCCCTTCTCTCACTCTCCTCGTCTCTCATTCCCCTCCCCTCCCTTCAACCCTAAACCCTCTTTCTCTCTCACTCACCTTCTCTCAACTCACTCAATCTCACCCGATCTCTCACTCAATCTTCTCCACCAACACTCTCAAAAGTTCTTTGGGTTATTTTCTACTCCCCCTCACGCCTCTAATCGTTCCATTTTCTTCAAGGTATGCCTCTCCCCTACGCTCCATTCTTTTTTTTTTCAAAGCGTAATTGTTCGAGTGAGGTCCATCGAACACGTGAAAGCGAAGGTGTTCGAATGAGGTTGTGCGAACACCGTTCGAGCAACCTCATTCGAACCGTTGTATTTTGTAAATCGAACTCGACTTGTTCGAGGGTGGTTGTCGCGTAACGAGTTCGCATGTAGCCTTCGAACATTCGTTTTGATGATGAACTTTCTCACTGATTCTGTTTGGTTATGTTAATTTGATTGAATCGGTTCGTTGATTGTTGTTTCGATATATGGTGAGAGTAGAGGTGGTCATGCGGTTGAACCTTCGAGCGAAGCCGGCGGCCACCTCCTACGGTTTCAAACCGCAAAAGGAGGAAGAAGCGGTGAACCCTCCCGAGCTAGGGGTCGTGCGGGGTAGGGTAGGGTTGATGTTCCTCCTCCCCACTTCCGGAGGATATTGGGCGGGATATTGAGCGTGATGCTCAATTTAGGCTATGAGTTCGCCGGCCGGCCGCTTCATCCGCTGGGCCTTCGCCTGCTAGGCCTTCATCCGCGCAGCCTTCATCTTCAGGCCTTCATCTTCTAGGCATCATCAGGAGGAGGCTGCTGAGCCTCGTGAGGAGGAGGTTCTTGAGCCTCGGGAGGTCTGCTCTTTGTTAGGCGACATTCCCATTTCTGGTGGACCGGAAGATGGTTCTGTCTTGCCCACATACTGGGGCACATATCCTCACCGATTTATATTACGGCGGGTAAGTTATTATTTTATAGTTGAGTGTTGTAAATTTGTTTATTAAGTTGTTGAATGTTTTGGCTTATTGTGTCTTTTCTCGAATGCAGTGCGGCCGGATTTCTGACCAATCCCACATGGACACATTACGGCGGTGTTTCATGTGCGATTAGGGACACTCGGACGCCTTCGTGGTTGGTTCCTTGGTTGGGCTTCGCTTCCCCATTCTCCTGAGAAGGGTCGCCAACGCATTCATAGGCGTTGGCGGCCGGATACATCATCATTCCACGCTTCCGTGGGTGAGATGAGCATCACCATTGATGATGTATCCCGGTGCTTTGCACATCCCCATTCTTGGCGGGTTCTATGACATGCCGATGGAACTCATGGCGGGAGAAGCATTTCTTTGGTTGACTATTTGGGTGCCACACCGAGGATGCTGTTGCCCGGACTTGGGCCGTGGGTCGTCTGTTGGGCTTGTATGGTCGAGGATAGGGTACCACCACCCACCATATACCGAGGCGATGGGACCATGCCGCTAGGGCCTACATCTTTGTATCTTTTGGGTTGCACCTTGTTTGCCGACAAGTCAGGCAACAAGGTTAAGCTTGGCTACCTTGGTATGCTGATGGATTTGGAGGCAGTTGGAGACTATTGCTGGGGGGCCATGGCCCTGGCCCATCTCTATGATCAGCTGAAGGATGCTACAAGGAAGAAGACCAAGAAGATTGCTGGTCATCTTCCTTTACTTCAGGTATGAAACATATTCTTTACTTGGTTGATGACATTGATGGGGCCATCGATGATCATGTCCCGGAGCCAGTCAGGAGCATGTTTCAGCGCATCAAGAGGCAGATATGTTCTCATTCATTTCTCACCTTACCACTTCTGTTTGGTGACTTAAGCATCAAAGTTTTAACAGGTACCACCACCGCGGCAACCTCAACCACGGAGGACCAATCTCAGCTCCGACCACCGTCGACCTTGCCGAGCCACCACTCACCACTCTTAATTACCCCGGGGCGGATCTTCAAGCCGACCCAAGTACGAACAATTCTTAATAACGAAGTGAAGTAAAAAAAAGTTAGATATGAAGAATGTGTGATTAAGAATGAGTAGAAAAGGGACAAATTGGGAGTGGAAGAAGCAAGAAAGTTGAGATGAGGAAGAAGAAAGGGCGGACGTGGACCTATATATGTTATTTAATCACATGTTGTGTTTGGCCTTTTCTCTTACGAATGATAGTATATAATAACATTTTTATGAACTTTATTACTTTAGGAGCCACGTGTGGGGGGTACACAGTTCATCACTCTCAAAACTTATTGACCTTCTTCTACCTCTTCATTTCGTATTGTGAGTGAGTGAGTGAGTGAGCAAAATGGAGAGGAAAAGTGTTTCAGAGAAGGGAGAGATTATGGATGGTTCGAATATAATGGAGTTGGTTGGAAACGAGCAAGTATTCAAGAAGTTCGTTGACCACAAATTCGATGAGCTTGATAAGGACAGAGATGGAAAACTGTCACTCAAAGAGCTTCACCCTGCTGTTGCTGACATTGGTGCTGCTCTTGGTTTGCCTGCTCAAGGCACTAATCCCGAATCTGATCACATCTACTATGAGGTACTAGCTCTTTTCTTTTTTCTTTTTTCTTTTATTTATTTCATAGATAATGCATATGTCAGTGTCAATAATTTTCCATGTATGTTTGCTTATTCAGAAGCAAATTTCCTCCTTTGTTTTTATTCAAGCTAATGTTATATGTGTGTGGCACTGGCATGCATGTGTAACCTCTAGTATTAGTATATGCTAAAAAAACTATTGATGGCTAGCTCATTTTTGTTTGCTCTATGAAGCACACACTTCATTACTAGTATTGAATTAATAAACTTCAATAAAATTGTAATTTAGACCAGAATTCAGAATGACAAAAAGTTGATCTGCTATGATAGATAGTTAATGATGAAGTCCAGGGAAGGGAAGGGACCCATATTGGTAGTGCTAGTTGCTATCTGAGCTCAGTGCTTGCTTGTTTGGAAAAGTAAACTAAAGGGCATCCGTTAAATAATGGAATCCTTTGGTAAAAAGCAATTGGAATCCTTTGCTACTAAATGTGGACAAACAAGACCAAAAGACACCTTCCACAATAAGGAAAACTATAGAGGCAATATGATTATATATATATATATATATATATATTTGTGACCTGTAAAGAAAGATATATATTTGCTTATTTTCTTTTCTACTTTTTTTAATTCCCAGAAATTGATCCACCTTGGCATTTCCTAGGGTCAATATGGACTTTTGAAGTATTATTATTGGCCAAGCCAATATCTCTCTCTATCTGTATTCATTTGTAATGTGATGATAGTATACTATACTATACTATACAAGTCCTCAAGTTACTTCAATAGTTTATGCATGTCCTCCTATTAAAAATTCTATACATACATACATACATACATAAATCTGTGCTAATAATTAATGAAAGAAGAATAGAAGATTTTATGATGGGCTTGTTGTATAGTATAGGTGTTGAGTGAATTCACACATGGAAAGCATGAAAAAGTTAGCAAGAGTGAGTTCAAAGAGGTTCTCTCAGACATTCTATTGGGCATGGCTGCTGGACTGGAGAGAGACCCCATTGTCATACTACGCATGGATGGGGAAGATCTCCTTGACTTTCTTAATGGTCCAAGTTATGAAGCAGAAATGGCATCCATATTCTCTCATCCCAGTATTTCACTTCGTGAGCATGTAATTGAAGCTTTTGGAAGACTCAATGTGGATCGAGGAATTCCTCCCACATCAGATTCTTGGGTAATATATATACTAATGCAACTGCATGCATATTGTTGTTCATCATCCTTGCATTGAAAAGAGTTGATGTTAAAAGAGAACCATGATTGAAAAGTTAACATCATCATGCATCATCATGTTTTCAATTTTAATGCAATGTCTAAACCTTCTTTATTTAGGTTTTTAACAACATTGTGGATCCAGCACTTCTATCTCAAACTGGCCCTGCTTGGGATAGGCCTGTTACCCAAGAGACATTTTTGGAAGAATTTAAGAAAGTGGCAATGACTGTGGTTGATTGTCTTAAAGAGAAACCTGTCATTGTTGCCCACAGTGAAAACACCTTTGATGGAAGTGGCATCAAGAGACTCTTATCCAACAAGTTTGAATTAGACAAGGTTTTTATTGTGATTTTTTGTTTTGAATTTTACTTTGTTATATAAAATCCTTATATATATATGAAATATGTCATATGATGCAGACGTTGAACACAGCTCTGGGGAATCTTCCAAAAGATCGAAACGGAAAAATATCAAAGGAATATTTGCGCGTGGCACTCGATGTCGTGTCTCCATCTGCTGGTTTACCTCCAGTTGGTGCAATTGAAGAAGTATATGTTGGCAATGCAATGCAATGCATATTAGTCAATATATCCATCCATTAATTTTCCAATACTTATGATGATGTCTATTTGTTGATTTTACAGATAGATAAGATTATTAGTGAAGCCTTTAAGATGGTGAATGCAGAGGAGAAGAAGATGATTAAAGAAGAAGAATTCAAGAAAATTGTAACTGAAATACTAGGGAGCATCATGTTGGAGTTAGAGGGAAGTCCAATAGCTGTTTCTTCAAATTCAGTTGTGCATGAGCCTTTAGGCTCATCTTCTACACTTTTGCAGACATGTTCTAGTGAAACAGCATAAGTGTATAACCCTGCATGGTGATAGTCAATTTGTATGCCGTACCGTGTGTTGTCTCTTCAGTTGTAATGCAGATATATAGAAGGTGTGTTGTATTACAGCAACATGAAAAGAGAAAAGAGAGAGACTTGATATAATATAATATAATATAAAATGGCATACCTTTTTCAAATCATTGTTTTTGAGTTACTCCATAGCAGCAGTTGGACGATTGTTGAATGAACATGGAGATAGAGATAGAGCAAATTAAGGAAAAGTTGATGAAGCTTGAGATATGTCATGTGTCACATCTCTAATTTTCCATTCTGCATATATAGAATAAAATCCAAATAGTAGAGTTTATCCATTATAGTGGAATAATATCTTTGGAGTATGTATATGTATGTATGTTCCTAGTGCAGCAAAGTAGTAGTTGATATTTCCAATGACTCCTTGTTAATATACTACTAATAGGAACCAGCAGATAACGAGTTTCTCAATAATATATTGACACCCCTAACTTATACTAATATTAATTACAAACCCCATTCTTTGTCTCATCTCATCCCATCTTCCAAGGGAAAAAAAATGGTGCTCATTGTTCTTCCTTCTGCACTGATGTCCATATTGTTGATTACCCTCAGTACTTTATCAGTTGCAGATTGCTATGACCCGTTGGATTCAAATGGGAATATTTCAATAACCTTTGATATTTACCAACGCACAGAAAATGGATATCTGGTTGTTTCATCAATTATATCATGATGCAAAGCACAGCACAGTTAGTGTAGAATCTTGATCAATTCAGTTCAAAGGTCTACTAGTTAGTGTGTTTTCCAATTAATTAATTAATTTGTATCGACAATTTCAGCGACATGTGATAGTGCGTGGTGTTTATTTGTCATTTCGTCTAAACTAACAAAAAAAAGTTAATTTGCATACACAGGCAAGAGTGACTCTTCAAAACTATTATCAGTATAGACACGCGGACAAACCGGGGTGGAAGGTAGGATGGATATGGGCTAACAAAGAAGTGAGATGGTCAATGAGTGGTGCAATTGCAACTGATAGAGGTGACTGTTCATCTTATGCTGGTTCTCAAATGCCACATTCCTGCAAAAAAGATCCCATCATACTTGATCTCTCTCAGCATGTCATACAAAACAGGTCTGACCAATGTTGTCGCGGCGGTCTCCTCTCAGCCCGAGCTGTCGATCCTTCCAATTCATTCTCTTCATTTGAAATCGAAGTTCGCAACGTCGAGAACATGCACACATGCACAAGCACTTGTAGCCCATTTCTGCTTACTGATCCCACTGTCTCCTTAGATTTTGGAGGACTAAGACAAGTCCCAGTTCTCAGTAAGTTCTCAATTATCAGAATAGATGTTAAATTAGAAATTATATATAGCTTATTAATTGTTTAATTAATATGGCAAATATACATTTACACTTCAGGAACTTGGAAGTCAACTTGTACATACTCAAGTTTCTTAGCAAACAAATCACCAGAAGATTCAGATTCTTAGCAAACATTTATACTGACTGAGAGATAACTTTGTTGCAGATGGAGTTGGCCTGTTTTGGGGGATAAATTTTTACAATAATGAGTTACTGCATTCTGATAAAGATAGATTGGGTTCGGTGACTACAGAAATACTGTTAGAAAAAAGATTCAGATTCTTTCACATTACATAATGGATGGGTATTCCCAAGAAGAAGAATATATTTCAATGGTGAAAACTGTGAGATGCCTTTGCCTGACACATTCCCTATATTACCAAATGGTTGCTCCGGTTTAACACCTACTTACTGTGGTTTTAGTCTTTTTCTAATTGTTACTCTGTTTCTTGCCCAAGTAGTAGCACTGCATTGGTTTTGATTTTGAACATTGATTAGTGTCTAGCATCTTCCTCAATTTTGAAGTAATCTATTCATTTGTGTTATTCTGTAAAATATTTTTAAATTGCTCTTGTGTACCTTAGGGTATGTTTGGATATTGGTGGTATATGATGGAATTTAGTGAAATGATTTAATGTTCCCTTATTTGGATATTTAAAAAAGTGATGGAATTCATTCCATCCCATTCCATTACTTACCCTCATTTTGTTTCCCTCTGAATTAGGGGGCAGTGGCGGATTCAAGCACACCACTAAAAAATGTTTTGGATTAGATTATATTTTCCCTAGTAAAAAATAGAGTTTGCCTCCATTAGTACCTAATTACTCAAATACACAAGCTCAATTTATTCTAGTAGATATATTGAGAGAGATATTTTTGACAATATTGATAACGAAATTATCATATAACATTTTCACACAATGAAAATGTGTAGAGGACAGCTATAATTTGTAGATTTATAGAAGTCTGATATCCTTTTTATTGTTTTTTTGTTAGTACATAATTGTGTATTTTATACAAAACATTTTAATATTTCTATCGGTTAAATATATTTTTTGTGACTATAAATTTGAGTTTTTTTGATTTAGTCTCTAAAAAAATTTCATCAACGTTTGATTTCCCAAGTTTTTGTGTCTATAAAATTTGACTTTTAATTGTATTTTTTGGGTCTTTTATAGCACATTTAAATGCTATTAAAATTCATGACATGAGGGACGAAAATTGCTAATGAAAAATACATGAAGACCAAAAGTAGGTGAAAGTTTGTTTGAGAGACAAAAAATATAAAACTCAAATTTTATAGAGACTAAATATAGATTTTAACCTTTTGTCAAAATAAAAATACATATTTAACCCTCTTTTTATTCTATGAAACATTTAATATATATACAAATTATCTTCTTTCCCCATTGAATAATTTTTTTGGATTCGCCCTGTTAGGGAGTATGTGATGAAACCAACCAGCCAACTTATTTATCAATTATTAAAAGACAGTTATATCCTTATGATCTCTATGCATACTTTCTTTTTTTACTACTATTATGTTTTTCTAATTGCTGGCTACACGCGGAGTATCCCAACGCTTTCAATAAAAAACTAATAAATTGAACTCGGGAGCACCGAGTTGACTCTCGTCTCCATAGATTAAGCCACTAGACAAACAATTTTAGTTTGATTATTCACTTTGTATAAACATAAACATTGATTGTTAACTAGGTCTTCCTTTTATCGTAAAAAAATAACTACCTTCTCCTTTTTATTTTATTATATTACACTATTTAACACAAATTCTTTTCGATGATAACACACTATAATACATTTATCCATATACAAGTTTAAAAATATTTTTTTAACCAAAGCTTAATAATGTTTTATATGTTTCCCTTTATATATTTTTTAATTTATTATACCTTTCATATATTATCCTTTTTATTATGTTTTTCCTATATATATAATAGTAATTTTTAAATGAGTGGTAAAAACATAATAGAAAAGTTATAATTCATTCTATTAAAATCCACTTTCCAAATAATGGAATGATAACTTTGTTCCTTCCATCATAAAATACCGATAACACTTTTTGTGGGAGTGTTACTTACAGCAGTAAAGTACTATAGTATTAGGTATCGTATCCACAGAGACTTGGTGATATTTATGCCGTTCAATAATATTCTATAATCTCAAGCGGTGAAGATAAAGTGTTTTTGTTGTTTTGAAAAACATAATTTAAATAAAGGATATAAGCAAGTAATAAAAGTGTTGGGATTAGATTTCAGTAACTTTACTTAGAGGTATCCTATTGATTCTACATACATATTTCAGTTTCATTTATTGATTCATCATCATCGATTCTCCCATCTTTGCTAATTCCTTAGACAAAGTAAAATCATCAATTAATCTACCAAAACAATGATTCCTCAATTATTTAAGTAAACAATAGCATTAAGTTAGATGATTATATGACTAGAAAACTATATTCCATTTCTAGATATTAGCTTTTTAGGTGATTTAATCTAGAATAAGATTCAAACATCAAATATAACATCAAGTTATAGGTGATTAACATAAAACTGAATGTATAGAAGAAGTATGAATCAAAACATAAATATAGGTGAAAATATAGTTACATCTAGTCCCAAAAAAGAGAGTTTAGCTATCTAGCTATCCATATTCATGGTAGCCATCATACAAATGATAGAAAAGATGAAAAACCTCAAGATATAACACCCTTGATCCCTCAAGATGATGGAAAAACCTTCCAATTCTTCAATCTTGTCGCCCTTTAAATTTTGTATGTGAATATGGTTCTCTCTCAAATTTGAGTTCAACCCCCTTTATATAGAATTTTGGACAGTCTAGTAGCTGAAGTACACAAATACACAAACAAAAAACAATGGAATGAGAATTTCATTTCATTCTGTTCTGTTGCGCTCCATTCTATTCCGCTAACTTTAAACTATGCAAACATACCCTTATTGATAATTTCTCTCGTTTAAGTGGGTGTTTATTTTCTTACCAAAGCTTTTTTTCATTAAATTAAGTAAATTCTGATTGTGTTGCTTTTATTTGCTGCAAGAGTGCAAGGATCAACTTGCTCCGAAGTTAGGGTGTGTTTTGTAGCCATGAAAACTAAGAGAAAAGATAGGAAATGAAAGGAAAGTAAGGGAATATACTATTTTCTTTTGTTTGGTTTTTATAAAATATGAAAGAAATAAAAGTTTTAGTGGGTCCCATTTTGAGGTAAAAAAAGTAAGGAAAACACTTTTTATGTAAATGACATATTTACCCTTGCACCAAAATTAATGTATTGAATTAAAAAATATTTTACTTTTTTTTGTAAGGGTTGGTTTTGTCATTTCATACATATACAATTTTCTTTCCTCTTATTTTGTCTCCAACCAAACAAGGGAAGAGAAACATCTCATTTTCTTTTCTTTGCTCTCATTTTCTTTTTGAACCAAACATAGACTAACTGTTGTTGTAATTGTTAGCTTAAAATAAATAGAAATTAAAAATAGTGCAATTAAAAATCATCATTTTGTAATTTTAGCTTCAACACACACAAGTCAAATTCCTTTCAGAAATAGTGAGATTGTTTGAACCGGCGGTTTCCAGGTTCGGTTCAACATCCGGTTTATTCTGATTCGATCCAGTTACTGAATTGGTTAATTAATAACTGGAACTAAAAATGCCTTTTAGTCAAATCAAATCAAATAATAATAAAGACTAAGGCGGCCCTAATATATAGAACAAAAAAAAGTGATAGATTCAAAAGTCACTCACATAAAGGCATAGTGCTAGAAATCTGCAAAAGAAACCCACTGCAATGGCTGCGCGTGGCGACCATGATGAAGCCGTGGTTGCCAAACCCAACACACCCATTTCCAACATCGTCATCGTCATTGGTACCATCATCTTTCTCTTTTTCTATCTCTATCTATCTGATTCCTTTTCGTTTGATTCTGTTAATAATGTTTGTTTGGAATATCAGCTATGCAGACGGAGGCGCTTCCCGTCGTCAATAAGTTTCAGCTTACCCAAGACCCTCATTCTCCGTCAGTCTCTCTCTCTCTCTCTCTCTCTCTCTCTGCTTTCATCCTCTCTTATGGTTTTGTTAGGGTTTAAGATCACTCATGTAAAATGGAACTTTGCTTCTCATGTGTTTGTATTAATTCCTGTGTGGTATTATGCAAACGATGTAGGTTTCCACAAGGTGTTCCTTGGGTCCGTTATCATGGGACATACAAAGATCTCAATATAAACCTGATTTGGCCCGGAAAAGATCCAACTTTGGGTAACAATGTCTCTTTTTTTTTTCTCAATTTATTTCGCACTACATCACTTCCAAGTTTCAACATACAAGTCAAATTGTTGTAGGTAGCTTTTACATTTTGACAATAATAAGACGAAGTTTCAATGCATCACTTTTCTTAATTAGGTTTATGGTGTATTGTTTGTTTGAAAGAAATGTGATAATTGGGACTTGGGATTCTGAAGTTGAGAATAGTGAATGGTTGCTAAGAAATGCATAACTATTTAACATGCCCTCACCACATGTATGCAAGAAATTAAAAGAAAGCAAGTGAAAATTTTGTTTTGATTGAAAATTCTAATTTGAAAAGTCCTCTAACCCCATTTTTTCAGGAGTTGATAGTGTAGGCACAATATCATCTGCTCTTGTAACATATGCCGCTATTCAAGCATTGCAGCCAGATTTGATCATAAATGCAGGCACTGCTGGTGGCTTCAAGGTAGGCACTCTCTTCTCCCCTCTTTTCTGAAAGTATTGTTATAGAAACTTCCGTTTTTTCTGATTTTGTACGCCAACTTGTATCATGTATATTGTTCTATTCCTGTATATATCTTCCTAATTTAGCCACCTTCGGTCCTCTTTTACGTGAGATTGTTGCGTCTTATTCATTCTGTAAATTTTTTCCGTAAGATACACTGGTGGTCGATTTGAATAAATAATTTGTTTAGAGAAACAGTTCAAAGAAAAATAATCTCAATGACTCTGCAATCTATGTTAAATAATGCTTTTTTGTTTTTTCTTAGAAAAAAGTATGTAATTAACTTAATAGCTTACTGCAAAAGTGATACAAACCAATTAATTTATGATATTGATTCTATGCCTTGCAAGTTATATGTATAAATTGTTTGAAATCATAATATTGATTCAACTTAAATGCATAACTAGTTTTAGAGGATTGAGGATGTGATTGTGATTTTTTGATGGCAGAATTATGGTATTTTGCCAGCCTGTGCAGTGCAGTTGTTCTACTTTCCACCATCAGTGACAGTTTACCTGTATCAAATACTCTTTATATTGAATTAAAATCTTAGAATGATTATGTATGCAGCTGAAAGTATTCTGATGCAGATATATGAATTTGTGTGTACATGAATGTGTTTTTCTAAATAGTGTTTCTTCCTTATTTTTTTGTGTTCAGGCCAGGGGAGCTAGTGTTGGTGACGTATTTATTGCATCCGATTGTGCTTTTCATGACAGAAGAATACCCATACCTGTAAGTGTTGTGTTATTCCTGCTTGGTAGCTCTTTTCTTTTGCTCTCTCAAGTCTTCTCTGCTTGAAACATTACTGTCGTAGATGGAGTAGCCTATTGTTGGTTGTATTTGTTTAGGATTTTGTGCACATATGAGTTGGGAACAGAGACATCCTTTCTCTAGTTGTTTTTTTGTTCTATATGTACTTTATCCTCCTTTTTCCATATATCTCCTCTTTCCTTCCCGTAATATATGCTTCAACCCAATGTTATCAATTTAAAATCATGACGGATATCGCAAAATTGTATGATTTCACGATTTTACTCTCGCATTCAGAATCGAAAACTCAGCAGAATCGTGACAATTTTCTGGGGAGCAGAGTCGCGAATGGTTATGGCCGGATGGTGCTGGAACCGTGTCGACCCAGTTGTGTAGTAACCTGTTTTTAAATTTGTTAACCCTAATCTCTCTCTGGCAACCACCCTTGCATCTCTGTCTCTGTTTCTCTTCATTCTTGCTCACATCTCACATTGCATCGCATCTCCTTCACTGCATTGTGTTTCCTCTCTGTTACTGATCCCTGGCCAGATCTGTGTTTTCTGGCTGTGAAGAAGACCGAACGACCGTGAAGAAGAAAACCAAATGACTGTTAGGAAAAAGACAGAAGAAGTCGTTACGGCTGCAGCTGCGCGTAGACTAGTGAGTAATGACACAAAACTAGGGTTAGTGAAATGGGCTTGGCCCATAACCAGTGTTAATGATACTTAACTATTTTTCTGAAAAAATTTACCTCATTTTAACCACACTCCCTTTTTTCTTCAAAAATATCCCTTTTCTAGTTTTATTTGCGGGATCTTATGATTTTAGTTCGATTTTATGAGTTAAGTTCATTCTACCCCATCCCGATTCTTGGTAATTACTTAGATAGAATCTTACAATTCTAGTTGCGATTTTATGAGTTACGATCTTGCTTCCCCTTCTTGATCTTACTCGAAATCTTTGTCTTGACAATGTTGCTTCAATCTAAGAATGACAATTATGAAATATTTTTGGAATGATGTACCCTAGATTTCGTCATTTGATCATTGAACGGTGGAGATAAATGAGACTAAGAATGAAGTGGTAGATCTTTTATATGACTTGTGACTGTATTCTAAAAATATTTCAAGTTGTGTTTTAAGACTTTTAATGTGTTGGTAAATAAATCAAGTTAAATGGAACTTTGTTTTCTTGCAATTGGCCTAGTTATAAAGTTACCAAAGAAGGCTATTGGCATCATGATTTACTGTTAACAGATTTTAAGTTTTTTTGTTTGATACATTTGAATAGGACCACTTTTGTTTGGGGGTCCTTCACGACGAAATGGAATGCTAAATTAATAGATATTTAGTTGATGGTTTTAATAGGACGACACATTATACCTAAATAGGTGCATTTTTCAATTTCTTTCTTGCATTTAAACAAAACTACGACGTCTTCTAATATAATATATGTGAATGATGTCCCCTGAATGTTACAGTGCTTATTATGCCATGACTAGCTCCTTTTTTGGGGGGAGGGTTACTTACAGGCCAAAAATCTGCTTGGTGCTTCTAATGTATTAAGGTAGAAGTTTTGCTATTAACATCACTGTATATGTTGTCTTCTGCAGGTTTTTGATCTGTATGGAGTTGGTTCACGCAAATCCTTTGAAACACCCAACCTTGTGAAGGAGCTTAATCTAAAGGTGAGTACTATCTTCTCTTAACTGTGTATATTAAGTCAATAAATATTCCAAAATTTATTAATTCTTGCTTCCGTGACATCTTTGGTTGAGTGTGTCTGTGTGTGTACTGTAGAGCAACCTAGTGCTATAGAGCTCCTGCCACATCAAGGTCTAGGAAAAGGTCGGATTCATTATGGATCTATTTTAGCCAGTTTTACATTGCATTTGCGAGAGACTGATTCCAGGAGTCTGATCCGGTGAACGGCCAATCGCCCATGCAGTTTGTGCCCTTGGCCCAAAAACGATCTTCCTATTTTTTATAATTGTCTTGGCTTGACAATTTGACTAGGATATTTTGAAACCGTCATATATAATGTGCAACAGTGTGTGTAGAGCCTAAGCCTAGTATTCTATTTGATCTGCCTTGTTAGTGTATGTTTAATTCATTTTCACTATTAATCATCCATACACACTTCTAATAATAAGTCATAAATGAATGAAGAAAAAACAACACCATCTTATTAACATGTAGGAAAAATAATTAAGCTACAAGGGGTTGGCTGTTACTTTTGATATGTCAATATTACATTTATCTCTTGCTATCAAGTACTTGTTACCTTCATTTATGTTCTTTTAAGGTGGAGCAATACCATTTTTGGATACTTTAAACCCATACCCTATTTATTGAGTGAATTGAATGGAATATATTATTCTTATATAACTGTCGGTGTATGAAGAGGGTACAGATATATTACTGGCTTTGCATTCACGTGATTTTGCAAGTGAATGAACAGCTTCATCCTAGATCGTAATCGTAGTAGTAGCTCATTTAGAAACAGGAAATGGACACTACTTATAAAACAAGGAGATGTTCCATTTTATTACTCACGGTTCAAACAAATCCACATATATTTTGTTTTGCTTTATGGTGCCCAATTCTTTTACTGTTTAAATTATTCAAGCAAAACTTGAACCGTCAACAACATTTGTACGTATATCAGGTGGCTAAATTGTCTACTGGCGACTCTTTAGATATGACCGAGCAGGATGAATCAACAATCGTTGCAAATGATGCCACTGTCAAAGATATGGAGGTATTCATTACTTGCTTGGAACCTTTAGATCATTTATTGGTGATTTCTTCCATCAAACAAATCACCATTATAATTATGGAGGCCTAAGTTACTAGCAGTTTGTTCAGTATAGGCCTAACTCCCAGTTTCAACTTTTCTTCTCCAGGGAGCAGCTGTTGCTTATGTTGCTGACCTACTGAAAGTTCCTGCAATTTTTGTAAAAGCTGTGACCGATATAATCGACAGTGACAAACCAACTGCTGAAGAATTCCTGCAGAATTTGGCAGCTGTAACAGCTGCACTTGATCTGGCTGTTGAACAAGTCATTAATTTTATTAATGGGAAGTGCGTTTCTGAACTTTGACAACCGAATTTCACCTTTCCAATTTTTGTTATATGCTATGCTGTACTATTGTACACTACCACAATTGATTGGAAATTTGTGAGATTAATAGAAACTTGTAAACTGAGAAGGATATTAGCAGATTGCATAAGTTGAATGACCAAGATTTTGTGCCATTCATTGTAAACATGTAAAATGACGTCCTTGTAATTCATATTTCTTATTATCATGCACATTTTGCTGGCGATCATTTCTCTTCAATAAATAAGAAAAACGACCTTCGGATGTAGTTGCGCTAGTTTTGCGGTAATTTGGATCCTCGTATACCCTCTCAATCATTCTCTACACTCTCTATCTCACTTAAATTCTTATCATCTCTTACTTTTTCTCAAAAGCTTAAGTGTTTAAAAAAACACGTGTAAAATAAAAGGTCCACCACTTGACATATTTTTATACGATGTACCCTAGCTTTCTTTATTTGATCATTGAACAGGGAGAGAATTAAGACTAAGAATGAAAGTAGTGGACCTTTTGAAGTTATTATTTCTTGTCAAATAAAAGGAGTTAAAAGGTTTTGATTCTTTCCTTTCATTTTTTCTTCTTCCAAACAAACTTGAAATCATCTCATCTTGGGGTTACATTACTGTACTTAAACATACTTTATTTTTATTTTCTCCCCCCTCACTTTCTGTTTGGGTGGAGATTTGAAGGGAGGGAAAGGCTTATGGGATAAAACCCTTGTTTAGGACTTTTTAAAATTAAGGGAAAAGGCTTGTGGCATTTTTGGGACACACCTCCAAAGCCTATTTTTGAGACACCTCAAAAGCCTTCCTCCATATGTTTGACTCTAATCGAATATTCATGTTTATCACAAAAGGAAAACAATAAAAGTGAAGATGACCATATCCGCTCCTTCACATAAAAAAGAATAAATGGAGGAATGGTTGATTATATCCTGTAATTCTACTACATTCTGTAATGTTGTAATGCCAGATCAAGAATATACATTCTACAACCAGCGCCATTATAATCTCAGTCTAATTGTTAGATATGCTTCTAACAGCATATATTGTCTACCAAGAACAAACCATGGCCTCACCTTTTGCACAAATTCTTAAAACTGCAGATTCTAGACATGAACATTCACCTAAGTTTTTGCACAAACCATACCTCACGGTGTTTGCACAATTCTTCTTCCATTACATTCCATTCCCCAATTCTTCATTTGGGTGTCTTCCCTCACCCCAGCTTGTTTGTTCTTCTTCCATTACATTCCATTCCCCAATTCTTCCTTTTTATCATTACACAGGTCAAAACTCATCAGAAAAGTTAACAACTCACAAAGAATTTGATCTCTTGAGCACAGGCTTCTTTAGCTGCCTATCTTCTTCGAGTGCTATGATACCCAAGTGTGAAGGATCATCCAGCATCATCCTAGCCACCAGGTAACCAGCAATAGACCAGGTCTGGAATTTACGGGCCTGCTTCCCAACATATCGACCATGCTTTCCATCATAATATTCAGGCCAGCTGTCCTTTAGCAATCTGGCTTCAGCAATCTGAAGGGCACGTCTTGCTATTTGTGGTCGCCCCGTTTTGATGGAGGCCGCAGACAGAAGCCATAAGAGAACTGTATCCACCATAAAAAATGTAGCTCAGTAAATACAATAAAGTTTCCTAAGATTAAGCCAAAAGCAGATAAATATCACCATATTAATATACTTAGCAAATACTATAAACTGTCCCAAGACTAAGACATTTATTAAGAAGACCCTGGCAGCAAGTATCTGAATTCAGTGCCTAATTATGATTTAAGTGTGCTGCTCCATACATTTCTTGAAATTTAAAATGGTGGAACAAAAGTGTACCTGGCCAAGATCCCCCATTGTGGTAGCTCCATCTAGTATTTTTTGGGTCACATCCTGTTATGATCTGCCATTCATGGTTTTCAAGGGCTGGATAGCAAACCTTGACAGGCATTTCCCCAATTAATTCCTCCCACCGCGATTCAATGAGATCCATGATTGCAACGGACTGGTCAGGAGTTGCCATGCAGGACAAGATTGCAATGCAATTACCCAGGCAAAACCATCGGAAATCCATCCTAGCTGGGCTGACATTCCCAAGAAAGTATCCACCTTGAGGAGGCATGAAATCAAAAATCCAATCTGGCAAAGAATCAGGAATAACATTGAACTTGTTCACTGCAGTGTGTGAGTACTCTTCTGTTTTGAAGCGATATACATCATTAAGTTGCTTCAAATCCAACCAAAAGTAGCTTCTCATGTGATAGCTCAAGGCATGCAAGCGTTTCAAAATTCGTTCCATAAACTCTTTCCCTTCCACGTCTGGCTTAAGCAATTGCAAGGCACATCTTAAAGCCATGAAGAACAATGCTTGAATTTCAATTGGATAACCATAAACACCCTGAAATCATAAATTAAAAATAAAAGTGGAAAGTAAGAAATGGATAAATTAACCATTAGGGCTAAAAGCCATAGTAAACCCCTATCAATTCCTATAGAATCACTCTGTTAGATAGCTATGCTTATTCACTTTTGATTCACTAGGCACTAGCTAGCATAAAAACAGCACAGGTCTTCTTGAGTCTTAAATTTTACACAGGATTATAATCTTCATCAAGATATTAGTCTACAATTTCAAGTCAGTAGATTCATGCATTAATTTCAGAAAACTCACCATTCTGCGATCAATCATACAGCATCCATCAGCACATAGTAAAGTTGGAAAAGTGTCAAACCCCTCTGACAGGCATAAACTTAGAATCAAGCGCATACCCTTTTGGCATTCAGGTCGTTCAGCCAAAGAAGAGTCTCCTGTAGATTTTGTGTAGGCACGAAGTAATATAATCCACCAAAATCCAGAATCAACAGGAGCAACCCTGCCTATTGCACTCTCACCAAAATCTGCTATGAGGGTTTCATGGTTTTTAACTGGATCAGAGAATACCTTAAAACTAGCAGGCATCACTCCTTCTGCCAGCTGGAACCTATCAATCTTTTTCTCCCATGATTGAAGACGAAGAGTCTTTAAGAGAAAATTCTTAACAATGTCTGGTTCCCCATGCATCAAAAAAGCCAGAGCACTAGGGACAAAGTCTCTTACAAAAACCTATTAGTAACAAATAAATATATTAACCTCATATTAGACCTCCATTGAAAACTCACAAAAAGGAAACACACACACACATACACAGCCACAGGCATGTTACCTTACCTGATCATAGTTAAGTTTCTCATCAGAATTATCCAAGGCAGCAATTGTCCCAACCGGCTCGCCACGGAAATGCACCAATGAACGTCTGAGAGATTCCCAAGCATCAGGTATTATGGAATGGGGGTCAAATGTGAATGATCTTGGAGTATTAAGAGATGATTTTGGCTGAGGAGAAAGTGCAGTATCAAAATGTGAACCGTTTTCAGCTTTTGTGGAGAATTGATGCGGTGAACAGGTTAATGATAGTTCACTCAATGATCTTTCCTCAAAAGATTTTTGCTTCTCTAAGTTCAAAGTAGTTGGCCTATCTAATGCTTTATCCAAATCAATTTCATCAATTTCAGCCACTGAACTTAATGAGTCTGGACTTCTAAAACTTCCACTGTGATGAGGCCAATTTAATGAAGAGGAAGACATCTTTCTTTTCACCAAAATAGTTGCACTAATTGCAATAGTATTGCATTGCCCAACAAAATCCTTCAGATAGGGTAATGTAGAAGTTAATATTTAAAATTAAAATTAAGGAAAATCCAAAATTGCAAATGATGATGTTGTTGATTTCAAAGATAAAATGATTATGAACAGGAAGAAAGGTGCATGTTTCTAATTCAAGAAACGTACGTACGTACCTATATAGGAAAAAGTTAATTTCCAAATCACCGAGAACAAGAAAGTGAATTATTAATCTCCCCCAAAAGAATGGTTGATTGTCTGAAATGGTAAAAGGAAAAGAAAATGGTTGTTGTTTAGAATGGAAGAGAGAAAAGCATTGATAATGTAGGTAGATTGAAAGAGGTAATATATATCCAAGATTTCAAGAATTAGACGTAATGTTAATGTTTGCGGAGTTAAATTGCGATTCGAGAATGAGATAATGCAATAGATAGATAGATAGATAGATAGATAGACTAACCTTGAGAAAGTGCAGTGCAGGGAGGGAGAAACACGTGACGAGAAGAGAAGAGAAGAAAAGAAAAGAGAAGAGAAGCTCTTTCTTTCCTCGTGACTTGTTGTGATTGTGATTTGTGTGTTTTTGGATTCATTCATTCAATTTCAATGATACGTTTGGGTTTGTACAATATCATCATATCACATCATAATATATCATGCCGCTACATACAAATACAAACAAACAAACAACAAGAATGCTATTTTGAAAAAAAAAAATTGACAAATCGACAAATCACCAACCTATAACACCAATTACCCAGGTTTTTTAGACAATTAGTCAAGCGGTCAATTAACCAAGTTTTTAATCCACACCTTGAAAACTGTGAAAAAGCAAGTTGACTAATTATGCAAAAAACTCGAAAGAATTGGTGTTGTAGGTTGTGATCATTAATTCATTAAATTTTTTTGTCAAAATAACATTTTTGAACAAACAAACTCCCTCTCACTCCCACATTCAATTCATGCATCAATTAATTAATTAATTAATTAATTAACTAACCCCAATGCTACGTGTGAAGTACAAAGAGCCTGGCTAATTTATTTATAAAAAAATACTAGTAGTAATCATATTTATTTTCTAGTATAAAATATAATAATTAATAATTGAGATTTCACATCTTTGATATAATTTCAACCGCTTATGTTATATATTATGTTCAATTTAAATAATACGCCTATAAATTATTTTGTTGATCTCCCATCTTAGAAGACACATTTATTTTAATTTTAGTGATAATTTCGTTACATTAGAGTTTTATTAGGTATGATATCTAATATTAATTATCTAAGGATTTAATTATATACATGGTTAGTATATAAATCTTTTGCACAATCCACCAAAGTAGCAACCCCTTAAGAAAATGAAGTATATAAACAAAAAACTACTTCACACCCCTTAATAAAAGTAGCTAATCTCATTTAATTTTCTCAAAACAATTAAAAAATAACTATTTTCCAAATCCCCCCAATGGGGACTTTTCCATGAGAAAAAAAATAGTTATTGCAAGTAAAATTTAAAATAATTGAAAGATAATTTAAGAATAGTAACATTCAATACCATAGAAGTAGTTGACATTTATTTATATTTTGAACACCATCATAACTTTTAGTTTTTGGTTGTTTATATCGTTGTCTCAGTTAGCCAGGGTAGACCTACATTGAGTGTCTTTGTACTTGTGTTCTAACCAGATCCTACTCAAAAAAATAGTTAAGAACTTTGCGCATTACCATTGTGGGCGGTGAAACATATCCCAGCCCACATCATCCTAATCATCCCCTAGTCACCTTGCAATGGTGACCACACAAGGAACACTGCCACCTCCATCAATGGTGATCCCATAATTGAAGATTTCTTAGCTGCACTCCAGACCCTACAAACATGCACAGATCTACATTGTGTAAATTGAGGGCACTTGACCCCACTTCTCCAATAATATTTTAATCGAAAATAGTAGTAATGTGTTATTTTGACCCCATTCCAAATACTATGATGACCCCACATAATGTCTTATACTCATATAAGACAATTCATTACTCCTGCAAATTCACAATGATATAAAAGTAAAAATCGGACATCTAACATACCAAGGAATGACATTGAAATCAACTATTATCATTTAATAAGGCTAAAAGTTTATTAACTACACCACTAAAATAAAGGTAAATTTGGGATTGATCATAGTAAATAATTTTGCCCCCACGAGTTGAAGTTCCTGGATCCGTCCCTGCCTACAAACCCGACCAGAATGTGGAGCAAGCCCGTCGGAATGAAGAACAACTTTGTATCAGCTGCCATGTCATTTAATATTGGTCACATCGCCTTTTCTTTTACAGGCTTCCACATCAGCAAAAAAATTGAAAAACCCCATTTTGGACTAAATGTCTGAAATTTTCAAAATAGGGAGACTAAATGTCTTAGTTTTAAAATAATGTCTGAATTTTTGAAAATAGGGGGACCAAAACTATAAATTAGCCTAAATTTTAATTGTTCAAATACACAAAGTATGTTCCTCGATAGCCAGTTTGTGAAAAAAATCTTGACAAAACACGTAAAGTGCTTTATAGTTATAATTTAATTTTTATTTACGGAAACTTCAGCCACATTTACAAAAGAACCTCACATCATATTCTTCCAGCTTTCAGTATTTGAGTACCGTGTTGATTCATTTATACTTGCGGGAATTTCAATTACATTTACAATAAAATTTCATCATCTTTTTTTAACTTTGTATAGTTTGCTTCCATTTTATTGGTGATTTTCATTCAACCCTACAATGATAACCACGTGTTTCACTTTCTAATCGTGTTGTATTCTTTTCTTTCTAATTATGACTTAAGTATTTATATTTACATTTGATAAATATGGATTATGTTATTAATTTTTTTAGATATTGTTTAATTTCAAGGTCTTTGTTAATATTCTTTTTTAATTTTATAATCTTCTTATTTAATTTATAGTTATAATTTAATTTTTATTCACAGTTATTTGACTATATATTTTACAAACCAACACCGTTGGTCCATTGGCATAAGCTATTGGACACGGGGTCGACTCGATACTCCAGAATTCGATTCACGCAGTGGACAAACTATGTATAGTTAAAAAATGAAACTAAGCATGAATGTTATATTGAGGTTTGCTAATAATTAAATGCGTAAAAATTTTATTACTCATTTACACGAAGGAATTTAGCCAACCCCGTGCATCACACGAGATATGGGGGAGGGGCTAGTTCTAAGAAGATTCAGAACTACACAGATTGTCTCAAGAAGGTAGTTCAATTGACAAGCTAATGACACGAAGGAATTTGAAGAAGAAATTTCAGAGTTCAAATCCTAAAAATTAACATTTCCACGGCCCCTAACTAATTACTAACCATTAACATTTGTCTATAAAAAAAATTACAAACCAAACACAAGGAATGAAATGAATAAGATTGGTAAGGAAAACATGAAAGCAATTGGAAGGGCTCAAATCGTTGCTTCTGATATTTGGTTGGTTTTGGTATATATCTTGTTTGTGACCAACATTTTGGTTTGTGATTGTTGTGCTTGCAACATTTTGGTATCTTTTTCATCGATTGGATATATATAACTTGTTTTATAGCATGTACTCAAATTGATCCCAACAAATGCTTGATAAATATGAAAACATCAATTTGTTTTCGGTGGCATTTATGTTGGGAAAAGAGAAAATAATTCCCACAATGAGGAAGCAATGATAAAGGTAAATTCTTGGTTGCCCTTGGATAGAATGTGGGTAATTTACCTTATCCACTTAAAAGCTGACACATGGATTCCACTAACATTATCACATAAATGTATTCTTATTATTTAGTTTACAGTTTATACTATATATTTATATTATTTGCACATTAACCCCAAAGTTAATAAATGCTTTTGTCCATTCATTTATATTTCCTAAGTCCTTTTTTTATTAAAAAAAAAAACTTCCACTACATCAATTCGCAACTCCACTCCAACGTAAATAAAAGAACTGCCTTCCTAACTCTTAATAAAAGAAGCGTATTATTCTTGTACTATTCTATTGTTTTTAATTAATATATTTCTAACAAAATAATTAAAAGATACATTAATCTCTATTTTTAATTACTAATATGTCTATCAATAATCTTTAAATTTAAAGGAAATTGAATGTACAGGTGACTTTAGTGTCAATTTTGACTTTTTTTGAAGGAATTTTTGACTTTTTTTGGTATTAAAGCGGGGTAAAAGCCCCAAGAATTTTTTGACTTTTTTATTAACCGACTTTTAGTAAAAAAATGTAATCATTATTACCATACTTTATACGGTATTTTGTAAACATTATCACTCTCTAAAAATTTATTTCATTACAAAATACATAAAGTACGATACTAAGTAGTGTGTTTTTAGATACTTTATGGTTCAAAAAATTTAATGATTAAAATAAGCCAAGCTCATTCCTCAACAATCGATATGGTTAAAAAAATTAATTATGTGACAAAATACATAAAGTGTGATGCTAAATAGTGTGTTTTGGAGTATTTTAGGGTTCGGAAAATTTTTGGAGTATTTTTAGGTTCGTAAATTTTTCCTCAATCGTAAGTAGTTTAGACTAGTTTACCATCCTCCCACGCCTAATCCTAACGCTTTTTAAAAATCAAAATTTACTTTTTTGTACCGCTTCTTCATGTTTTTAGAACCATATATATCTATTGAATCGTTTAGTTTGGTCACCACCAAATCACCAATATCTATTGAATCCATTTTGTTTAGTCACTACAAAATCACAAATATTTATTCAATCTATTTAGCTCCAATGGCTTTCTTTGAAGACTCGATTTACGTTCGGGCTTTGGTGGCCACGGCAGTGGTGGACCTACATATAGGTCGAGGCTTGTTGCCCACCCTTAAAGTGGTGGTTGAAGGTGGTCGGAGTGGTGGTTGGCGGTGGGAGGTGGTGGTTGGCGTGGTCGGAGTGGTAAGTGAACGATAAGTGATGTTGAGTTCACAATGGTACATGAAATCTTCCACGATGAATGAATCATTGGAGTGGGGTAATGGTTAATGAGAGAATTCAAACGAGCGACCAAGGAAATCGGGGTTCTAGGTGATCATCCGATCGAATTCGAGTCACGAAACGATTGAACAAAACACATAGTGGAATCATCTTTGATCGATCGAATCGATGGTAAGTGAACCCTAGTTCACACGATGATACATTGAGTAATCCATGGTTCGAGTTGAATCTGGACTTCGAATGATGTCTAGTTCATAGTGGTACATGAAATCCTCCACAACAAGTGAATCCTTGTTACCAATGTGATACATGAATCATCTTTTATCAATTGAATTTGGGTGTAAGTGAACCTTAGTTCACACGATATTACATTGATTCATCCATGGTTAGTGTTCTGAGAATATATATTTAAATAAAATTAAAAAATAAATTAAATTTGTAACATAAAACAATTAATTAGTTTTCTATCTAATAAAATAATTGTTTTTAATTATATTGTTAACGATTCTTATAAAAATAAGGTAGAATACTTATAGAAAGAAATTTTTGGTTAAATATAGATTATTATGTCATGTTTCAAAATTTAAAATCGATATTGCCGTACTTTATAATTATTATTTTTTTTTTGAAGCAAAATTATTGATAGAAATTAAAATCGATATTACCGTACTCTATTTTATTTTATTAAATATATATGCAAATTGCATGATTCTTTAAGTCTGATCCAATTTGCATATTTCCAACATATCGATTAATAACAAGAGAGAGGAAGACAACACTAAAATCATGGCTAAGAATAACTCACTAAATGTGCATTTATTAAAATTAGGGTGAAAGTGTAAATAATATAAATATATAGTATTAACTTGTAAACCAAAAAATATAAATGTATGTGACAAAAGTTAGTGGAATCCATGTGTCAGTTTTTAAGTGGTTAAGGTAAATTACCCATAGTATATCTAAGGGCAACCTAGGCCTCACCAATGATAAAATGTGGGCGAGGCAGTGGAGCGTGTCGATTAAGCTGGCATAGTCAATGCTTCTTCTCGATGGTCCACAACACTATCTCGTGGGTCCCTTGTTGCTAGACTGATAAATATAACCTAGAATTTTTCCTAAGCCACATCATACATTACTTATACACTAATAAATGTTTTTATTTAAAAAAAATTCACAAATAAGTATAATACATATTTTAAATAACAAATACTAATTTTTTTTCATTTTATCTCATTTAAATTCATATTTAAAAATAAAATTAAATAAAACACAGTTGAGAAGTCCCCTGAGGGAGGCGACTTCTCAACCGAAAAAGTCAAAAAAAACTTGGTTGAGAAGTCGTTTTTTGGGGGGAGGCAACTTCTCAACTACAAAGAAAAAGTGTACTAGTTTGGTGAATAATTTAAAAAGTGTGTTATTTTATTCTTATTTTTTTTGTTCCAGGACCGTTTTTTTGCCTTTACATTTACGGCTTTTGTCAAACAGCTGTTTTGCAAAAACAAAAAAAAAAACAAATTGAATCTCTTGCAAATATTTCTTGTCATATTTCATATATCATCTATTTAAGTGATACTAATTTTTTAAATTATAACATTTTTTGGGTATAAATCGGGTATCCTCTGCATGCAATTGTAGAGACTATTCTCTCGAGCCTGGTAGAAAACTAAACAGAAGTATAGAACAATAACACATGTGAAGTATAAAATTTAGGCTTAGTATAAATTTTTTAGGCTTAGTATAATTTTTTTTTTGAGACTTATTATAGTACTTTAGGCTTAATATAATTTTTTTTTGGGTCTCCTAAAAACGTGGACCCTGGACGGTCGCAACCCTCGCAAGATCTCATTTTAAAAACGTGGACCCAGGAGGAGCTTAGTGAGATTAATTGATAACTGATCAAATACAATATACACGGTTGATTCATTTATTGGACATTTGCTACGGACAAAAGGTGAGCAATTATGCAGAATTTCATAGTAATCCAGAGCATATTTTTCCCACATAGCATGCATATTAAGCTACAAATATTCCTCATGCGATTGTGGATGTTTTACTCACCGTTCTTTTTGTGATTCTGCAATTTTGAAGCACAATTACTTTTTGAGAAAAGGATATTATCGGTCATGGAGGGTTGGGGATCATTTTTAAAGATGCATGATTGTTGATGGGAATTAAATTCCTTCTGTTGATGGGGAAGATGGAGATGGCAAATTATGATATGTTTCATTATACTTATTTTTTATTTTTACCTATGATAGAAAAAGAATTCCAATTTTATTAAAAATAATAAAAATTATTGATTTTATTGGTTTGTTTAAAAAAACTTTAAAACTCAGATAAAAAAAGAAAGGATGTGTAGTGTTAAAAACAAAAAGGAGGTAAGGGATATCGAAGAATTGTACCGAAAAATTGGTATCATCTTTATTCTTTTTTATTTCATCTTCCTTTTATTGAGAACAATTATTTCGTCTTCCTAATTTGTGTTACAAAAATAGTGATTTATTGGACTATTGATTAGACCAAAAATTCGTAAAAAAAAAAAAAAAAGAGTGATTATTCCCAAAAAATTGTAGTCAAATCTAAAATCTTAATTATAGTTAATTCAGATAATCACCTGTCAATGAGCCGGCTTAGGCTGGCCCGCCTGTGCCCATCGGACAAAAAACGATTATATATCTGAGCGGTGTGCCAAGTGCAATATTCGGATGAAATTACAAAAAATATAAGCGCCAAGTCGCCCAACACTAAATTTAGCATATCATTGACATTTTAGAATTTTGTATAAATGAAAATTAGAATTTCCAACCACTATGTATAAATCAAAATCAAAATCAAAACTAGAACTTCAAACACAAATGCTTGAACTTGCATATCAAGTTGATTTCATATGTATGAAAAAAAGATAGAAAGTTGGTATACTGTGATTAAATTCTCATGATAGTACCGACTCAAAAATTTGAGTTACCAAATCTTATTCGCTTTGCCTCTAATTTATTTATTTCTTGAGTGTGATTCATTAGGATTAGGATTAGATTAGGATTTGATTGGATAACATTAAAAACAACGTATATAGCGTTTGTCATATTTAAAATTAAAAAACAAAAACAATAACAAACGGGCCGACTCGAACCCATTGGGTCGGCCCAATAACATCATCGAATTCAATCGGCCATTCCAAAAAAACATACAGATTGATTTTGCTACTATTTTTATTTTTCAATCCCACCTAAAATATCGGGTCATTGGATCGCCCATGGCGCTGTGGCCCAAATTGACAGCTCTAATCACAATGAGCCACGTGTCCCGGTGATTTCCCTGATACATAGTTTCGCGGGAACTAGTATTTATAGCAACTAACGACTTCTCCTAACTTGAATCAGTAAACTCACTCAATATCCCCTTTTCTGATCTTCATCTTCTCTTTTCCAATAGGAAATCTTCTTTCCTCTGCCAAAATGTCGAACCCTAGGGTTTTCTTCGACATGACTATTGGAGGCCAACCCGCCGGCCGCATAGTTATGGAGCTCTTCGCCGACACTACTCCTCAGACAGCCGAGAATTTCCGCGCTCTCTGTACCGGCGAGAAGGGAGTCGGTCGTTGCGGCAAACCTCTCCACTACAAAGGATCTTCCTTCCACCGTGTCATCCCTAATTTCATGTGTCAGGGAGGTGACTTCACTGCCGGAAACGGAACCGGCGGCGAGTCAATTTACGGCTCCAAATTCGCTGACGAGAATTTCATTAAGAAGCATACAGGTCCTGGCATCCTTTCTATGGCGAACGCTGGCCCTGGTACGAATGGATCTCAGTTCTTTATCTGTACGTCGAAGACAGAGTGGTTGGATGGGAAGCACGTGGTTTTTGGTCAGGTGGTGGAAGGCATGGATGTGGTAAAGGAGATCGAGAAAGTAGGATCTGGCTCCGGCAAGACATCTAGGCCGGTGGTGGTCGCTGACTCCGGCCAACTCGCTTAAACAGGGGAACACGCCTCATCAAGATCAATTCAAGAGTGTTTGTGTCATTTTTCGTTTCTCTTCTATCCTTTTTTATTTTCGATTTGAGTATGTGGATGTGGATGGAGTCCAATCTTGTATATGATATAATATAACTGATGGTCTGATCAGATAACTTGCCTTCAATAAAGTCAGGATTTTATGAACAGTTTAACAACAAAAAAAAGGATGAAAATTTTAATTTAACTACACAAACAAACTCAAGCAGTATTGCAGTCAGGATTTTGTTGTTGTTGAAGGATGTGATATTATGCAAAGCATCAAAAACATTATAAGTTATAACATGTGTAAACAACAATCTACTTTAAGATTTTGAATTGCTATTGACTACAATGTTAATTACTATTGTTCTACCAATTCATATGCTTACCCGAGCCAGGCATAAACATAACCTACAGGACACCTTAACTTCAACAATATTTTTATGTTATGATTTGGAGGTTTAGTAGTAGGTAGGTAGAGATATTGACTAAGACTATGTTTGGCAAAAAAACACATACACTTCTGAGATTAGATGTGTTCCAGTGGCTGACACGTGTCAGTGTCTGACACTCTTACAACAGGATTGGGATTCACTGCAGTTAGTCTGCAGTCATCCCAAGACCCAATATCAAGACCTGGTGGTGTCTTCAGTGAGGTCTTTAGCCGATGTCATAGACTTCAACCAAAAGAATGCCGATGTGGTTTGTATCTAACTACTAGTACTAATTAATTACCAATACCTTCATATTGCATTGTCTTAAGAATCATAGGATCGTACATGTATAGATCGAAGCCATAGAAGAGGTATTGAGCATAGGAATACTCATTAGGTAAAAGAAGTAGAAACTCTTTATAAGGAATTGTATTGAAAAAAGATAGTAAAAGTGATTACAATGTGCTCTATATATAGAGCTCTAGAAAAGGCTAGCTAACTAACAATTTCTTAACAAACTAGTTATTTCCTAATTATTTTCTAATAGTGTTTATTTTAAATTCATTTGTTATATATATTAGGAATTGTTGGAGGAGTTCGGTCAAAACATTTTTTTTTTTGATAAGTCCGGTCAAAACATTATGTTAGCAGCCCAAAAGACATATGGAATTGGAGATAAAGAGAGGCGTTTGCTTTTCCCACACTCCCTCCTACTCAAAACACACCCCATAAAGGTGTGAAAAGACCAAAAGGCCAGCCAAAACCTCTTTTTCACGAAATTTCACTGCTTGAACACGGGTCTTGAACAGTTCGAATGACATCGTTCGTGTGTGTTAAATCTTGACTTCACACCCTCTTGTGCGTGCGTAATTTCACTGTTTCGAGCGAGGTCATGCGAACAAGAAGTCATGAGGTGTTCGAACACCCTATTTTATTACAAAAAATGGACTCTCACACCACATTCACTTTTTTACCATTCGGTTGACCTCAACCGAATATATTCGATTTCCATCCATCCTCGATCGGTGAAAACACACACACTCTACTTAAGGGTGTTTTTGGAATATTTGGAGTTAAGGGGTGTGAAAGAGTAGGAGGGGGTGTGAGAAAAGCAAACGCCTAAAGAGAAGATAGCATTGGGCAATTTGGAAAGACTATCTAAAGAAGGTTTCGAAAAAGGTTTTTTTTTTACCCTCACCAAATCCCCATATACCCCCACATAATAGAGAAACCCCAAAATACCCTTGACAAAACGTTTTTTTTTTTAAAACTAAAACCAATCGTATATACTCTTGGGGGGTGTATATACGACACTATGTTATAAGGCATCATATATACACCCCCAAGGCGTATATACGATTGATGTGGGGGTTGGCCAATCGTATATACGCTGGGGGTGTATATACGATTGGTATGGTATTTTTTTAAGTCAAATAAAAATTAATTAAGGCTGAAAATAGGTTTAATGTGTAGTTCGTTAACACGTGACGATGTTAGACGTCGAACGAATAATTTAGGCTAAAAAATCGGTTTTCGGGTAACCTACTCCGATCGTAATCTAACATGACCATTAAATCCGAAAAAATCAAGGATCATGACTCCCGTAGAAGAAACTTCTTACGGGACTACTACTCAAAATCCCAAATTCCATCGTTTACTATTTCTTAAGAATTTTTTTTTAATTTTTCATAGTCTCCAAAAAATCTTAAAAAAAATTGCATAGCCTTATTTTGGTTTTGTTAGATTTTTAGTAGTGTTTTTATAATTTTTTAGATTAGTTTTGACTATTTAACGAATTTTAGTAGTCTTTTTATAACACTTTTAAAAACAAATTAATATTAAAAAAAAATTTAAAAAAAGCATCGTATATACCATTTGGGGGGTGGATATACGACCCCATAATTTGCCTATCGTATATACACCCCTAAACGATACGAATTATCTCAAACCGTTGATCAACTTTGAAGTGAAATCCGAAATCCTAACTGTTAATTTTTTTTTTAAAAAAATAGAATAACAACCCATCGTATATATGTTTTCTGGACATATATATGATGCCTGCATTTTACACATCGTATATATGTCTTTAAGACGTATATACGATTGCATCTTACACGGCCAATCGTATTTACGTCTTAAGGACATATATACGATGTGTAAAATGTAGGCATCGTATATATGTCCAGAAAACATATATACGATTGGTCTTTTTTAAAAAAAAAAAAAAGATTTCAAAGGCAAGATTTTGGGGTTTCACATTAATGTGGGGGTATAAGGGGTAAAGGTGGGGATATAGAAAAAACAACCCTTTGAAAAATTGATGAAAGATTATGATCTCGATGCGTTGGTGATTCCAGGATCAAAAGTTTATCATGTTCTTGCTATATATAGGAGGATACCCAGGAATCAATGTGCCAGCAGGATTAGGATATGATAATGAAGGTGTTCCGTTTGGTATTAATTTTTCGGGGCTAAAAGGTTCAGAGCAAACGCTAATTGAGATTGCATATGATTTTGAACAAGAAACTAAGATAAAGGAAGGTCGCTTCCTTTAAAGCCTTGAAATTTCCATATGTACCAACCAAAGCCACCAGCTGAAAGTTCATTTTGAATTGATGCATGGTATGATCTTAAATATGATCATCAGAATAAATTAAGACACAAGCTTTAGCTTGTTAATGATCTTAATATATATCAATAAAATTATAAGACTTCAATTTGTGATTTGGCTTACTAGAAACTCTTTGTTTTACTGAATTAACACAACCTATACACATTGAAACTGTAAGAGGACTTATTAACAAAACCTATAGAAACAATCTTATCAGAAGTTATTCTGAAAGTTGTTCAAGACATTACAAAAACTAATCCACTTGGGCCAATTTCTCCCTCTCTCATTGAATGAACACTTTGGTAGCTAGGCTTAGTTGTCAATCCTGCTTTTTGTAGAGACGAATGCATGCAATGCAACAAGTATGTGTGGAACTAATAAATCCTAGCTAGCAGCATTGACATGTGATCATGTGTGGTTGGAAAGAAGAAAATGTTTCACCAAAATGGTTGACGCTTCTTCTGAAATCTGTCTGAACCCGATTCAGTTCACATATTAACACAAGGATCAGCTTATTTTTGTGACACGTGGGCAAGCATTTTATAGTAGTGTTGCTATCTTACTTGCTACCTTGACGGCTATCTATTACCCATCACGACCGTGGCACCATCAGCAGCTAGCTCATGTTATAACAGGCTATGGTATGGGATCCCCCACGTCTCCAACATTTTGAGATTAGTTAATGTCTTTCTTAGATATATGACACTAATTCCATCTTCAGCTTAATTTGTCCAACTTCATATATACTCCTCTTCTTGCATTAAAGGTGCATGATATATATGACAATGTGTGACTGAGTCATTAATAATCATGAATTATACTCCTATTAATATCATGTACATGACATGAATTGAATTGAATTGCTGTTATGTTAACTCATGTCAATTAACTTGGTACTAACATAAACAAATACTGCTCTCAAGTCAACATATCTCGAGCTCAATTATATCTATAATATAATAAGGGTTTTGATCTTTGTACCCCCCTCCTTGGACCCTATACCCCCATCTCATCCCAAACTTCCAATTTTGCCTGCTAAAAAAAAAAAAAAAACAATTTTTTTCTTTCCGGAAACATCTCTATGAGATAAATCGAGTCAAAAATTGATTACTTCTGATTTATCTCAAGAGATAAATCAGTAGTCAATTTTTTGACTTTCGAGATTTATCTCATGTAGAGATGTTTCCATAAAGGTAAATTCTTTAGGAAACATCTCTATGAGATAAATCAGGAGTCAAAAAATTGACTACGGATTTATCCTCAAGAGATAAATCCGTAGTCAATTTTTTTGACTGGGATTTATCTCATGAGATGTTTCCATAAGGTAAATTGACTACGAAACATCTCTATGAGATAAATCCGAGTCAAAAAATTGACTACTGATTTATCCTCAAGAGATAAATCAGTAGTCACTTTTTTGACTACGGATTTATCTCATAGAGATGTTTCTAAAAAAAAATTGTTCCAAAAAAAAGTGACTACGGATTTATCTCTTGAGGATAAATCAGTAGTCAAAAATGACTACTGGATTTATCATCAATAGATAAATCAGGAAACAACTCAAAGTTTTAAAAATGACTACGGATTCATGATGATTAGGAAGTTCATGAAAACGCGAAGGGTATTTTGGTCTTAAATCGTATTATGGGGGTATGAAAATTAAAAGCCATATAATAATTCTATAGAGAGAGAGAGATTTATGGTGAATCCAAAAAGTAAATATCTAATGTGTAAATTAAGCATCATAATTATGTGGTGGTATACGTATAGTGGTATAACGTAAAATGGTTGAAAGTGATTTTCAACAAAAGCATTTAAAGCGACAGTTGAGAGTTAGAAGTGTGCATTTATAATATTCAACTATTTAAGTGTTCATTCATCACATCACATTCTCATCAAACTCATCTCAACTCACTCACACCAATCAGCAGCATTCATGGACTTCCTGCAGGAGAAACTCTTGTTTACAGCATGTCTCATTCTTTCGTTAGCCATTCATGGAACGAAGGCAGATACTCTGGTTACTGGAACTGTCTTTTGTGACCAATGCAAAGATGGCAAGAGATCCATTTTTGATTATCCTGTTAACGGTAAGATCTATATATATATTTTATCCCCTACAAATTTTTGTTAAATATAGTATCTGGTTTGAACTTGCAAGATATACTCCATTCATACAAAACATTATGTTATGAAATATAGTCTCTCATAGTTTTTAATGTATCGAAATTGTAAACACATTTCCAAGTGTCTCAAAAGTTAGTTATTTTAATCCTAAAATGTGTCTATTATTAGTCATTTTGGTTATCTTGGTTATCAAATAGGTTTTTTAAGATTAATTTAGTCCATAAAATTACTAACGACATATACAATTAGAACATGTTTGCAATAATATTCAGAGAGCTTCTTACATAATCAGGGATAAAGTTGAGTATTTTGATCTGCTTTCCCATTCTCTCAATAAATGTAGTTGGAACAGATGGAAATATATATATATCATGAATAAATGGTGTGTTGAATTAATAAATGTTGTTGACCAAAGTAGTTAATGCATGCATTTGCACCGCACCATGTTGTTTGGTACAGGTGCAAAAGTAAGTCTGTCATGTGCTGACAGCAATGGAGAAATCACAATGTCAAGAGAAGAAACAACAAATTTTTTTGGAAGCTATACTATGAGGTTTGATGGAGCACCAGACCTAGGTGGTTGTTCAACTCATGTCTCAAGTAGTAGTAATAGTGGACAAGGGTCAATGGATTGTAGTCAAGGTGCTGGTCCTCCACAAAATCCCAGACTCATGTTTAGAATGTTTGATATGGAGATGTATACGGTGGATCCTCTCCTTGCTCAGCCTGCACAACCAATGCAATACTGTTCAGGATCGGGATCGGGATCGGGATCAGGATCTTCCAATCCATCCCCAGCACCAGTCACATTCCCACCACCCAAATCTCCTCCACATTTCAACTTTCCCCCAGTCTCAGGAATTCCACCACTGCCTCCCTTACCAGCAATGCCTCCCTTACCACCAATGCCTCCACTACCACCAGTTATTTTTGCACAAGCTTCAGCATGTCCATCTCAGTAAGTTTACACTAGTTAGCTAATCAATAATTATTAATTCACCTTCAGTTAGCTTTGTGATTAAACTCTTTTCATAGAAATAACTATTGACCACATGACTAAGTTGCTCAAGAGTTACTTCTATGAGTGAAGTGTCAACTCTTTGGAGCATATTTCTAATGAAGTGTCCATCTGAGTAAGTCTACAACGGATTTGGGTCCTCTGCTGTGCATACCACGTGTTGCGCCAGCGTGGACAATTTAATATAGAGAGAACACTTCTCTCTCTAAACTTGACAGTCCGCACTAGCGCAACACATGCTCTATGCAGCAGAGAATCCGCGTCTGTTTGTTTTGGGGAGGCTCACTCCTTCCTAAGATATTAGTGGTATATTATTTAGATTTTGATTTTGGCCTATTTCTCAAAATCTAATCAAATAAACTATCTTTGCCATATTCAACAACAAAAATTTGAGAAAATGGAACTACATGTATCAGTCACGAACCAAATAAGTGCTAGATAGTTAAATAACAGTGGTTGTAAATAATAACTAGCATTCTCTAATAGTTGTTGAAACATGAAACCAAATACCATGCAGATTAATTATGCAAAAATATTAATGAATATGAATAAGTTATTATTGTATTATCAGGAAGTGGAGAATGGCAGAATACGAATGCTACTGGAGGGTTGTGAACCGAGACACTAAAGTTGCAGTAGCATTTGGAATGGTAGCAGCAAGGAGATACGGAACAGATATAACACTGTGGCATGGGTTGCAAGGGAGAGGAGATCCATACATGACTCTTTTGAGAGAAGGAATCACCGCACTTCTTAACTCTTACAACAGCCTCCAATTCACTTATCATCCACTTGCTGTACTCCAACACATGAATTTGGCTTTGATGGGTTCAAATAGAACTGTTCTCCATACTGCTCTACGTTTCATGAGGGCTAATTCTGGTGCTGGAAATAATGTAACCTGTCAATTCTCCACATGCAAATAGTTTATCCTCTTTAATTACCATCTATCTATCTTTGAGAATTCCCTATTTTTGGGAAATATATATATCCTTTCTTTTTTCAACTTTATTACTTAGACAGACATTGATAAAAAAAACTCACACGCTCAAATATTTAATATTAGGAGGAGAGTTCTATATATTATTATTACTGAAAACTTGGTGTTGTATGCGGAAGCAGAGTATGTCCTTATATCACCATGTTGTTTAAATTAAGATGATTATTAGTTGTTAAACCATTCCCAATCACCGTGTTTGTTTTTGAACAGTCTACTATTTCATTTTCACATTATATGACCTCCATCTGCAATTTGACGATTGAGGTGGCCAATTATATGATTGAGCCCCAAAATGCTTATATATATATATGTATCGACACACACAGAAGAGAGCATTTACAAGAACTAACAGTGGGAAATGAGAAATTTGAATGGACATATGTAATCAAAACATTCAATTAACCTGTATTGCCACAGTGCTTGTGGTTGTGGTCATAGGCAGCACATACACGTCTTCTAAATACAGAGGTTTCTCCAAAATACACAAATTGGTCATAGGCACATACACGTCTTCAAAAAAAAAAGTAGCGTAGCAAACGCTTGCTTCTTCAATTATGCCTAACCATCACTTGCAGTGTTTTCCACAAAAAAGAAGGCCAACTTTCTGCATCTGCAAAAGCAAATTGTAAGCTCTCTTTGCAGAATCCTTATATGCAAGCAAAAACAAATACTCAGAATCAGATCATCTTATATGCACCATCGATCTTCCTTTACATGAAAATTCACAACAGCATTCATAGCAAACAAATTGGATGCAAACCTGCTAGTGAAATTACCGACCACGTCACAAAAATCACTTAAGAGGTTTATTTTCTGTGATTTGATTTGATTTTTGATTTAGTCATATTTTTCTCGATGCATCTTAGCCGTATATAAAATATGAAATCTTATAGTTATTGTTTTACATTAGATAGATGTTGTTGCTGTAGAAGGCATATTTATTAAGAAATGAATTTATATTTTTAAGTAACTTGAAAACTTCGAGCATCCATTCTTCAATAGTAGAGTCTTTGGATAACGATTCTTTAAGAAGTCTCTGCAGACTAGCTATTTTCTGCCGGGAATCCAAGTTGGAAACTCGGATTCGAGTAATCAAAGTCTGAATCGGAAGACACGAAGTCTCGCCGTCCATTGTATATTGGTCTGAATGTGGATACGTTTCTTACTGATATTGAAGAATTGAATCCGAAAGCTTTAAGATTCGCTAAAGAGTAGACACGAAGTGAAGTATTCTCCCTAAAGTAAAGGTGGTGTGGGTGGAGTCTTTATGATTGATTCTGTGTGTGATGATGATTAAGTAAGTGTGTAAGAAACCTTTCGATTCCCTTAATCAAGGTTAGTCATTCTTCTGGTTAACATCAAATTATCCCAATCATCATCGATCACACCTATATCAAGGTTACTACAGTCTTTCTTGGGTAACGTGTTACGTGTTACGTGTGTAAGAAGCATCATTTCGATTTCCTTTATTTTTATTGGAACCAAGTACTTGGTTACAGAGCTAAAACAAGAACCACCATTCATGTTCTTCATTTAACCACAAGGTGAGGAAGTTTTCCCCAAATGAAATCCTAAACAATTAGTACAACAAATTAGAGACTGGTTACAGAGCTAAAACAAGAACCACCATTCATGTTCTTCATTTAACCACATAGAGGGAGTAGCAGAACGCAAGAGAAACAAAAAGGAGATGAAGAAAATGGCATCAATTTGGACAACATGCATGCATACACGTCTTCATCCACGTTGTTTTTCGACGGGAACACCGAGAGCGAATTTTCGAGACTTTGGATATTATCTGGACACATACTTCGTGAAATGGTTTATGAATGCTTGTTGCCCGGTGCAACAAGATCAAGTTGGTAAGAGCAATGTTTTTAAAAAACGAATCAACCGGAGCGGTTGATCCGGTTGAACCATGACGTGACATATTTTACGGTTCAGTTATTTCAACGGTTAAAAGCGATTTTATCCAGTCTTAAGTGGTTTTAAGCAATTGAACCATGACCTCGGTTTTCAAAACATTGGGTAAGAGTAACAAAATTTGTTCAATTTTATTTTTATGTATTTTATGATCAGGGATCATAGGACAATCTCTTTGTCATTCTGTATAAATGGTTCGTTCTATTTGTACAGATATGGTGGAGGGGTGCATTCCATCTTTGTTTTCCAGTAATTAGAAATTCTTCCCTTTATCGCGGGGGTAGAGCAACTTGGTAGCTCGCAAGGCTCATAACCTTGAGGTCACGAGTTCAAATCCCGACTCCGCAACATTAACATTTTTGATAAAAGCAGGAGTTAATTAATTATTAATTAAATCTTTTATAAAAGATACTAGCCCCACGACCCGTCCGATGGACGGGTTGGCTAGTTGTTGATTAAGTGAAACACATAGAAATAAAAGCAGCTAGGAGTAGCAGTTTTCGAGGATTAAATGTTTATAGTTGTTAAAGACATGTTGATCTTATACACAAGAGAATGGGAAAATAAGGGAGGTGAAGAAAAAAATTGTACAGTCTAAAGCATGATATGTGATAAGTAGGATGAACAGTTAATAATAACAAACGTCATAAAAATAGTTCAAAAGTACATACATTTGTTACTGAGACTACAGAAGTTTTGATTTTAAAATGGAAGATGAATTAAATAAATAGTAAACCTTTAAAGTAAAGAAGCATAAGAAAATCATCAATATTTTTTTCGATCCAATATTTTATGACGATTAAGCAGGAATTTTGTGTAAGTTATGTTCATGTAATAGGAATTCGAGGGATTAGTCTCTAGAGTTGCGCGTAGAGGATATCCAGTTTATATCAAAAAAAGGTAGACATAAAAACTTAACTCATAATTAAAGAGAGAAGAAGACAACATAATTAAAAAGTGAAACACGAACGTAAGTATCATGCAGAGATTGATTTAAAAATAAATATCAATTTATTTATGCTTCTAAGACTTCTTGATACGAACTAATTTAAATAAAGTAGAAAATACCAATTTGGACATGTAATTTTTTTTAAGATTCTAAAGTACCCCAAAACACACTGCCTAGAATCACACTTTATGTATTTTCCCATAAAATTGTTTTTCCATCAAATAGATTAATGACGCACAAAGTATTTGAGTAGTTAAGAAAATTTCTGAATCGTAAAGTAACCAAAAACACACTGTCTAACATTTCACATTACGCGTTTTGCTACAAAATAATTTTGTCTCCAAATACACTAAAGCACACTTTTTAGCATCCCACTTTAAAATATAAAAATATTAAAAAAATGTAGATTAGTCATCAGTAAAACTCTGTTTGAAGGATATAACCGCACACGCCGACAAAATCGAGTACTCGTGGCCAGCCAGCTTCCACGGTGAAAATTAGTCATCGATAAAGCCGATGAAAACTGCACACCAATGAGATGTAACAAAAAAAGCAAAAGTAAAAAAAAACAAAGTGAAAAAAAAAAAGGCCAATTGGCCAAAAAAATTGAAGAGACAACAAAAAATGTTTCCCTCCTTCAATTTCATGACTCCCGCATACATGAGTAAGATTACTATATACACATGAGTAAGAATACTATACACTATTATTAAAACACTCTTATTAAAAATCAATTTTAATACATAAAAAGGCAAAGGCAGATAACGGTAATCGAACCCGCGTCTTCTCCTTGGCAAAGAGAAATTTTACCATTCAACTATATCTACATTTTTCTTTTTCTCGTCCTTGTACGTGATATATGTTGATATTGGTGTATTAGTTGTGCACGTGTATGTCACATGTGTGACCTAGGGGTTTTATTGTAATTTCCTATTGTGTAGTTAGCTGGTTTCAGTGCTCTAACTGAGTTAGTTATCAGTTAGTTAGAAGCTCCTCATGAATTATCTTCCCTCTTGTTGACAGATGGTGTTGAGTTTGTTCGAGACTAATTAGTTTTTTTTCCTTTTCTTTTTCTTTTGGTGCCCTTTCCTTATTGTATCAAAAAAAAATTGAATTCATTAAATATTACAAATATTTGTTCCCAAAAAAAAAATATTACAAAGAATTAAAAAATAGTTTTATTTACAGAATAAAGGAAAAGAAAAACTTGAGATTGTATGGGAAAAAAATTCGAAGCTTACCTTCTTCAAGCCCTGTTTGTGTCTTTAAACATTTGTACTTTTTTTTGGTCAATAAACATTTGTACTTTAAAGCTTCTCAATTAAATCACTTCAAAAGCAACGTAGAAGCAGAAGAAGCCTCGAAGTAGAACAATAGCATACAAAATACAAAGGACGTGTTATCTACTTTCTCCTACTTACTTTTTCAAATTTCAAAATTTAAATCAAACCCACCAACTTTCTTTTCTCACCATCTACTACAATCTACTAATCAATTAAAATAATCAATTAAAATTACGATATAACTGCGTTGATATATAAAAAAATGGGATAATTGCACTGATATATAAAATATACGAGATTAAACAAGAAGACTTAATAACTATTTAAACAACTAATTGATATTTAAAACACATGTGACAAATATTTGTCACTAATACCTAAAAACGGACAAATAGTTGTCACAGATATGTAATAAAACACGGGATACATATTTCTTATTGGTAATCTACTATCTATCTTTTATTATCTACTATAATCTACTAATCAACCAAAATAATCAATTAGAACTATGAGATAACTGCACTGATATATAAACAAAACACGGGATAACTGCACTGATATATAAAAAAAATACGGGATAAATGCAATGATATATATAAAAACACGCGAAGCTGCACTGATATATAAAAAACCACGGGATAACAATAGTGATATATAAAAAAAACACAAGATAACTGCACTTTCTTTTCCCACCATCTACTATAATCTACTAATCAACTAAAATAATCAATTGAAGCTACGAGATAATCAGATCGATATATAAAAAATACGGGATAATCAGATGAAATATAAAAACACAAGATTAATATCTAAAAAACAAAAAGACTTAATCACTATTTAAACTGATTATTAATATTTAAAACACATGTGACAAATATTTGTCACTATTACCTAAAAAAGGACATATAATTGTCAAAGATATATACTAAAACACGGGATAAATATTTCTTATTGATAATCTACTATCTATCTTTTACTATCTACTATAATTTACTTATCAACTAAAATAATCAATTGAAACAATGAGATAACTGCACATATATATAAAAAACACGAGATAACTGCACTAATATAAAAAAAATACGGGACAACTGCAATAATATAAATAAAAGCAAGGGATAACTGCACTGATATATAAAAAAACACGAGATAACAATACTCATATATAAAAAAAAACCACTGCACTGATATATAAAAAAAATACTGGATAAATGCATAGTTGTTTTTAAATGATACTTTTACATTTTTGGATTTTAATATTTATCTATTTTTTATTTGAGACTACTTTTTTATCTACTTTAAATTTGTATTTATTTTCATGGGGTAATGTTCAAACTATTTAAATTATGTCTAAATTCATTTATAGAAAAAACACGACAGCTCTTGTGCGTATGCACGAGTATCCTACTAGTAAATTGTAATAGTTCATGCTTTTTATTACATTCTAAAAAAATGAAGTTAATCTAAAAAAAATGAAGTTTGATGATCCACATGTTCAAATATATCTAAAAAAATTACACATTAGGTATGAGAAATTGTTAGTATGAGCTATTGATAAGTCCATTTTATGTGTCTTTTTAGTAATATTTTTAGTAAGTTATTCAGTACTTTAGTTTTATTCTAGAGCTATTTTACTACTTTTTCGTTTTATTTCAATTTTAGGGGAAGTAATGAGAAAAGAGAAAAATATGAGCTTCAAAAGCAAGATGTCAAAGTCCCAAGTCTAAAGGAAACAATAAGGGTCAAAAGGAAGCAAGAAAGGTCAAGAATGAAGCAAAGAATTAGACCTTATCGATTCACCCTAAGAGCATACTCATACGTCCAAGTGCGAATTCAACAATTTTATACCTGTTTACACCATTTTGGTCATATCTCACAATCCAGGAATCCGATCGAGGTGTTCTCTGATGCGTTGGAAAGCTAATGAAAAATTCTATCTTTATGGCTCAATTGAACGAACGACCCATACACCCAAGAGCACGACCCATGCGGTTTACTTCAGATGTCATTTCGGTTACACTTTGTACACTTAAAGCTTGTAATTGTCTTTAACTCTTTTGTCTCCTATCTTAACCTATATAAAGCACATATTTCTGAGTGTTTAGGTATCCTAGGCTATTTTACAAACACTCTCTCAAAGTTAATTCTAAGTTTATGCAATTTACATTCTTCTTCTAAATTCTTGTTCTTTACTTTACGTTTTTATTGTTCTTGCAATTTACTTTTCTGTTCTTATTTTCTGCACCTTACTTTCTGCCATTTCCATTCCAGCAATTTATATTCATGTCATTTACGTTTATTGCAATTTATATTATGAATACGAGTGAGTAGATACAAAGTCTTGGGTTATTGGGAGTAATCCAATAATAGGTCCCTAGTAATTCCCAAGACTACTATCCACTCCAAAAGGTGAAGTATTGATGTTGGAACTATGAAATTAGACAATGGAATCAAGACATGAGAATAGTTTTGAAACTCTCTAGACATTATAAAGTGTTGTTCTTAATGGGTTTTGGTAACAATCAACTATGAGAATAGGCTTGATTGTTAGTTCAAAACACACTTTTGTACTCTGAGATGAGACATTAGTTATATTCGTTGTCTTGTCTTTGAAATACATTACTCTTATAATTTGGTGAATGGTCTAAAGAACTATTTTTGGTTCCTCATTGTTGAGATGAAACTATAACGCGAGATTATTTTTATTTCTGAATTTTAAATCAAACAATCACTCCTACTAAAATCATTCCTTTTAGCTAATCACCATTGAAAAAGAAATTGGTTTTTTAGTTTTGATTGTCTTTGGTGTTGCACTTAAGTTTTCAAGGCTCATGAATGCATCAGAGCAGGTGTAATCAGACCATCTCTTGGTGGGTGCCACTGTAGCTAGCTTTCCTGGTCATTGTTTACAGTCCTAAACATATTGGTTGCAAAAAACATTGTTTTAGTTAGTTTTGGTATTTTCAAATGAATCAAATTTAAACAATGTTTTTATATCGTATTGGTTGCTCAACATGTTACAAAGTAAGGGACTATTGATGGGAAAAGGATGATGCTAATAACAACTCAGCGTCAGTGGCAGATATTTGTTAGGACCCACCCCAAAAAATGTGAAACTACTATAATATCCTATTTTGTTAAAAGCATTTACTTAATATATAAATTGTTTGCGCTTATCTAAACTATATATTCGCATACTCAAGAGCACTTGGATGAGATAGTAATGGTCTCTCTTCCATTAGTCGCAGCCCCAGATCGACCATTTTTCAAGATGCAAAGCGATGTTAAATCTCTTGAGAGAGAGTTTTATCGCCAATCGTGATCCTATCCCATTGAGAGGATTATCTTTCTGTGATTCTTGTATGAGAGGATCTTTCGGTTTATACCAAAAAAAACTATATATTCGCATGGTTTATGTTTAAGGCTTCCCTCCTTTTGGTAAAGGGCTCCGTGTTCGATTCCGGCGAGAATAGAACCTCTTCCTAGCGCTAGCAACTACGCAAAATTACCAATAAGCTACAATCTGCATATCAAAAAAAAAAACCAATAAGCTATAATCTCACAATTGTTCAAAAATAAGAAAGATAATATACATACATGCTCTCCATATAATAATTCGTATATTATTCTTATTTTAAAATTATATAATAACTTTTTTTTAATATGTCTTATATTGGAATTGGAAATTGTGAACAAACAGTTGATAATTTTCAAATGTTTTTTTTAGTATTTTTAAATTAAAATCAAATTAATTTACAATTATCTTTTTACAAATAGCTTCAATTGAGTTTCTGTAAAACAAAATTACTTTTTAGTCATTTAATTTTGTTTATAAATAATTATTAAATTATATTTATCTATTTTAATTGTATTTTCCTCAAACTCAGCCACAACTTTTTCGCGACCTTCCCGGTTCCCTCAAACTCTACCACGACTCTTTCATGTGTTTGAATTTTCATGTCTCTTTCATTAGCAGCCCACCCGAATTTTAGTCAAGCTCGGCCACTGCTCACAGTATCAAAGAAGCAACTGAATAAGCAATAAATTAAAAACACATGAGGAACATTTGAACAACACTATAAAATTTGAACAATATACATTTGTTGCTGGTGTAGGCAATCTGCATTTATTTTATAAATATGGTGTAGGCATTCTGCATTCATTCTGTAAAACCGACAATTATTGCAGTCTTTTTGATTATCCATTTATGATTTATATTTCATCATTAAACTCAACATAGTGAAAGCGTAATGAACACATGGAAGGTGTTAAACATACTCTAGGTTGAAAGGCAAGCTTTTAAACATTAAAATCTGACTTTGCAGGATAATGCGCCAGGAAGTGAGTGAACACTTTGAATGATAAAGGTGTAAGCACTGTGAATGACGAAGACAGATAAAAAAACTGAATGGGGAAAGGTGAAAATGTGCATGATAAAAACAATAAAATAGGTAGCATCTGATTATACAAATGCTCCTCAATTAAGACAGAGTTTGAAAATCTTTTAAGTCCTAGTTATTTGCATACCACATTATGGAGCCATGCATGACAATATTTTGTGGTTCCAAAACAGGCAATGTTATGTTCAAACCAAAAAAATACAATTGATAAGCAAGACATAGGACATGCCTATAAAGTTTCAAGATAAAAGCAAATATTTGTATCTTAAAGGTCTACCCTCCAAAATAAATAATAATTAAATCCATGTACATAGGAGCATATAGCAACAATCCACATTCTGCATTGTAAAACAAAAGAAAATTAGAGAGAAAGGGACATACAACAAATTGTAGCTAAAAAACAATGCTCTTATTCCCACCCTTCATACTGAGTCCCCTTAATTGAAGCATCGACATTTACAAAAGGATGATATATAACAGGTTAGAAGCAAGTTATAATAAATTGTAAGAACATGAGGTTCTTATACTACCACGTGCATGATTCTTGCTTATGCCACACAACTTATTGATTTGCTAAAGTTCTAGCTATAGTTTGAAAATATGATTCAATTGTAAAGTAATTAATCCTTTGAAGTTATAATGGTATTATTAAAATTTCTCACTCAATATAATCCATTTGGTCCCATTAAATATACTTTCGACCCAAATAATAACAGAACATCGCTATACTTTCCACAAGAATCCATCACTTTTAACCTAGCATCTACTTGGTTCAATGGAGAGGAGGGGAGGGAAGGGAAGGGGAGGGGTTTTAAAATGTTGGTTCAATGGAGATGAGGGGAGGGAAAGGAAGGGGAGGGGTTTTAAAATGTCTGTGTTTGGTATCCATCTTTCACGCCTAGAGTCTGTGTAGTATATATTTTCTACCATAAGCAATGACATAGTAGGTTGGTTACTGTGAAAATGTTTTGTTATTTGATTTGTTTCACAAAGGAGGCAATAGAGTCATGCATGTCTTGTTTCACTTGTAATTATTGTTTTATATTAGATGTTTTGAGTTTTGACACGCTCTACTTGAATATCGGTACCTTTACATACTAGAGGAGGGTAGTTAGTCTAGCATATCTTGAATGTCTTGTAAACATTGAACAATAGTTGAAAGCTTCGTTGATGTCAAAGAAGGATGAGGATAAAAACTTCATTGAGAAGTGTGAAAATGTGAAAAGAAAACGAAGGAAGAGAACAGAGAGGCAAACAACTAGTATCTAAGTGAAGCTAGTATTTAAGTGAACAAAGAGGCAATGCAGTTCCTGGTTGAGACGTGTCACACACAGGGGTTGCTATAAGCGCAAAGAGACGAGCAACAAGACATAGGCCCAAGTGGACATGCAAACAGAGAGGCAAGTTGATACATGAAGGAATGCCAGGAGGTTTCAAGAGCGGGAAGCGGGCAGGGAATAATGGCAATACAGGGTCACATGATCTGTTGAATTGAATGTTTTAAGTGGAACAGCTAATATGAATCCAACAGTTACTGTTACAACTTTTTGTAACACAGCAAGACAAAAGACACTCAAGACAGTGGTAAAATGGTCTGTAACAGTGACAATTGACAATTTGACATCAATAGAAAAAGAGTTCCCCATTCAATCAGTATATTAAACAATGCAAGAAAAATTAAATGAGTATTGAGTAACATTAACAAAGTTACAGCATAAAGAGAAAACGAGCACACCAAATATGACAAATCTTCGAATCATTGATATCCAGAGTTTTGAGCCGACTAGAGGATTTACTGATGTCTAATTTGCAAGCAATTTTCTGTGGCACAATTAGTAAGATTGTGGAATTAGGCTATGGTGAAGAGAAACCCTTTGAAAGTATTTAGGGCATGGGATCAAATATTTCACCAGTAATCAATTCTCATAGTGTTTGCAAACTTCAGCATTTTTTATAGATGAATAAAGGAAATTTATTGCAAAATTCAAAGTTCGATATATTAAGCCATATAATTTTCTAAGTATACCTTTGTTTCTATTCACATTTGGACAACTAAGTCATTTGTCATCGTACCGCATCATATTTCTCCACTTGTCCTTCAAATCAACCTGATAAAAAATTGATGGGAAAAAAGCATGAGTTGGAAAAGAAAACACTCATTATTTTACCAATAAAGAAAAGAAAACAAAACACCCACAGATTTTTATTAGGCTTACTTCAGTTCTCTCTTCAAATATGTCTTTGTAAGAATTAAGGATTAATTTCCAGTTTCCTTTGCCATATCTGGAAATGAAACAAAATTAAAAAAAGATACATGAAAAAGTGAAATCATAGTGAAACTATAAATCATTCCATTTATATTTTGTTATGAAGTAGAAATAGTTGCAGCAAGTACACAAAATTACTTAAATGATAAAATGGCGAGAGATGTGACTATTGTCTTATTAATGAAACCTCTAAGAATTTGGGCTTAGGTCCTACCTAAGCTTTATGAACACTACTTGGCATTGTGAGATTAAACACACCCGTCATAGCAACACAACTAAAGGTGCTGGAAGTCGCAATGAAGGCAAGCCCCAAAGTTGCCACAATGAATGCGGTTAGAAGTGACCGCAATTGAGGCATATTTTCCAACAACAGATCCAAAATAACTTCATAGAATTTGGGTTTAGAGCCTAACTCATCCCCACAAACTCGATAAGGTGAAGAGTGTCCAAGATTTATAAACACTACTTATGTCATATCTCTAGGTGTTGCGGAACTAAACACACGCCTCCTACTCAGCACAATCAAGGTGCTGGAAGCCACAATGAAGGTCGACCACAAAGTTGCCGAAATGAATGCGGCTAGGGGCGACCACAATTAAGACAGATTTTCTAACAAAAACTAAACAGAATAGAATTCCATGTTCCATCGATATATTTAAAAATGTATGAAGAATGAGTGGCAACGTACAAGCATAAAGAGATAAGGAACATACCAAATATTGCAAAAATTGTGTATCAATGAAAATACACAGCAAAGAATCACAATAATTTAATAGTTAGAACATGTATATACCTGCTTACCGCAGTCTTTAGAGTCTCTTGTTCCAATTGGCTCCATCTTTTAATTTTTCTCCTTTTCGTAATTTTTATTGCTTCATAACTTTTCAATGGAGAAAGTTTTTTTCTCTTTGGACTAGGCAAGTTAAATCTACTTGCATGATTTGATGTTCCTCTTGGAGAGCCATCTATCGAATCAACCCACTACAAAAATGAAACAATAACCAACATATTAATCGAAAGATATATCCAAATAAAAAATGATTACTACAAAATTGTAAAAAAAAAAAAAATGAAAAAGCAAAACGGAATCTAAACAAAAAAACTACAGATACACACTGTTATCCTTACCTCGTGAGTACGAGCAGTACTATTTGGTTCCGTCATGCCAGGACGGTGAACATTACTCTGATCAGAAGTTGTCTCATTGAGATTAGCCTTATTATTATCAGTACTATGGCATGCATGTGGGTCCGGTATATTTGCATCTTTACTCTGGTTTTCCATTAGGGGCTGATTCATATCCTTAATTGCTAACTCAGATGTTACAATGTCAATTGAATTGGATACAGGATCCTTGGCTAATGTTTGCAACTCAGAAGAACTGCATTCAATAGATTCCCCATTCTTTGGGACCTCATGACTAGACACAGAGTCAATTTTGCTAGAAGTTATTGATGGATCCATTTCACCAGCACCTATAGCAGCACCTGTAGCAGCACACTTGCCTTTAAGAAAACAATCTATTACGATTAAAAGTGCTCACAGGCTAACAACATTTGTTTATAATTCTTATTGTGAATGAGGGATCCTAGGAATCAATGTCACTAGATGAGGCTTCCAAAGCAGCACTGTCCAAGCTCCTAAAAGAAGCTTTCTCTCCCCAATCAATGATCTATACAGCATATTGTGTCCATGACATGATAGTAAGAAGGGTTTCATTTGCTAAATTGCACATTGTTGAAGGGATCAAAGCCAGCTGTAAGTAACTAAGATCAAGAAGCCATCCTCATTCATTCTAAATCAAACTGAGAATAAGGCTCTAACTCAAATGCTATTCTACCCTTTAAAAGTTAATTGTTTTCTGAATTTCTATTCTATTTTTTCTACTAAAAAAAGACTTATTTAGGGCTTACAACTCAACCTTGACAAAAAAAGGAAAAGAATTTACAATGAACACTAAAATTCTTAACACGGTTGACAAAATTGCATTACAATTGAACAGAAATGAGATGCAAGAAGGAAAAAAAAAACGGACCTCTCGATTTCTGCCGTTCCGGTGCACCTAGCCCCAATTTTTGAGTGGGATTCATCAAATTCCCAGTTGATTTGTGTAACGCCTCTGCTGCAAATTCAAGAAAAGAAGGCCCATAGTTTGCCCAAGCTTCAGCCAAATAAATCTTGAGGCTGTTAATAGCGTCTCTTCTGGTATTCACGGCCGCCAACTTGTACATAACGCTCCTCCGATCAGAAACCGAAGCCTCGATTTCATTTCTCCAACGTTTCAATTCGTGGGAGAACAAAAGGCTACGTTCACTGGAGGTGGAAGTGGAGGGTTCCATGTAGTGAAACCTACCCCGCCATATCCTCTTGATGGCTTTAAGGTATGAAGGGTGGGATACATCGACTTCCAAATACTTGACCGTACATTCCACAGCAACGCCACAATAGGCGGCTGACATTGCGGCGGTGATTGGAGAACCGTCGCAACGGAACATTTCTTCCAGTACCTCGAGAATTTCGAGCATCCATTCAGCAATTGAGGCTTTCGATAACCCTTCTTCAAGGGTTCTTAGTAGAATGGCTGTCTTCAAGCGGGAATCGCTTGGGATTCGACGAATCAATTTTTTAATTAAGTTGCTGCTGTCTATTTTTGACTTTCTCAGAAGAAACTCCAACGACCACCGTCTCGGAATCGCCGCGTCGCTCTCCATTCTCTTCTAAACTAACTTTCAAATTTCTCTTTCACTCAACAATCAACTTCCACCTTTTGCTCTCATTTTAAACTCCAGAAAATAAATAAATAATTTTAAGTATATATACGAATTTTCAATTTAATTACAGGGTGAAAGAAGCGAAATTAAATATTTCATCGGTGAACCACTAAAATTGACCGTTGGATATTGTTTAAAAAACTATGAATGGTTACGATTGAATCAACCGATATTAAATCTCAACCATTGATGATTTTTTAAACTACATCCAATGATCAATTTTAATATTCACCGCCGAAAGACATTAATTTGCTTCTTTCACCCTGTAAATCACCCGAATTCTCTGAACGTGTTTTTTTTAAATAAATTAATTAAATTAGATTGATATTTGATTTGATTAGTATTTGACATGATATTTGATGAATTTCCTAAAACAAAAAAAATAGGAGTTAATAAGTGGAAGGATTTTTTTTAACCCCCCTTCATCTCTTCCACCCCATAAATGTCATTTCGGACAAAAATACTCCTAATTTAACAAAATTTTGGAAATACCTACAGCTTTGGTAAATTCGGTGGGGGTTTTTGGATTTTCGGATTTATCAAAAATTAATTACAGGCAAATCCGGTTCGTAATTTGTGAACCGAATTTACTCTGTAATTTTTGGTAAATTCGGAAACCAAAAAACCCCACGCTGCTGTCAGATCGTATTTTAAATCGTTTATAAATGCGCGCTCAGTATCATATTTTATTCGTATGTCGTAACGCGTAGAAATGAAAATATGGTAGAAACGATTAATCGACTTATCTTTACTCGTATATCGTAACGCTGCGTTTGTCACTAGTTGTTTCTTTGGTGTTTTTAGCAAACAATCACTAGTTTTCAATATTAAGATCGTGTGAGATCAAACTAGAAAATCTCTTTGACAATTGCCTAGAAGTTTTGTGTCTTTTAGCGTGCGTAGAAACGAGAAAATAGTAGAAAGAGATAGTTTGAGAACGAGAATGAAGCAAAGAAGTACAACAAACGTAAAAAACAAGTAAAAATTGCATTAAAGTGAAAGAGAAAAGAAGGTGGTGCACCAACACGCACAATGTAACTGATTCACTCTTGTTTCGCTTTGGCTTGGAAGTTGAGTTTCACGAGTTTTTGTAAAGATGTGGTGACCCCGTTTCCTATTCTGAGGAGTATTTATACTCTCGGATACAATCGTGGGCAAGCACGATAACCACTTCCTAAAAACTAGGAAATAACCGCCCACTAAGCTTCTTGCTCCTTGCGCGCGACCCGACTTGTTGTCGGAAGGATTTGGCGAAGTGTTGGACCCGATTTCGTCGAACAAATGGGTCCTCTCCGTCGAAGGTGTCCGCCTTGCTTCGTTACTTGAAGAACCAAGTGCGCCGAAGTTTGCTTGCATTATCACAAGATTGGTACAACTTTATCGTTGACTTTATGGTACATTGACTTGAACATTGACTGCGCCCACATAATACTATTAAATGTGCAATCAACACCATTTAAAGCTTAATTTAATGCCCTTGCGAAATTTTTGAGGTAACAGATTGCCCCCAAAAAATGTTTTTCGACGGAATAAGGAATGGAGGAAGAAAAGGCATTTTTGAATCTCGTGTAATGGTCATTTCTACCGCTTTTTGCGTTTCAACAAAGTGGTCGAAAAGACAACCATCATTACTTGCACGGGTAAAACGAACCGTCTCATTGGCACACGCGTTGCATAGTTGGTGGGCCATCACGTCCCCTCAAACGTCGCGAACGTGCGAGTTATGGCGAACGTGCCAATAATCGTAGCTTCCCAACATATATAAGCGGCTACAACCTTTCATATTCCTCTTTACTCGGTTTGAACTCTTGTGAAACCTATCTCGTATTCTCCATTCTGCGTTTTGCAAAAATCCCCAAAATCACTAAAGTTTCAAACTTTCATTCCTTCCTTTCAACCTACGCTGAATCTCGTCTCGCATTTGCTTTTATCTCTCATGGCTTCCTAAATCTCGCTCTTTGAATGTTCAACGAAGAACGATGAGACCAACAGACCTAAAACCCTCGATGGCTTTGTTGATGAGCCTGATATTCGCGATAGTCGAGCAGTCCAATGGCAAACCCAGGTATTGATCCCCTCTACTAGGGTTTATACTCATGCATATTTAGGTCCTCTTCCTAATACCCTTTTAGAGAACACTGAAGTCTCTGAAATTTTTCCTAGTCATGCCTCTGTCTTGATTTGAATTTTCACCAAGACCCCTTTTCACTTAGAATTTCTGAATAGCCCTTCTAGAGTCTTTAGGTCTGCTCCCAGGCTCGACCAACAGATTTACATAGATTGGCTCGACAAGGTGGAGGCTAAAAAGGCCGATATCTGGAAAAAACAAGGTATTTTTGACCTTATCCAGTTATCTAGGTATGGGCCTAAGTATGACAGTACCTTAATATTGGCTGCTATGCAGTTCTGGGATTGTGCCACTCATAGTCTTCACTTGAGATGTGGCATGCTGACTCCCACCTTACTAGATGTTGCTGCCATCACCGGTCTGAAACCCTTAGGTGAGACTTTCGACCCTGCCAATCCTGAGTATGTATACCCGTTTACTTTCAATAATGCCACTTTTGCTCCTTACATCACAGAACACCATAACCGTGACGTCGACACAGTGTCTTCTAAAGAACACGTAGCCTTCTTAACTCTTTGGCTATCCCTTTTTGTTTTCTGCACCCGTTCACTCCAAGTTTCGAAAACCTATATTCCACTGGCAGCCCAACTCCATGAGAAAGAAAACCTCAATCTTGCCAAACTGTTGTTGGGTTCTCTCTATCAGGAGCTTGACAATGCTGTCTTGGAACTGAAAGAAGACGAACCCACCAACAAGTTTTTGGCTTCTGGCCCATTGTGGTTATTGCAATTGTGGCTGTTAGCCACTTTTGAATCTCGACTAGGTCTGTACATCCCTAAGTCTGTTCACCAATCCTTGAAGTCTAGGAGGACTGAAGGGATTCGACTGGCTCAGTTGAAACCCAAACAGATAAATATTCCTCCGGAAGAGTCTTTCGAAATTCATTTCGACATGTTCCTGAAGTGTACCAGTTTCGTAGACTCTATGGCTCCTTTTGTGCAAAGGCCTTTTGGTCCAACTTGGTTTCGACAGCCATTTCCCTCTTCTTCTGTCGAACAAGCCGAAGAGATTGCCCAAATCTGGCAAGCCTACCTTTCTCCTGCCATTCTTTCTACCAGGCTTACCCCTGGCAAAGCTAAAAATAGCTTCGGGATTAAGAGATACTTCCCAAGTTATTACGCGGACAATTTGGCCTTTGTCGATTCGACTGCGCACAAGATGTTTTCATAGGCGAGAGTTTTTGAATCCGACGACTCGCAAAACTTACAAACACGCCTTTAAGAAATTCCACTACAAGGCTTTGAGTTTCGAGCCCCTCAAGTTCAACCCCAGATTCTCATGCACCAAGGAATTCCATGAATGGTGGACTAATTACTATACCCGCTGCTGGAGAGGCTATTGACACCTTTTCGAGAAAACATTATGAAGAAATTGGTGGTGTGCTCTTCCTTCGAACAACCTGTATTTACTTGATACCTAGATTTTCCCGAGTCTTGAACATCTCAGAACTTAGTTTTATTTCGTTCTCTTACCAATGTTTTTCGACGCCAGTCAACTCGCACCCAAATCAAGGCCAAAGCAAGCAAGGCTACCACAAGACCATCTCCTCCAAATGACCAAGAAATCAAGTGGACACGCAGATCCATTCCGACATTGTCCTAAAGAAAGTATGTTGCCATTTATTCGCTCCAAGTTATCTTTGATTACGACTTTTACTTACGTCGAAAACCTTACGCTCGAGAAACCAACCCAGCGAAATCCCCTCGTGGACCAAAGCTAAAAGGAAAATGGTCCTCCCCGAGGATGATGAGGTACTATACTCTTGCCTTGTCGATCCGTCGAAATTTCTCTTCCTTCGTCATTCACTTTCTGTCATAACCCAAATTCTTTTTGCGGGACAATCGAAAGTGATGATAACATCCCCTTACTCGGAGAGGGCGAAGAAAAGAAATCTCCCGAGATTCAAAGGGAAGCTCAAGGCATCATCATTGATGAGGCTTCAACCACCTTCTTCTCCTCCAATCAAGAGACTTAAGGTACAAGAGGTAAATTCCTTTCGACATCGATTAGACCTCTTCGATCTCACCTTTCCAATTTTTAACTTGAACAATACACCTTGTTGTGTATAGGTGGGTGGATCGCTTTCGTGAACAACCCTCAAGTCCAATCTATGGTTGAAATTGCTGATCCGAGTTGTCACCTCTATGCTCCCTTTTCCTTCATCTCCTCAAGGTGCAATCTGCAAGAGATTTTCCAAGCATTGGAGAACCCCGCAATTCCCATCTTCGACGAGTGGCGCCGCCAAGTCGGAAATGTCGAACAAGAAGGCTGTCGTCGAAGAGAATGCTCTCGCTATGGAGGAGGCTACTCCAACCATCGGTAGCGTCGAAGCGGAGGTCGTTGTTGAGAAACCGCCAAGTTCCGTAACTTACTATTCCAACAACCGAAGGACTGTAGAAGTAGCGGCTCCTCCGTCGAAATTCACGAAGCAAATATGGTCGATCAAGAACCGAGGAGCCTAGAGTAGAGGTAGCCTGCAGATCAAAGTGTTTCGCAAGGAGTCATCCAACAATAATACGCTATCGATCAAGAATCGGTTGAGTTAAAGAAGACAGATCCCTTGGCGACCTTGAAGATTATGTTAAGCCTCAAGAGCTCGTCGAGCCGTTTGGTTTGCGATTCCTCAAACAATTCTCCGAGTTCTATCAACCAAGAGACGGCCGAAAGCTTTGCTTTGCGATTGAAGACGAAGGTGCTAGAAGGGGACTTGGTGGCAACCATCGAGCATGACTCATCCGTGTATCTTGAGGTAAAATCCTCATTCGTAAGATCACCAGATTAGACCCTCCTCCAAATGTCCTTGCGTTCTTTATGGAATTTGGCCCTATTTTTTGAGCAACTTTCTCTTTTGATCAACCAACGGGTCGACTACCTCTAAGCGCAAGATTCAAGAGACCCAACTCGCGAGGTGGAACTCGCCTCTCTCAAGGTCGATCAAGATGCCATCGAAGCCTCGAGACCCAAGCGACCAATGATGAGAGAGCAATCATTGAATGGGGACGCAGATGCGCGCGCATTGAGGAAGAGATAAAGACCCTTCAACTCAAATTGTCTAATGCTAAGCATCAGAAGGGCGTGATCGTCGAACGCGTGAACGCTGCTTCTTCGTCCACCAAGACTACCAAAGCAATGGCAGCTATAGAGCACTTGGAGAAGATTGACCAAAGACGCAAGCTATTCTCGCCGATCTCGACAAGGAGTCGTATCTTCTCGACACCTCTATTTCTCTAAGTGTTAGCATCATGGAGAGGCACAAGGCTACCTCATTCGACCTTCTAAGATCTGTAATAGCTTAGCATTTTGAAAATGGTCGTGTAATTTTGACAATTTCTTTATACATTGCCATTTATGAACAATTTTGGTTTACTTACAATTGCTCGATCTTTATTTCGATTAACATTGGCTTGTATCGTTTTAAATACTTGCCATTTATTCTAAAGGTCCTATTTTCGTCACCTAACTCTTCGATTTCATAGGCGCCATTCGAAAAGCAACGCAACACGCGAAATGGGCCTTCCCACCCCAGTGACCATTTGCCTAAAACTCTATCTTTTTATCCATAGGTAATAGGACTTTCCACACTAACTCCCCTTCCTCAAAGGTTTTTAACTTAACTTTTTATTGTAAGCTTTAGCTACTCTTTCTTCTCATCGAATAAGCATTTCTAAAGCTAACAACCTCTCTTCGTCTACATCAACCAATTCGTCAATCATCATATTCCAATAATGATCAAAAGGAATTTCACATTGTTTTTGAATCCTTGTTGATTGTAAACAAATCTCGGCGGTGTAACACCGCATCATGCCCGAATGTTAACTTTGTAGGGAGTGGTGTTTATAGACTCTTTAGGTGAAGTTCGACAAGCCCATAACACTTGGTCAAGAGAAGCGTACAACTTCTAGGCTTACGCCCAACATGCTTTTTAATCAAATTAATAATGATTTTATTGGCAGCCTCTACTTGACCATTGGCTTGTGCATAGTATGGTGTCGAAGTCAATAACTTGAACCCAATTTCAAAGAAAAAATCTACCATTTTTCGACCAATGAAAACGGTACCTTGGTCCGTAGTAATGGTTTCTCGGAATTCCATATCTATAAATGATATGATTTTGAATAAACCTTATCATCGCTTCTTGATCTACATTGGCTAAAGGTATTGCCTCTACCCATTTAGTAAAGTAATCAATCCCTACTAGAATGTATCTCGTGGCCTTTCGACGAAGTTGGTTTTATTTCACCAATCACATCTAAAGCCCAACCCTGAATGGCCAAGGTTTCACTATAGAATGCAGCTCATTTGCAGCACATGTTGTATTCCAAAGCATGTTTTTGGCATTCTTGGCAACCTTTGGCAAATTCTATACAATCTTTCAAAGATAGTTGGCCAATACATTCCTTGTCGAAATAACAACCATTTCATTTTGTGGCCTACTTGATGTGAGCCACATGCTCCACTATGTGTATCGAATCGCCAAATATGCCTCGTTTTCACTAAGACATTTTAGTAGCACCCTTCAGGAGTTTGTTTGTACAATTCGTTTCCAATTAACACGTAGCTTAGAGCTCAGACTTTACTTTTTGTTAATGTTCCTGTAGGATTTTGCAAATATTCTACAATGGGTTTTCGCCAATCATCATCAACCATATTGTCAATAGCAAAAATTTCTCGCCAAGTCAATATTGTCGAAAATGTGACGCGTTTTTCGACACTCACTTCAGCTTGTATTTATTGCCCCCAATTTTTGGTGTTGACAATAACGTTGAAGGAGTATTATAGAGAGAGTCTTACGAGATTAACTTATCTTTTATCTCAATTAACTCTTTCTAGGCTTTGCTTCGATACTTTGTAACCGAAGCAATTTGTGCGATTCATTTGCCACGTGATTTTCGATTCGTGGTAAATGTTCTAGGTGAACGAACGTAAACCTTTTTAGCAAAGTATTGGCAATAACGAAATATTTAATAAGGTGTTCGCTTATACACTTGTATTCTTTTGTCAATTGTTTGACCACTAGTTGAGAATCACCTTTTATTTCGACATAACTTGCCCCCAATTCGAGTAAAATTTTAAGGCCCACTATTAAAGCCTCATATTCACTTCATTATTTGAGCAAGAACCTCGAATTTTAAACTTATACTTCGTTGGAGTATTTTTTCTCGGAGAGATAATCAAAATTCCAATGCTCGCTCCGTTCTTATGGCTTGAGCCATGAAGTATAATTTCAAGGACGCACGCCTAATGAATGTATTTCACATTCGACAATGTAATGGTCTCGCTATAAAATCAAGAACCACTTGTCCTTTAATTGACTTAAGGGTTGGTAAGTTAAGTTGTACTCTAGCAAAGCTAAAGCCCATTTGCCAATTCGACTATGCAACATTGGTTTTGATAACATATGTTTAATAACATCAAAATGCGAATAAACATAAACATTCACGATTTTATATATTGCTTCAATTTTGTACATGAAAATACAAGCAAAGGCATAGTTTCTCAATTGGACTATACCTAGTTTCAAAGATCAATCAAAACCCTACTAAGGTAATAAATGGGTCTTTCGACACCACTATCATCCTCTTTGCGCTAACATGCTACCTATAGTGTTATCGGAAAAGTCGCTATATACAATTTTAGCAATTTATTTCCAATAACAGCAATAAAATTGGTGGCTTGACCAAATAAGACTTGATTGCGTCGAAAGCATCTTGGTGAACTGCTCCCACTTGAATTCATCTTCTTTCTTCAATCTCGAGAATGGCGAAAAAGCTTGTGTTTTGCCACTTAGATTTGAGATGAATCTTGAAGGAAATTGATTTTCCCTAGTAAAGGATCGCAGACTTTTTTTTTTGGTCGAAGGAGCCTTCGTTTCCATAATTGCTTTAGTCTTATTCTCGTTGATCTCTATGCCTTTCTTGTGTACTACAAAACCCAAGAATTCACCGCACGCATACGTAAAGCACATTTGGTTGGATTCATTTTCAATCCATATTTCCTCATTCGCTCGAAAGAACGTCGAAGATGGTCTAAATGACCACTTTCTCGAGGATGACTTAACCACCACATCATCTATGTACACTTGCATAAAATCATCAATAAAATCGTGAAACATAGAATTCATTGCCCTTTGATAAGTGGCACCAGCATTTTTAAACCAAAGGCATGACCACCCACTCATAAACACCTAATGCCCCCGGACATCCAGCGATTTTGACACGCCCTCTTCGGCAATAAAGATTTGATTATACCCCGAGTAGCCATCTAGCAAACCGAGATAATCAAATCCTGCTGCCGAATCTATTAGCATTTTTCGCTACGGGCATAGCGTATTCATCTTTGGGTGTTGCGTTGTTTAAAATCCTAAAGTCTACGCAAACTCTAAGTTTTCCATTCTTTTTTTCATTATCGAACTATATTGGCTAACCAATCAACGTACCGCGATTCGATGAATTTGCTTTTGAACAAACCTTTCTATTTCTTCCTTGATCTTAGCCAATATCTGAGGAGCAAATCTTCTTGGCGTTTGCTTCACTGGCTTCTTCCCTGGTCGAATGGGTATTTGTAATTCCACCACTTCTCGACTCAAACCGGGCATTTCGCTGTACTCCCAAGCAAAGCAATCCTTGAACTCCGCGAAGTGAAATGACTTGGTTACAAGGCGCATCAAGATGTGCACTGATATAGGTTGGCCTTTTGGTCAAGCCATCTCCCAAATCCACCTCTTCGACTGGATCTTGAGCTTGCATGCGCTTTGTAGAATCTCTAGGGTCTTTTTCAAAACCCAATGGTTCGTCGTCATAAATGCAATCCAGTTTGTCATTTATGACTTCACCATTTTCTTGAGATGAAGTTATGGCTTCGATGACCATTGTTTGTTGATTTAACTCGGCCTCCAAAGCCGTTTTATTTTATTCTCGCCATGTAAGCCGTAATTCTATCCAAGAACCGGAGTGCGACATCTTAAACCTTCTAAGAGTCGGTGTCCCATCTGTTGAGGTAGTACACCCTCGGGATAGACATTGGCACCTTCTATCTCCTCTCTCTCCCACACAAAACCATGTGTTGGGTACAAGTGAATAGAGGAAAGCACATTATCTGAGGAGATATATGCTTGGCTCGAAGATGAACATGGCGCAATGTTCGCCATTTGTTTCTCAAAATTCTCCCTGGTGACGTTGTTCACATCAAAGAAGGAAATAACTGCAGTCCGCTTCGACGTACTCTCACTGGACCATCATCCTCCACATTACCAATTTACGGTGTAGGCTTGAGGAGCAGCTCCTACGCCATGTATCCACTCTCTTCCAAGGAGTAGATTGTAGCTTGCTTTTGATGCTATAACAAAGAACGTGGTGGTTCTTCTTACGCACCTACCACCACCACCTCTACCTCGACAGTCCCAACGACCTGCCAGATTTCCCCTCATAATTGGTTAGCATAATGTTATGAGGTCTAAGGTCTGTATCAAACAGACCTATTGTTTTCAGCATGGCCTGAGGCATCAAGTTAACCGCAGCCCCTCCATCGACCGAAGATCTTGTTAATGCCTACGCCATTAACCTTTGCTTGAACGCATAAAGGGCTTCAAGTGATTTGCATGCCCTCGTCGGCCTCTCGAAAGTGGCCATTTGTTCTTCTACGCAGACCATTGTTCATGACATAGTAGCATACCGGCTTGTGGTTAGCCATATCCCCAATGAAGTCTTCTTCGACGTCATTTGGGGATCAGAATAAACATCGTACTCACTCGGCAAAATGGATACCACGTTGCGGATCACGCGTCGAAACTAGCCTCGAGTCGCCGAAATCGATGTGACATCTTCGTCCATGTCAAATGAAGCACTTTTCTTCTTTAAAGTCATTAATGGAGGAAAATCCTCTCCATAGCATGAGCCTTCTTGGTTCCTCTATAACAATAGATTTCCCTTTAGCCTTGTTTCCAACCCTCACTTGGTTGGCGGCTCCTATACTTATCTTTGTGTTCCCACGGTTTTAGGAGTTACACCCTTAACCGATTTTTTTGCCGTTGGCTCGTTAGCAACTTTGTGTTGCCTTCTTTTCGAAGCTACGGTATCGACGCCATTGGGTCTTCGTCATGGGTTTTTCCCTTATAATTATTTTTATAATTATACTTTGAGGCCTCACACGTGATTGGCTTGGCCGTTCGATCTGTTGAACAAACATTTTTGTAGTGTCTACATCCAAAGCGTGTATCCACTTCTCATTTGATGGATCTGTTCTTGAAAAAATGGTTTGGCGAGGAGACAAAGACAAACTCCTTCTTGGCTATACCTTGCCAAAGAAATGCGCCACTTACTTGTCGAAGCCTGCTTGAATTCTTCACCTTGTAAGGAAGGTCCCCTCTCGAAGTGAAATTTGGCCTCTTGCTTGGCCATTTCCTTTTCGGGGTGGTCGAACTTCGCAAAGATTCGACACTCTTAGCCGCTTCTTTGTCGAACACAAAGATCGCACCTTGGACATAACATGACCTCGAGCTCAATTTACACCGATTCGGGAAGTCTATCGATCTTCCTCGGCCTTAGGGTACCAGATTGTACCTTTTCTTCAGTATTCTTCTTGAGTAACTTTGTCTCACAAAGATCACTCTTTTGAACAACACTTTTGATTTTTCAGCAGGAGATTTGGTAGACTTAGGAGAATCCACCATTTTTACGTCTACCATATTGATACTCATCTCAATTGGCTCGCATACATTGCCTCCACTTGATGGAGAGGGGTCAGATCGATCCGCATCGGTGCTTTATTCTTTTATCTCCAAACTTGAGTCTTCCTCTTCAATCGTCAACCATATCCCGAAAAGAACACAACGGTCGGTTGTATGTCCCAAAAAATTATGAAACTTACAATAACCCTTTTTCTTCCTCTGTTGAGAGGAGGAACTTTCGTGCCATTTGGCACTATTATTTGGCCATCAGCCACTAGCAAATCGAAGATCTCATCACATTTAGTCACATCAAAAGTGTATGTCTTAGGCACAAATCTATCGTTTTTAGGCTCCACAGGATTATTCCCATTTGCAGGCCTTAATAATTTGCAAGCATAAGGAGGACCGGGCTTAAGTTCACCACGTCTATCTCCTCGATTCGACATCACTGAATGCGAAGTCGAATTGCTCGTCTACATAGGCTATCTTTTCTTTTTTGTGAAAACCCACTGAGTTTTCTTTTTTATTGTACTTATTCACTCTAGCCTTTTCCTCTTTAAGCCTTTCGACTTGTCGAACTCTCTATCGACTAGTTGGGCCATGTCTCTCAAATGAGACGTATCCAATTTCTTTCGAATTGAATAGTCAAGGCCACTGTGACCATTTCGACAAGCTCATGTTCGAGCACTTGTGTAAAACATCTTGCCTTGATAGACTCTGAATCTATTCAAATAATCGCCAATAGCCTCGTGTACTTTACGTCGAACACCGCCAATTCTTTGAGGCTAATCTTCGACTGGCCCATGTAGAATTGCTCATGAAACGCCTTTTCTAATTGCCCCCATGTGTATATGGAACCAGGGGGTAGAGTGGTAAACCACGTAAAGGCATTCTTAGTTAGAGAATTTGGAAAATACTTCATTTTCAAACTCTCATTTTGAGCTATGTCTCCTGCCTCAGTCATGTACGGGCAATATGCTCGACGGTGGACTCATTGGTATCACCCCAAACTTAGTGAATTTAGGGATTTTCCAACCTCTTGGCAGTTCGCTCGCAAGATATACTCACACAGTGGGCGATATGAAATTAGGCCTATGTAAACCTACGTTAAGGCCATTTTGCGCCATTATGGTTTCGACCAAAGTGGCTAGGTTGTCTTGAGCGCAAACGTTATTTCGTTGCACTTGTCGAACAACTTCATCAGCATTTTGGTTTCGATTCACCATAACTACTTCAGGATGTGATTACCCACCCCTTGTTGTTCGCCCATAACCCGCCTGGGCTTCGACAGTCACTGATCTCTGTGGGGTGTTAGGCATATTGTTCCCACTATTTGTAATCGCCTATGGTTTCCGTAGGGCCCCAAAGAAATCGCAATCCTACCCATCCAGTCCGCTAACATCCGATAAGCGGTATTTGTGTTTCAATCAAAGGATTGAACACGGTACCAATCTGTTGAGTCAAAGATATTAACCATGTCATGATTGCTTTCGTCCACTTGTTGTCTTAATGCCAACAAGGACGCATTGGTTAATGCAGTAGGATTTCGACCAAGTACACCCTCAGAAGAAACGTGTGAAGGAGAAAAGGTCGACACATGTGGCATTCCAGAAGGCATGCCATATACCCCAAAGGGGTATGGTGGTAGACTCATATTTTGGAAACGTGTTTCCAAACTATTCCCTGTTGCCACATAAGGACTTGAAGGAAGCCCTATACTTTGTGGCAAAGCCATAGACGATGTCGAACCAACATTGGTCATTGACATCGGGGAGCGGTTATTGATGTCATTTGGGCCGTAGTCCCCGCAACATTTCCACCGCTTGCATTGGTAGAATCTACCGTTGTTCCTTGCACTTGTGATATCACGAGTATCGAACTAGAGGCGTTGTTAGAATTGGTACGCACCATTCTACCACTCCTCAAGTGCATACAAATTTATACACTTAATGTAAACGACACAAAATAAGCGCAAAGGTCCCATTTGGGCGTGCCAATTTGTTTCTTTGGTGTTTTTAGCAAACAATCACTAGTTTTCAATATTAAGGCTGTGAGATCAAACTAGAAAATCTCTTTGACAATTGCCTAGAAGTTTTGTGTCTTTTAGCGTGCGTAAGAACAGAAAATAGTAGAAAGAGATAGTTTGAGAAACAGAATGAAAGCAAGAAGTACAACAAACGTAAAAAACAAGTAAAAATTGCATTAAAGTGAAAGAGAAAAGAAGGTGGTGCACCAACACGCACAATGTAATCTGATTCACTCTTGTTTCGCTTTGGCTTGGAAGTTGAGTTTCACGAGTTTTTGTAAAGATGTGGTGACCCGTTTTCCTATTACAAGGAGTATTTATACTCTCGGATACAATCGTGGGCAAGCACGATAACCACTTCCTAAAAACTAGGAAATAACCGCCCACTAATCGCTTTGCTCCGCGCTTCGACCCGACTTGTTGTCGAAGGATTTGGCGAAGTGTTGGACCCGGGGCCGTCGAACAAATGGGTCCTCTCTGTCGAAGGTGTCCGCCTTGCCGTTACTTGAAGAACCAAGTCTGCCGAAGTTTGCTTGCATTGTCAGCACTGGTACAACTTTACTGTTGACTTTATGGTACATTGACTTGAACATTGACCTGCAGCCCACATAATACTATTAAATGTGCAGTCAACACCATTTAAAGCTTAATTTAATGCCCTTGCCGAAATTTTGAGGTAACAACCGTATTTTAAATCGTAACACGCGCGCATATCTTATTAAAAAAAATTAAAAAGGGGCGCTTTTCGGATTTACCTCATACGTAGGTAAAGCCGGTTCACAAAATATGAATCGGATTTACCTATGAAGTAAATTTTCCCAAAACAATGTGTCACTATTCTTGATTATTGTTTTCATAGCAATTCAAATGGCTCTTATAATGTAATGGCACAACAATTTTCATTCAAAGAAGCAACTATAGATGACATTAAATATGCTTTTCAAAAAAATCAGGTCACAATATCCACCAATTGGTTAACTTGTATTTGCAAGAAATCAGAACATTGAACCCACTTATACATGGAGTGATAGAGGTGAACCAAGATGCCCTATCTCAAGCTGCTAGGGCTGACTACGAGCGAGAGACACCACAGCAGCATCATTATTGCCAGATTTGTGATATCATATGCAGAATCCATATGTTCAATCGGGAGACCCATGTGGGTCAAGTAGCGGATCAGCAATAGCAACAGCGGCAAATTTAGTGACAGTATCACTTGGATCTCAGGCTAACGGATCCATTTTATGCCCAGCTAGTTATTACTCAATAGTAGGCATCAAACCAACCAATGGTCTTGTTAGTAGAGATCAAGTTATCCTATGCATACATACCGATATATATATATATATATATATATATATATATGGGCGGATCCACATTGGGCTGAGAAATCCTTAAAAAAATTTTGTCATTGTTTAGGTTGTTTGGATAGTTTTTTCTTTGCAATCTGATCAATCTCTCCAACCAGGCTAGTAATAATAGTAGTTCATTGTTTGATTGTTTGGATAGTTTTTTCTTTGATTGTTTGATTGTTTGAAAACCCTAATTGTTTGATTGTTTGGATAGTAGTTCATAGTTTGATTGTTTGAAAACCCTAATTGTTAAAATTCTGATTTGGGGAAAATTGGAAACCCTAATTGTTCAGTTTCTGATTTGGGAGAATTTGATAACTCTAATTGATTGTTTAAATTCTGATTTTAGGTGTTTAATTTCTAATTTGGGGAAATTTGAGATCCCAATTGTTTAGATATATTATTTTGGCAATTAGTATTAGTCCCCAGTTAGTATTAGCTTAATTCTAAAAAGATATTGGTGTGTTTGAATTTAAATTAGGTCATCAAATGGATATGTTTTTAGTGAAGAGACAAGGTCATCAATTGACTCTGAGCTTATTATTCAACGATTTCAGAATATGAAATCACGTAAAGGACAACTATGAAATGTATGATTAATTTATTTAAAGGTATTACAGTTGTTTTTAATTATATTTTTAGCAAATTGTTGAATTTAAAAAATTTGAACCCCCCGACCCCGGGGTCCTGGATCCGCCACTATATATATAAGTTGAAATTCAAAGTGGAATATGAATCCCCGTTGGCACTCCTGTTGACGCTCTCCTTACCTCTCTCGTTGCCACTCCCGTTGCCTCTCCCATTGTCACTCCCGTTGCAGCTCTTATTGTCAGTCTCTCGTTGTCGTTCTCGTTGCCACATTTTAACTATATTTTTCTATATGATTTAATATTATTAAATCATATTCGTTTAATTAATTTCGTTGTCGCTCCCGTTGCCACGTATTATGACTTATTTTTTTATATAATTTAATCATATTCATTTAGTTATAAAAAGTTATTTTGTAATTTTTTGTAGAGGTTAAAGTTATTTTTACAATTCTTAGTGATTTTTTTTGGTTACATTCTTAGTGATTAAATTCAGTGATTTTAATAGAGAGATTATAGTAAATAGTAAATTTTAGATTATTTGATTATTGAGTGTAATGTTAATTTAATAAATTAATTTTTTGAAAAAAAAATTAATTTTTAAACTTTTATTAAAGGTGCGTCTTTTTTTGACAATGGATAGTTGTTAAAATGATTAATTTTACCGTTGTCAAAAGAAATGATTAATTTTAGTAGTTTAGATTATAAAAATAGTGACTAATTTATTTTGAGTAAAAAACAAAAATTTTGTTTTAATGTTTTTGACAAAAAAAAACTCAAAAAAAGTCGGTAAAAAAATGAAAAAAGACTTTTTTTTTAAAAAAACTGTTTTTCAAAATAATAAAATAAAAACAGAGAGGTTTTAAAAAACAGTTTTTACTGAAACAGAAAAGTTTTAAAAAACACATAAAAAGCAGCGCTTTTTGCAGATAATACAGCGCTTTTTGCCTCATTGTTGAGACAGTCAAATAACAGCAGCGCTTTTTGTAGAAGGCAGTAGCATTTTTGCAGAAACAGCAGCGCTTTTTGCTTTTTGGAGAAACAGCTGGAAAAGCTGTGTTTTTTGTCTTTTAGTGGGAAATTGACGATTTTGCCCCTAAATTGTGAAAAATGTCAAAATTTTAAGATGTCTAAAAATGTAAATGTCCAAGCACATGATTTTATTATATTAGAGTAGATAGATAGAATAGATATATAGTCAAAAAAATATACATATAGATTTGACGGTTAGATCGGAAAAATTTAATGCTTACAACGAGATATTAGGTGGAATAACTCTGACAAGCTGAGTTATTCTTAGAGTAAGTTCATCCTCCAAATTAATTTGTTTTCTTCTAGACCTATATGTAGGACTGTATCAGATGCTGTGTATGTTCTGGACACAATTGTGGGTGCTGACGATAATGACCCAAGAACTATAAATATGTCACAATATATTCCTCAAGGGGGATATAAACAACATCTCATTCGGGACGACGGTCTTGCATGCAAAAGACTAGGAATCGTGAGACAACCTTACTTGAATCTCATAAATGATTCTCATGTTGCTCGAGTTTTCGATATGCATCTTCGAACTTTGAGGTAAATATTTCATTAATAATTTCAGTGTTAAAATCTATTTTTATTCTTGAAATAAAAAGAAAAGAGGAGCAATCATCATAGACAATCTCGAAATACCACTGATTAATGAGATTCAAGATACAGTGAAAAGTGGAGAAAAAAATTTAATATATGCTGAGTTCAAAATATCCTTAAATTCATATCTCAGTGGATTAGTTGCTTGCTTCTCCAGTAAGATCCTTAGCCTATAACAATAAGAACCCTGATTTGGTTTGTACTACAACCGAGCTAGCTATTTCTACTTTTGTATCTTAATTTGTCTCAAAGTTGATTCAATAATAATAATCTATTCTTTGTGTAGGAAAAGCTTAATGAGTATGGTCAAGACTTTATGGTGGCAGCTCAAGCAACAAATGGAATTAATGACAAGGAGAAGGTGTCATTGGATAATTTGGCATATTTATCTATCAATGGTTTTGAAAAACCGATGAAAGATTACAAGCTTGATGCAGTGGTGACTCCAGGATCAAAAATTTAACATGTTCTAGATATTGGGGGATACCCAGGAATCAACGTGCCAGCAGGATATAATGATGAAGGGATTCCGTTTGGCAATAATTTTTCTGGGTTAAATTTACCATGTTCTAGATATTGCATATGATTTTGAACAAAGTCGCCAGCTGAAAGTTCATTTTGAACTGACCAAGAATAATATAATATGATCGGAATAAAATAAGATACAAGTTGTAGCTTGTAATGATCTTATTATTATAAAATACGATTTGGTTACGCGACTTATTAGAAATTTGCTATTTTAGTTGTTAATTTTTTTTAGATAGGGTATTTTAGTTGTTAATTAGTTGCTTTTACTACGAGTTACTAGCTAAAAAGTCTCCCATCAATAAAATCATGTTATTGGACGTGATGTAAGGAAAATCATTACAAACATGTTGTGAAACAGTAGAAAATGAATGTCCTGTTATGAATATTTATATTAGTGGATGTCCATTAGCTTTCTCCTTCCCTCTCATTACTCCCTTGTGTAGTGGCTTTTGATGATAGACTATTCACTTGCTTATATCCATACCCTATAAATAGAAATTTATCTCATATGTGTATGGGATGACACTTGAAGTGAATAGAAATACTCTCATCTTTCATATTTGTTCACGTATTCTTATCTTCTTCATATTTCTCCTTTCTATAGTTTTGGTTATTTTCATAACACGTTATCAGCACGAAGCTCTACCGTATGATTGATGGCGGAATCATCTCCAGGTTCTATTACAAGAATAATTTTTCTTCTTCATCTTCTTCTTCTTCATATTCTTCTTCTCCCTATTATTAGTTTGTGATCTTGTTTATGTTTTATCTCATTTTCAATTTATTTATCATTGTTTATGAAATTTTGATATATAGTTCCTAAAAACAATAAATCCATTATCCAAGCATCCCTGAAGGATTGCACAAATAATTATTTCCATGTTCGTTATTTCCATGTTCGTTATTTCCATGTTCGTTTGTGATACATTTCCTAAAGAATTTAATATTTTTTAATATCAAAGCATCTCTGAAGGATTGCTCATTATATGGTTCTTATTGATCATCATGAATAAGTATTGTGGTATAGTTCTTGAAGAACTAGGATTACACAAAGAATTATTTTCTTTATCACTGTTTCTAAGGATTTCTGATAGTTCATGAAGAACTCAAAAAAAGAAAATATTCAAGCATCCTTGAAGGATTGCTCATAGTATGGTTTTCTTGATTATCATTGAAGAAATTTTGCGGTATAGTTCCTGAAGAACTAATGAATTGGTAATTTAAGCATCCTTGGTGGATTGCACAAAATACATTTTTCTTTGGCCATCTATTATGGAGATTTGTGGTCAAGTTTACAAGAACTATACATTTGGACTATGATTAAAATCTATAAGATCTACTTGATCTTAGTATATTTTGAAGTAAAGGAAAAGACATGTAATTTATGTCTCAAATATTCTCATGAATTAGAAAAATGAGGAAATATTTTTTGAGAAAGATATTATGAATCAAGATTTTGTGATATGGTGATTGTAAAGAATACTCACAAACCACTCAATGAATTGAAGTTCATTCCTAGAAGTGAATGACTCACATTATAATTTTGGTACAAGAAAAGTTGTAGTGATGACCATTGATGTGGTAAATGTTATCATTATCCTATTTAAGTGCCATTTGTATCATTTGTGATTGTGACCTTTGTTATTCCTAATAGTGGTTTAGTATCCTATGGAAAAATGTAATTTTTCTTATTTCTTTTGCTTGGAATTCCAAATAAAAAAGTTCCATGAAAAAAAGGGGAATAAGAGAGACTTTCAATGCTTCTTTATTTTCCTTATTTTGAGTAGCAAATATAGTTTTTTCACACGATATTTTTCTTGAGAAATTGTATTTTTATGCAGCTCCTAAAATTTGATTTTTGTAGGCATATAATATTGTAGAGACTTAATTTTCTAATGCCAATCTTTTATCATATTTATTTTATTTTAGGATAGAATGAGTATTGACACTAGCATCGATAATGAAGAAATATTTTTCGCTCATAGTGGAACTATCCATATTATTTTAGAAGATAAAAAAAAAAAAATTCTCCTATTTAGTGAAGCGAGAAACCAAAGTTAGTACTATATATGGCTCTTCAAATATAATTGAAGGCTCCGGAAGAGCTAATATACTGCTATTCGGGGGAAGAAATTTACAGATTGAGAATGCATTATATTCCCCTAAGTCTCGTTGAAATTTATTAAGTTTCAGAGATTTGCATATAAATAGAAATCATATTGAAACGAGAGATGAAGGAGATATTGAATATTTTTATATAGCGAGACATATTTTGATAAAATAAGTGTAGTGGAAAAATTGTCTACTTTTTCCTCTGATTTGTACTACACTTATATATGTGAAATTGAAGCACATGTTATGTAAACCAGAAGTTTACATATCATAATAATTTAGTTGTTGGCAAGATCGGTTGGGCCATCTTGAGTATATTATGATGCGAATAATAAACTTCTATGTGAACTTATATTGAAGAGCCAGTAGTTTCTTCAATCTACTAGTTTTTGTGTTCACTAATTCCCAAAGGAAATTGGCAATTTGAGATTAATAAATCCCTCATATTTCTAGAACTGATATAAGGTGATACTTGTAAACAAGTACACTAATCACGTAAACTATTTAGATATCTGTGGTTTTAATTGGGGCAAAAAAACCAAAGGATACCAAAAAAAAAAATTAATTTCCTAAACAACACACATTTTAGATTAAATACCAAAGTAAGCCACTTTTTTTTTTCTTTGGTGAACTCGCCCCCCCCACCCCTAGTTCACCAAAGAAATTTTGCAATTTTTTTTAAAAAGCTTTGATGAACTCGCCCCACCCCTAGTTCATCAAAGGTTTTTTTCATTTTTTGATTTTCTTGTATTTAATTTAATTAAAATCTAAATTTATTTAATTTAATTACAATAATTATTTTAAATAATTAGAATAATTAATAAAATTATTTATAAAATAATTACTGTAAAAAATACGGTAAGTAATTAAGATATTAATAAGTGGAAATGTAATTTAATATTCGATAAGAACAAAAAGGAAAAACACAAATTGCAAAAATACAAGCATAGGAAATTTAAAACCGAAACAACAGGAAAACATAATACAACCTAGTTCTACTTAGAACTACTACTACTACCTCTAATACAACGGCGGATGTGTTCGACAGATTCATCTGTTTTGACGAACAATTCGAGATAAGGTTCAATGAAACCTTGGAATTCTTCATGTTTCTCAAACATTTGACTTAACGTCTTCGTCATTCTTGATAGGCTTAAGGCACTTCGAATACGATTACGTGGGTTCAATTTCTTTACGACGTAGGGGATTGACATTCGATTTTTTTAATTTCTTGCTCAACACCATCTAGTTTCACATTTTTTATTAGTTTTTCTTTCAATTCTGCGAATGTGATGTTGTTCTTAAGCCTGAAATTTTTAGTTTCACGACCATGAACCAACCCACCAGGTATGGAGTGGCACGGCATAGTCATCTCATAGTCAACTTTACAGGTGTGCGTAAGTATGGGTTGTTGTGCTGCGGGTGGTGGTGGTTGAAGAAGATGCATGATCTCTTCTGGAGTTCGTCTTGTGTTCACATACAGCTCTAAGATTTGTCGCCCCATCGGAACGTTAGCTAGATGTTCCATCATTGCGCGGACGTCCTCGTCGCTTTGGATCTCCATGACTGAATAATGGACAGTCCCATCATCTCTACAATCGAACTTTCTGAAACGTATACGCTCCACGTCTTTACGCCACCCTCCCTCTGGACGAATCTTCCTCTCAGCCTTCTCCTTGAGTTGGGGGAATGTGATGTCCTTATTCATCCTGCATAACACATGGTTAGGACAACGAAACACAGCGCCATGTTCGTCGGTGGTGACAGTTCCATTGTGATAAAGGGCGGTTAGGAATTTGTCGTTTGAGTACTGGGTTTGGCACAACTGCCATTCCATTTTAGCGGGTGGGGCGATGGTTTTTGGGGAAGAAGCAGAGAAGAGAAGATGACTCAGAAGCCAAAGGTTGGTGATAAACTGGTGGTGTTAATGTTAGTGTAATTTGAGAATGTATTTATAATAGACGTGATCGTGTGTGAGCCGTTGATTTAGGGTGATCATAACCGTTGATTGTAGGGTTTAGTGTCGGCAAAATCTAGGCTGTTAAATTGTGTCGGCAAAATCTTGGCCGTTTAATAATGTCGGAAAAATCTAGGGCGTCCAATGATGTCGGCAAAATCTAGGTCGTTCAATAAAAAAAAGACCCCAGCACTATGCACACTCTGCACAATGCAAAGATGCACACTCGCACTATGCACACTCTCGCACAATGCAAAGACTCGCACAATGCAAAGACTCGCACAATGCACACTCTGCACAATGTACACTCTGCACAACGCATTATTAAAGATTGAAGATAAAATATTTAATAACTGATCCAACTTAATTAAATGTGACTTAACATTAAAACCTTAAATTTAATAATTGACAAAAATACCACTTGTTTACATTGCGGTGAGGGCAAAAATTTAAATTTTGAAATACAACTTCTGAAATTTAATAATTGACAAAAATACCACTAGTTCTTCATCAGTGCCACAATATTATCAATACCCACCTCCCCCTGAGCCCGGCCGTGCTAGTTCTTCATCACTGGCCCAATATTATCAATACCCACCTCCCCCTGAGCCCGGCCGTGCAAGTTTTTCATCGGTGCCACAATATTATCAATACCAACATGCCCCTGAGCCCCAACCCCAATTATTTCCAGACCCACCTCCCCCTGTCACGACTGAGGAAGAACCCGAACAACCACAACGGCGTCAACGTCCACAACGTAATCCCCGTCCTAGACGGTGTGGAACTGGGTCTCATCTTCTTCGTTAATAATTTAATGTATTATTAGTTTGACAAGTTGTATTTCATAGCAAAGAAGTTGTATTTTTATGACTTATTAAATTCAAGGTTTTAATTAATGGTCTACATCTTACCGACACTGTTTAACGGCCTAGATTTTGCCGCAATTTTTAATATCTTCATTTTTTACCCCAATTATTTTATAAATAATTAATCTAATTATTTAAAATAATTATTGTAATTAAATTAAATAAATTTAGATTTTAATTAAATTAAATACAAGAAAATCAAAAAATTAAAAAAACCTTTGATGAACTAGGGGTGGGGGGGGCGAGTTCATCAAAGCTTTTTAAAAAAAATTGCAAAATTTCTTTGGTGAACTAGGGGTGGGAAGAGTTCACCAAAGGAAAAAAAAAGTGGCTTACTTTGGTATTTAATCTAAAAGTTGTGTTGTTTAGGGAAATAAATTTTTTTTTTGGTACACTTTGGTTTTTTTGCCTTTAATTGGTGCATTAACTAGATGGCCACATATATTATATATATATTTGTCGTCAACTCACAACCGGAAGTTTGTGAGATTGTCTGCTCAACTAATTTGAGTAAGAGGTCAGTATGTGAATTACCTTGAAAGCATATGATAAGTATTGTATGTCTATTAGAATTGATATTGGATATCACATGTCCTACATTCATTCATAAAATGGTCTTGAAGAACCATTCTTTAGACGTCTAAAGTTAATTATATGACCAATGCTTATGAGGTAAGAACTTCTAATTTCTACTTGGGAACATGCAATTTTACCTGCTATAATATTGATTCGCATCAAGTCAACAAATTATCACAATTCTTCCCCTTTACATTTGGTTTGGTCATGAACATAATATTTCCCATCTTAGAATATTTGGATGTGCAATGCACTATGATGAGTCCGAAAAGAATTTCGGAAATATATACTGGATATAAATCTCCATGTATAATATAGTATATTGAGTCAACAATTGGAGACTTGTTTATAATCCAGTTTGATTATTATCATTTGAAGAATTAGATTTCCCAACATTAGGGGGAGAGAATAAGCAGCTGTAAGAAAAGAGATCAGTTAGAATGGATTAGCATTATCTCATTTTTTTATTGATCCTCAAACTAAACAATGTGAACTAGAAGTTCAAAAGATAATCCATTTGCAAAGCTTAGCAAATTATCTACCAAATGCATTCACTGATCCAAAAGGCGTGACCAAATCATATATATCAGCTGCTAATGCTCCAATAGAATGGATGTCCCTGTTGGACAATCTAATATTGCAAATGTGTCTCAACCGCGCCTGAAGCATGGTAGACCAATCGGTTCCAAAGATAAAAATCCTCGAACAACAAAAGGAGCTAAAAATAAAAAGGTCCAAACGAGGATATAGAAATTCTAAAAGAGTATTCAGACATAATTGACATTACAGTTCTAGAAGAACTGATCAGGTACCTGAAAAGTTATGAAAATTAAAGAGAACTCAATGAATTATGTCACGAATGAAATACAATGGAACCGAAACGAAGTCAACGTTGACGATATTTTTGCATATAATATAGCGCTAAATGTGATAAATATTAGTGAGGATCATGAATCAAAGTCTACTAAAGATTGTAGACAATGTGAATTGGCAAAAATTGAAAGATGAAATTGAAGCAGAATGAGAATGGTGAAATTGTGAGATACAAAGCTCGACATGTTGCTCAAGGGTGGATGCGAGTACTTTTCAGTACTTAATTAGCCTTGTAGTGCATGAAGAACTCAAATTTTACCAGATGAATATTGCTTCAACTTATTTGTATGACTCATTTGATAGTCATAATTATTAAAGATCCCTGAAGGATTTAATATTGCAATGCAAACTTTTTGGATTCACGAGATGATTACTCAAAGAAAGAGCTCTATGTGAATGACATCAAATTATATATGATGGATTTTGAGGTTGAACCTGTAGGTGACCTCTACATGGAAAATCCCAGCAGGATTTAAGATAATAAGAAATATCTTTAAATAAATTCTTTTGAAAAATAAAGTCTCATATTGATCTGCAGAAATTATTTATATTGAGTACATGAGTTGTAAGAACTAGTATAATTAACCCGTGCCAGCACGGGTCGAAATTCATTTGTTTAGACAACATAAGATAATTACTTCAATTATTTTAAATATTTGTATAATAGTAGAAATATTTGTATATTTAACCCATGCCCGTACACACGTTCTTTAAACTTATATAAAAATAGATGCATTTGTATATTTATGTGTATTATATATGTGAGATATAAAATACTTTGGACGCCCCTCTTAAATCAACCTATTAGAAATCAACAGGGCCGTCTCAAACAAATTGGGGGCCCTGGGCAAATCTTAAAATTTGGTCCCCAAATTTTTTAAAAAAATCAAATAAATCACCAAAAACTGTAAACTACATTATTAAATAAATTGTAAATAACATTTTGATATAATTTCAAAATAATATCAACCTTCTAGTTACTTAAAAAGAGCCATCTTTCGAGCCGTTTTTGAAGCAAATTCATCAACCAAGTCTAATATTGTATTGAGTGGTCACCAATAATTATAAAGATACTAAACTTTAGACTATTTTAAGCTGCCGATAATTATGGGTTATGTGTTAGTTTTAACTTTTGGGGTCCTAATTTATTTATTTTGAGGTTGGGCCCTGTGCGCAAGCACGTCTTACACATGTTGTTAGACGACACTGGAAATCAAAAATAAAAAGAAACGCAATGGGTGTACTGGAATTATTATATTGTTAAATTTAACGTCATCAAAATTATTATAGTGTGAATATTTTGTGCATAAGTAGGAATACATCATGATAATGTGTATTGTGCAATCTGATTAAAATGGAATATGATTTCTGTTTGTTTTCAATTTAGGAAGTGAATCCCATAAAATGTGTATTGCTCTAAATTGATTCTTTTCAATGATTCAAATATTTGTGAAAAAATACTCATTTTAAATTGATTCTTTTCAATGATTAAAATTCACAGTTTGTATTGCTCTATCCTAATTGAATCTCGCTGTAATATATATTTTACATACACTAGTATGCATTACCCGTGCGCTGCACGGGTATACATGTCATCGTAAGTAATAGTTTCCAATTTAGTCATTTAGGAAAAATAATCAGTTTTAGGTTTTTGTCGTTTATATGATTAAAAAAGTGTGACTCTCGTATATTTCTCATTAGAACTCTGTTATGTATTATAAATTATAACATATAGGTATGTCTATATATATATATATATATATATATATATATATATATATATATATATATATATATATATATATATATATATATATATATATATATATATATATATATATATATATATATAACAGAGCGTTCGACATGTCCAACTCTTTTATCGAAAGAATGGTGGATATAAGTTAATAAATGAAATAAAATACTTGACACCTATAATTATTGTTAGTGGTGATCCGACAAAGATGATAATAATGATGCTTTCAACCGTTGACTTACTATAATTGTTGTAAAATTGAGTTGGTTATTGGAGAATTAATTTTTTGTTACTACATTTCTTATTTTTTGATAGCAACAGGGAAATACAATTTTTTTTACCAGGATAACCATTGTAAAATCACATTAACTATTTGATTAGAAATATTTATTGATAAATTTCAATGCCAATAGATTAAAATCTATAAAGGAACTACTTGTGCTATGCACGGGATTATTTAGTTAGTGAATGCATTTTTTTGTTTATAAAATAATGTTAGTCATGTTAATTGTCCTCTCTATGCCTTTGTAATTGGTTTTGTTACTGCATCTAAAATTTCTGACTTATTAATTATTATGACCAGTTTAGTCATATGCTTAGAGAGAGGTATATTTGCAAAATATGTAAGTTTTACAAATAAACATTTAATATGATTGGTAATTTATAGTATTCTTAGATGATTGGTAATTTATGGATAAAACATTGTATTTCATAGCATGTGTGCACGACGTATTCATAGTATTGCATTTTACGTAATTTTTCACAAAATTATTTTTTTCCACCAAACTGGTCATCGATGAACAAAGTTTGGGTATTTGTACGGTTAAATTTCTTGTGAACTCTAAAGTACATCAAAACATACTCTTTGACATCTCATTTTACGCATTCTGTGACTAAATTACTATATTTTTCACCAAACTGGTAATTGAGGACTAAAATATAATTTGTACATATGAGTAAAAAAACAAAAGCCATTGTCTAATCAAATTGAGGACTTTGAATTATGTAATGATCGTCATTATAGGGATATAACATAATGAGTTGAAAAGTAATCACAAAGATACCCAAGTATCTACACATTATAGCACGGGTTTTGCTAAATTTCTTTGTGTAAATGGTTACAAACTTTTTTACGCATTTATTAGGAAACCTCTTTATAAACACTCATGATCAGTTTCTTTTTTTTTAAGTGTATATAGCTTGCTCATCTGCGAGAATCGAACTCGGGAGTCTTGAGTTGACCCCATGTCTCGTGGAGGCTTATGCCAATGGGCCTCGTATCTCGGAGCTTATGCATAAAATGAAAGAAAGCATAAATATCACTCAATATCATTCAACAAATTAAGTTAATATTCAACAAATGTAGAATACTAACTTTGATGCTAACCTAAAATCTAAACATATTAAACATCATTGACAACATGAAAAGAAAAAAGAAAATATGCATATATTAAGAAAAACTTATTGAAGAGGTGGAACAATTTGCAAGTGGCCACTTTCAACACAATTATATTGATAGCTTTGGAACAATCTTGCACTGAAGGATGCGAATGAGCAAAACTTCAACATAAAATTCTCTCTCTTGATTAATGATGATCAGTGAAAATATGCTAAACATAATCAAAATCTGAAGTAAATTGTATTGTGAAAAAGTGCATTACAAAGTTAAAAATTAGAGAGTTCCCATTATTCTCTTCTACTCTACTTCAACATGTTTCCCTTTCTATTCTAAATCTCTATCCTTCCATTTCATTGGCTTGCCAACACCTTTCCTCCAATGAAATCTCGACCCTTTCACATGCCTCTGCTTTCCTGTATACAATTATACCAAAGACAGCTCTTGTATTATTTCATACATTTCCAAGAGTATTAATAACTTTTCTGGGGACCTCATGCTTTTGCCTATTGCTTCTCCAAAGCTAAGTAGCATAGAGACATTAATTGTAGTCATCTCAATAAATTGAAATCTGGAATAGCAAGGAAAACAATTAACTTTAGAAGATGATAAAGACACAATAAAAATGAGAAGCCAACCATAAAACAATAAAAAACAAATAGATGCATACCTTAATTTTCAACATATTCACAGAATAAAAAAGGACTTTAATTCGTTCAACAATAAGTATTACAAAATAAATTAATTTGGATTCTTTTATTACTACTGCCAATTCATCATTCAGTATTCAACAACATAGCATCAAAATATGCACACAATTGTTTAACAAACTTGAGGCCTGTTCTATCTAATCAAGATCATAATACGTTAATCTATACTCAGGACATAACCTTCTCAGGATACACACATCCTAGAAATCAATTACTACTCAATATTCCTAGTATATATAACCCGAAACATATCAATTATCAAAACAATTGAATACCAATAATAAATACCCATCTATTTGTCACACGCATATACTATCCAGGGAATAGAACAAAATATACATGGTCGGGAAGTATAATTCAAACTATTACTGACAAATAAAGAAGGATTAATCAAAAGAGTAGGGTCTTACATTAGTAGCTACAATATCGAGGAGTGCCCCGACATATCGGAGGCTCGCTGAAATTTTCGCATAAGACTAATTGCTCTCTTGCACCATATGTTCTTCCTTCCCGCCATCAACAACATAATTCAATATTGAAAAGAAAATAACCAACTTGAAACCATGAAATTTGTTCTTTTTGAATGAATAAATAAAATTAAAATACACAATAGTGTTAGTTAGTTCTTTTATGTGCTAGAAATGAAGAGGTTTAGGACTCCTAAGGGAAAGAAAAAAAATAAGAGATTGAAAAGTCAACAGATAAGAAATTCATGTTGTTTAGGTAGTAGTTTAATGGGACCAGTATCCAAAGGTTTTTTGCAAAACCTTGCATCAGCAACTATCACATAAATTTCTAGTGTTTTAAGCATTTATGCAGTTTGTTGGCAATATTGAACCATACAACCATATCCCAAAATAGCAATTCTATTGCCTTCGCTTAGAATTCTTCCTCTTCCTATCTATGTAAGAAAATAAAAGAAAAAGAAAATCAATTTGGTTGCTTAACTATTTGACAAAATGTAAAGCAACTTGCTCATCACATATAGCTTATATTTGAGACGGAGAGTTTTTCTTTACAACATCACTGTCTTATATCATATTGGACTTGAACAGTCTAAAACTTACAATTCAGCAACAACTAAGCAGTTAAAATTGGTATGTATAATTTCAGAATGTTGGTAGCAGAACCTCTGATTATGCAAATTAGATTCATTTTGTTTCGGTGACTTGCAAATGAGATCCATATAACAATCATCAACAGATCTCGTAACTTTGAAACATAAAAATAAAAAAATGAAACAAAGGCATTAAATATACTCAAGGCAGGGGAAAGTTGAAATCTTAGAATGAACCACCAGCTAGAAAAAGGGAAAGGACAAAATGGGTGTGTTGATAACGTTCCCAGCGGGATTGTCTCTTCTAGAATAACAACTTTGGGTATCTTTCCAAAAATTTGCAGAAATAAAAAAGTGAATCAGACACAATAAAATATGAAATCAAAATAAAACTTCTTCCGAATCCTAGAACCCAACAAATACCTTTACTTCCCCACACCCACAAAGTAAAAAAGCCATTAGTAGCTTACTAAAACAATAAGTATTATTTAGAAGAAATTTATGTGAGCAAAATTTGCAGCTTTCAACTAAGAAACCATCATGAAGCATGTATCAAATTTAGCAATCTAGAACAGCTACCCCAATAGTTTTAAGTTAATGATTTCTTTGTGAGCAAAATTGACAACATATCATACCTAAATTTTTACCTAATGATGGCTAAAATTAGATAATGATTGATGGCCAAAATAAACAAACATAGATGTTAAAATGAACAAAAATGCAAGAAATCGTAAAATCCCTAAAAACCTCTAAACTCGGATAGCTATATTCCTGAAAAGAAAAAGTATTGTGATACGTATTCCCACTTCCATGTCTTGGCATAATAATTAGAATTTGGTTTTTAGGCAAGTTTTATTTCAAATATTGTGGTTTATTTAATTTAATTGAAGACTAATTTGTACAAATAATAAATAACTAAATGTTTAAACCGATACTTTTGATATAATGGACGCCCAATAAATATCCGGATTAAAAACCATATCCAAATTATTGGACAAATTAAAATAATTGGTTATAAAAGTAACTTAAATATCTAGATTTATTTAACCGGATATGGATGTGCTTTAACCGTTGAACCGATTAATTTGTCACCCTTACTTGCAAGTAGCAAAGTTCCTCCAAAAGAGGAATTGTAGATTTACACTAATTTGAATCTAAGTTCTAAGACACTTCAATATTACAGTTGATGACGAATTAACAATGTGGGGAGGACTCTCATAAGAAACTTAGGAGGACCTCTAATTGCTAGGTCAATAGATCACTCGACACTTCCAAAGAATGACCCCACTTATCACATAATGGAAATTAAGAAATGAACTTTGTACATATATTGTGAAGAAAATCATACTAAAATGAAATTGTGATACCCAACTTGAGAGAAAAGTAGGGATGATCATGAAAGGAAATTATATATCTGACAAAAAATTAAAGAAAAACTACTAAAAACTGAAGAATAAACTACACAAAAGTTGAAGAACAAAATGGGTTCACCATTCAAGACAAATAACACCTCTTTAATATTTTTATGAGCAAATCTAAAGTCCAGAAACATGACAATTATAAATAATAAAAAATTAGTGTCAAACAAATCAAAAGAAATAGAATCTGCATATAATCATTTGCATTAACCGTATAGTTAAATCAAATTAAACAAATTCAAATGTCATCTGTATAGTATGAATCAATTGCATCCTAATAAAGCTTAAAATAAGTAATAGAAAATCAAATACCACGTAACACTTGAAGCTATTTACCCTTCAATTTCTTTTTATCACCGTTGAAGACAAAGAACACCTCTTTAATTTCTTGGAGAAAATCTAAAGCATTGAAACATGGAAAATATACAAAAATTATTAGCGTCAAACAAATCAAAAGAGAAAAAATCAAAATAAAAACTTGAAACCTATCAAGTCAGTTTTAGTCAATTTCTTACCTCCATCTAAGTTGGTCCATTTTGTATTTGGAATTAAGAATTTGACTATTTGATTTGTCACTATTTTATTTGTTGGATCGTTGTTTACTGATGAATAATACTGAGTATAATAATGGAGAAAAAGATGTTCCGGTTTTGGAAAGGATTTGAATAAAATTCTGGAATTCTAGAATTTGACATCATAAAATAATGAATAAAATAGAGCTATAAAATCGTAGAAGATGAGATATGATGAATAACATAGATGTGATTCGACCCAAAGTAGGACAAATGTTTTTTTCTCCATTATAACATAGAGGTAATTTTTCGGAATTTGGAGAGAGTCATAATAAATTTTCTCCATTAGTAAAAGGAAGAAAGAGGGAAAAAGATGGGTTCGGAAAGAAGAGAATTAGAAAGAGAAGAAGAAAGAGGAGATTGGAGTGTGGAAGAAGCTAATAGAGAGACGTGGGTTGAGAGAGAGAGAGAGAGAGAGAACGAAATTTGAAGGTGCAAATGGAGAGATAAAACATGATAAATAACAATTAATTGGAATTGATTTCCACTTATTGACCATGTTTTCTTGTCTTCATCACATTAAATGGACGTGATCTTAAAATTCGAAGAAAACACATCCGTTGATCATTTGAACACACGCGCGCATTGTATCTCGGTAGTCAGGATTGACACTTAATAGCCTTGAGTGGCGTGGAAATGGCGTCATCGATTACATCATTGTTTTTGTCTGGTGACTCATAAGTTATTCATGGTTATTATATATTAAGATATATAAAATATCTTAGTCCCGAAGACTATGAAAGCATGCATGGATATTACAAAATGTTATATCCCTTGATAATGGCAATATTATGTGATAGTTAGTAGTAATATAGTTCATTACAAAGACAAATGCCTTAGAACAAAGTGGGATGCATATTTCATTTTTAACTATCCTAATGAATAAATCATATTATGTATTACACAAATTAACCATGCAGATATACAAAGATTTTTTACGATCTAGATCAAGTCGATTACAAGTCACTATTATCTACATATGGTGACTTTGAAATATCTTTTGATCTATAAAACAATCTATGGTTCTTGCTTCTTCATTTCATGTCCAAATGCCAACATTCAAGGAAGATGTTTTGAAGATAATATTGATCGCAAAGTTCCATTAAAAGAGGATACAATCACAAGTGACAATGGAGTAGATTGTTCCATATGCACTCAAGGAGAAACTCTAAATATTGAAATTCATATTCTTTAGTGATGATTCAATCGGGGAGAAAAGCTGCACTCTTTTTCCCTTTTCCATGGTTTTTGTCACAGTGGTTTTCCCTGAAGGTTTTAACGAGCGATTCCCACTTGACGAGGATATTGTACTCTTTTCCTTCACTAGATTTTTTCCCACTTTGGGTTTTTTCTAGTAAGGTTTTTAATGAGACATATCCTCGATGGACATCCGGGAGTGTTATGAATATTTATATTAGTGGATGTCCATTAGCTTTCTCCTTCCCTCTCATTACTCCCTTGTGTAGTGGCTTTTGATGATAGACTATTCACTTGTCTATCCATACCCTATAAATAGGGATATCTCATATGTGTATGGGGACACTTGAAGTGAATAGAAATACTCTCATCTTTCATATTTGTTCATGTTCTTATCTTCTTCATATTTCTCCTTTCTATAGTTTTGGTTATTTTCATAACATGTCCTACCTTATAACGCTTATAATGCAACAAATCAAAAGCATTATTTGTAGTAATGTGTCTATTTACAGAATTAATTGAAGAAAAATAACCACTCTCAGGGAATTCGATAATAAAGAATGTGGAGGGTACTGCAGTATATAAAGATTGTTACTCACTTGAGCATGCTCAATTATCTTTTGGGTAGACAACTCATGTATAAGATGTGGATTGTAAGAAAATGAGTTTATATAGTTTAGAGAAATAATTAATTTGTAAATAGAAATAAGATTGAAGTGAAAGTTTGGATTATGTAAAACATCTGTAAAGACGAAATTGGGAATAAAATGATTAGTACCAGAGGAATTTGGATAAAGAGATTGTATCCATTTGGTAATTATACAACCTTAGTGTTTATTCTTTAAAAAAATATGTGGACATATATGATCATTAGCTTAAGAATCCGTAATACATATACACTGGGTGATTCATTGCCATTACAACACTTAAGATTTAACATATGCCAAATCATTACCAAATAAATTAAGGTTCCCATTGGGCAGACCCTAAAAGTACAAAAATTGCTGACCTCCAGACAACAAAAATTAACACTGGAGAGAAAGTGCTTCTGAAAGTATGCAGGGCAAGTGACAACATTGAGAATTTACGCGTCCTTAATTATATAGGACTGAAGATGAAAGTAAAAAAGAAGCATTACTTGGAGTCCAGCAGCATAATAATGTAACAACAATAGCAAAAAAGTACAATGACTATGATCAAATAATAGGTTATTTGTGGTATAGAAAACACAAAAACACAATCTAGTATCATTCTATTTCATGGAAACCAGCAACAGATGTCATCTAAGAGAAAATTACCTATATTACCGTTCAAGTGCTGCAGCTTACATAGCCTAATATCATCATTGTCCAAACTGCAATGGTTGAGTATAACCAACTAGCTTCTTAAGCAGAGGGATGAGACCAATTAAAACAATTTGAAGCTGCTCTGAACTATTTAATCGTATGCTGATCTGCCCAGACCCACGATTATTCAAATTGGCCCGGGCAACAAGGTTTGTATGCCGTCCCATGGGAATTTGTGATTGCAAATTGCACCCAATGGCAAGATCTCCATGCCAATCCATAACAGAGAGCCCAAGTGTTGATAATGAGCGTCCTAGTGGGTAATTTTTATCTCTCAATTGGGCCTCCAAGCTGCCACCATAAGCGACGTCATCACGCCCTGTCATTGCACCACCAGCAATAACCAATTTGAATTGCTTATTAGCAATCAACTTGTCTTCAACTTTAACTCCAGCTGACAAGGCATCACCAAGGAGAGTAAATGAGAGACCAGCAGTTGCCTTATTTCTCCTAAAGTTGCAAAATTTTGTCTCACTGCGTAACGTGTAAGCTAAATCTTTCCCAACAGTCTGCATATCGAAACCTAACGAAGTTGCTTTCCCTTCTCCATACTTAACTGAACTGGCTATTTCCATCTGAACATTAGCATCTTTTTTATCCTTGGTTACTTGACCACTAAAAGACAAGGGGATCCTTTCTTTAACGACAAACAATCGTTCAACATTTAATCCTTCATAACCCACATCATGATCCCATCCATGAGTTTCTAGGACAGGTCTAACAAGCCACTGATTGGCCGAATCAAGATAACGGTACCTGTGAGTGGGATTATCAGAATCAAAAGAAGCAGGCAAAGCCAAATCTGGCATTGGGACAGGAACAGAAGCTGCACCACCACTTTCTTCCTCCACACTTTCATTATTATAATCACTTGGCAGATCTTTCACTGATTCTGCCATTTTCTTCATCAGCCTCCGTTGTTTTTTTTCTTCCTTCAATTGTTTCTTCATAAAGAGTTTTTCTCGGTACTCTAACTCATCAAAATATGCTTTTTTTTGAGCTCTCGATAGCTTTTGAATCTGGGCCTTTGTCAAAGCTTTAAATGGTGGCAAGTCATCAGGCTCTGTGTCATCATCAGAATCTGATGGTTCATCAAGATCATCATCAAGACTGTCTTCATCATTAAGCTGCTCTTCAGGCAAATTTAATTGCGGCCTTGACTGCAGAAGGGATGACAGAAGAAATGGTAATGGCGGCACTCTTGTGCGAGCTGTATATGGCTTTTCAGGTGGACTATCTTCAAACTTCAGAAGCGCATTTGCTTCAGCCAGAATTTTTGATGCAAAAGATAAGAGTAACAGTTGAGGTTTCCAAACCTGACCATTAGGCAACACTCTTTGACCAGCTCTATTAATTCTGCACGCCAAGTGGTTTTCAACCAATGATATTGGATTCATGAGACGCATATCACCAGCTGCTTGACGAATGGCTTGCTGCACAACATGAGAGCGCTGTGTGACAAACATGTCATAACTGGAAGCTGTACCATTAGGGCCATCAGGAGGAGCAGAAGCTGCATGAGTCAAACCCACAATAGCATTGAACCATATGGATGGTCCAAAAATCTTAGTAATTGTGCGCAAGAGTGGCATATCACTAAAATCCCGGCTTTGAGTGTCTAACCTGTCAAGATACAGCACGATGTCAGGTGTTGATTTCTTGATAAAGCCCTTGAGAGAATGCAGGATCTTCTCATTATGTCGCTGGTCTGACCAGGAAGGTAGAAGTCCTGGTGTATCAATGATCCTCACTCTAATACCCTGTACTGTTCCCACAACATCCTGAACCTTTTTCGTTCCATTATGAAAAGCATCAGTATTAAACTTAACCTCGTCAAAAATAGAGTTGATGGTTGCACTTTTCCCAACTCCTGTCTTTCCAAGAACCATTATTGTACAAGAGAAATCAAGCGGATCCTGACCCGATGCTTCGAGTTGCTCAGCCATTGCACTTTGCGATCAAAGCTAAAAGTGCCAACACGGCCCCCATTCCTCCCCTGAGTTGTTCAGCCAGTCCAAGTCTATACAAAACTTGTGCAACAACAACATTATGGGGTGTCTGCCCGAGCCTATGAGCTAGCCGCAAAAACTTCACCCTAATCATTTGAAGTTTCTCACGAGTCTCATCATACTCCTCAGCCTCCCCAGTCGAGGAGTCATCCATTGTTCTGGACTGTGTATTAGATACAGTAGAATTTGCCCGAGGCTGTTGCGTTATCCGAGGTGCAGGTTCCAATAATGCGGCAGCAGGTCCAAGGCCAGCAGGATGAACAAGACGGGGGTTAGTAGCAGTAGCAGCAGATTTTCCAGATGAGGAAACAACCTCGCTATTATGCTCTTCAGCAGTCCATGTAGAGTTCTTCTCTTTCACATTATTCTCTGGTATCTTTTCAGGTTCCCCAACAATAGATAAGTTTTCATAATTTCCTTGATTAGCTTCATCAGAAATCTTGGACTGATAATCATTAGTACATCTTTCTTTTGATTCAGCTGCTTTAACCAGAACAGGCGGCATCTCATCAGCAAACGAATTTTCTGAAAGGGACGAGCTTCCAGCAGCTTGTGGCACCTTTTTTTCCTTCATAGTTGGAGAAGTTACTCCTGTTTCACCCATGGTTTCCAGATGCTCTGAATCTGATCCAGCTTTAGCATCCGTAGTTTCACCGTTTCTATAATTTTTGCATTCAGTACCTTGAATATCAGATATTCCCATGTCTTTGTCATTTCTTCCTTCATGGCTAATATCAATGCCAAGGGTCTCATCTTCCATTTTCATAATTATCTCCCCTTCGGATTCCAAATTTCCCTGAGCTGAATATTTATGTGCTTTTTCAGCTGTAGTATCTTGAATTTCACCATACAGATCACCTGAAGCATTCAACTGTTCCTCTATTTTGTCATCTCTAAATTCAGTATCCAATCCATCCTCCTTCAGATCCTCAGCATCAGTATCCTGGTTTGGCATCTTCTCATTGGATTCAGATCCCGTATGACACTCGGCAACAACATAATCCACCTTGTCTGTGCTTCCATTTTCCAAGATCATACTACCATTTTGTGTGGGAGTCATGTATTCAAGATCCTCATTTTCAGCCTTCTCACCGGATGAACCAGGGTTTACATCCACCAAGTCTCTATGTTCCTGAAATACCACATCTCCATCAGTGTTTGAATCAGATGCTTCCTTTCCACCACTACAACCATTACTTTCAAAACAACCATCCCTCACACAGTTGGATTCATCAGTAGATACTCTACCTGTAGTACCCCCAGAATCAACTCCATCTGTAAAAGGGCTATCAAGCTGTCCCTTCCTATCCCCACGCACCTCCTGATTAGCAATCACTTCAGCCTCCTCCTCATTGGAGTGTTTGCCAGACTTATCAGCAAGCCCAATTGCCTCTTCAAAGTTATCCGGCTCCTCTGCGTCATCAGCGATTTCATCAACCAGACTTGAAGAAAATGAACTAACCACTGCAGCATGATTGCCATTACTAAGAACAACATCCCCCCGATCATGGAAATGCTCTTGCGGGTCCATTGCCTCCTCGAAAACCTCCTCTTCTTCCAAATCCTTCAATTTATTAGACTCTGGCATACTCCCTTCCGAGACCCCGAAGTCCACCCTCTTCCTCTCTCCCTCACCATACCCATCAAAAACCTCAACATTATTATTCATTACAAAACTCTACGTCGTTTCAAAACCCTAGATTTGCCAAAAAAAAAGAACTAAATATCAGAAACCCTTTTAAAACAATAAGTAGGAAATGGGAAAGGAAACATGGAAAGCTTCTAATGATTAGACAAAACACAAGTTACAAGTACCGATAATAATCAATTAAAATCAAAACCACAACGAGATATGATTTTGGAGAATTTTAACGCAAAGTGGAAAATATAATTAACAAAAGAGTATCAGATCACTAATGGGCTCGAATTATGCGGTTGTCTTTTAGGGTTTATCATATCTAATCAAACAAAATGAAAATGAACATTGAATTAGATTGTATAAATAAAATAAGAATAGCAAGAATGCAAACCTGTTTATGCGCAGAACAGAGATAAAAGAGTGCGCGTCTCAGAGTCAGTCTCGTTGGTTGAAACTTGAAGTTGAAATGAAAGAGGTGAATTTTTCTTCAGTTCGTGTGTTTTGGCTTTCCACGAAGTGAATTAAGGATAACGGGTAGATCGACGGATATAGATGATTGAAAGAGTTTAGATCAACGGTGGAAAATTGCGCATTGGTATTATCTAGGCAAAATAGCATACGAGGTATTTAACTTATTTTCCGTTTTCGCTTAGGTCTCTTAACTTTCAAAGTTAATGTTTAGGTCTCTTAACTTTTAAAAATGTTTCACCGTAGTTCTATTTAACGTTTTAAACATAACACCGTTAAATAGTGTATTACGTGGCTGTTTAGACTACTGATTGGGAACGCCATGTCATATTTATTGGGAAAATAATAATAAAAATAAAAACCTCATCTTTTTCCCCAATCCTCTCTTCCCCAGATTTGTTCTTCATTTTTGAAAATGAAAACCAGCATAGGATTTCTTCGGTTGATGTTAAGAGTCCCACATCGGATGGGATATGGCCTGAAAAAGAGTTTATAAGTGGGTGGCATCCCTCACCTTACAAGTCGGTTTTGTGGGGTTGAGTTAGGCATTAAACCACATTCTAAGATGGTATCAGAGCCAACCCAAGATTCGTTGGGCCACCCGCTATCGGGCCACTCGGGTTACGCTCCAGTTGTCCAGTCCTGGGCGTGAGGGGGTGTGTTAAGAGTCCCACATCGGATGGGATATGGCCTGAAAAAGAGTTTTTAAGTGGGTGGCATCCCTCACCTTACAAGCCGATTTTGTGGGGTTGAGTTAGGCCTTAAACCACATTCTAAAAGTTGAATGAGAGAACAAAACCCAAATTTGTTCTTTGTTTCTGAAAATTTTATAATGGATGTTATGGTTTAGGGTTTACGCTTCAAACCAAGAACATGCTTCTTGTTCTCTCTTCATCTTCAACTCACAGCAACAACAATTTCATATTTTAGTTTTTGATTGGATTTTGATTTCAATCTGGTTTTTGATTTTCGTTTCTGAGTTTGATTTCGATTTATGTTTCTGGGTTTGTTTCGTTTTCATCTATGGGTTTCGATTTCGATTTTGTTTTCATCTATGGGTTTCATTTTCGTTCTCCAGTTTTTGATTTCAATTTGGTTTTCGTTCTTCGTTTCTGGATTTGTTTTGATTTTTGTTTTTTTGGGTTTGTTTCGATTTTGATTTCGTTTTCATCTATGGATTTCATTTTCATCTATTGATTGTTTTTGTTTCTGATATTGCACACCCTTGTTGTTGTTGTTGGTTACAATGACTTAGTGCAGATCCACGTGAAGAAGACGATGAACCAGTTTTTATTTTTATTTTCAATAAAAATTAAATTTAAAATGACATGTCAGTCAAAAAATAATTAAAAATGACAAGGATTATGTCACATAGGGATTGTAATAGCCACGTCAGACCCTGGTTAACGGTGTTAATGTTAAAACGTTAAATGGGAAAACTGTGCAACGTTTTTTAAAGTTAAGGGACCTAAACGTTAGCTTTAAAAGTTAAGGGACCTAAACGTAACGGAAAATAAGTTAAAGGACCTCAGATGCTATTTTGCCTATTATCCACGAAAATCCGCAAATCGTGGTGACTGACGTGAACAAAAAGCGTAAGAAAAATGTTCATGGCAATATTTTGGGCACTCTCACTTAGACTTTTTTTTGGCAATTTTTGTAACCCTCTTCTTAGACCCCATACCACCCTAATTGAATTTAATACTGAAATATTTCTTTAATTTTCACAAAAAAATTATTTCGCACCCCATAAATTTCACTTTTCTTGGAATTATGCATTGAGAGATAAATTCGAAGTGGTTTTTTTTACTCTGGAAACACACTATATGCATAAATGCGGATCTACCAAAACTTTCATAATTTGATAAACTTCGGAAACTTGATAAACTCTCATTATTGTTGCTTATTCAAAAAAATCTCTCCAATCATTGGAGAGAAAGTGCTTCTGACATTATGCAGGGCAAGCAACAATAATGAGAATTTACGCGTCCTTTACGAGAAATAGGACAAACATAAAAGTAAAAAAGAAGCATTATTTAGTGTCCAGCAGCATAATAATGTAACACAAATATCAAAAAAGTACAATGATTATGATCAAAAAATAGGATATTTTTGGTATGGAAAATACGAAAATGCAATTTAGTATCATTTTAATTTCATGGCAACCATCAAGTGGAGGTGGGTGTGGGTTGGGTGGGTTTTGACGCGTTTTAAGACCCAACCCAATCAAATACTTATCAATTGAGTTGGCCACTGCTTTTCTCACGCCTCCTCCTACTCATCACACACCCCAAACATTTTTTATTTCAGAAATACCCTCACGTGAAACGTTTCAGGAATCTGATGGAGATCGTATTTACGAGCGGTTTGGTTAAGACCAACCGAACGTGTTCGGCTAACGTCAACCGGATGTTATAAAAATTTAGATGGAGGTGTTTTATATCAATTTTGTTCGTCTGGAGATAGGGATCCGAACAGGTTCGGTAGACCTGACCCGAACCCACTTGATACCGCACAGACAAAGACAATGAAAAGAAAAACTCCCAAAGTCATTTACAAGGTTCGGTTCGATTATGGGCAACTGAACCAAGCGCGATTTTTGGAAGAAAAAAACCCAAATGCAGCAACTTTAAGATATGAAAACAAAAAAGTTTGGTAGGGATAATACCTAATAACGTTGAGAAGATGATTAGATGGTTAATGATGTAGGAATAGATGATAGGATTTGTAGTGGAGAGAGATGAGAGGTTTGGAGTGTTTGAAGGGAGTGTGTAGGAGATGGAGGAGAAGAGGGATGAAGGATATAGAGGGAATTTTTTAGAAAGGTAAGGTTAAGTTGGTAATTTCATAGCTTAAGAGGGTGTGTGGTGAGTAGGAGGGGGTGTGGGAAAATCAATGACCATTGAGTTTGGTAAGATTAGACCCGATTTTTCTTATAACCCAAACCAACTCAATCCAATCTCAAATGGGTTGGGTTGGGTACTAGGTTCATTATTAAAGTTTCATCGACAGTGCATAATGAACAGTGACACACATGATTGGTCCCCTCTCAAACACTTCTTAGAAAGTGGGGAGAGTCTGTGCTAATGATGTTAGGCTTAATAATTAATTAATTAATTATTAAGATATTGAAAAAATGAGAAGTGACACACATATAATTCAAGATTTTTTTTTAGATAAGCAAAAATTTCATTGAAGGGAGTACAAGAGGTGCCCAACCCTTACAATGGAAAATAAGAAAGGGGGAGAGCCTCCTCAAAACCTACCTGAGTCAAAACCCATTGAGAAAAACACACATATAATTCAAGATCTAAATTGAAGTTTGAATATCAATTGTGTGAAACTATTTGATAATTCAAAAAAAATCCAATATTAGTTTTTCTTCTATAAACAATTGCATTATATATTTTGTAATTGTCCTAGACTTTGACTTGACACATAAAAGATAACATATTTTATATTTTATTGGTTGGTTGGTTGGGTCTAGTGTGGTCCTCGATTTTCAGCCAACTCATGTACTATGAGTTTGTCTATTTTGAAACCAGCCCAATCTAATTATCCGAACGAACCCAGATTTTATGAATTAGGTTGAATTAGATTGTGAGTTGGTTTGGGCAAAGTATACCTATGCCCACCCCCAACCACCAAAAAGATGTCGTCTAAAAATTGGTTACCTATTATCACCATGCAAGTGCTGCACCTTACATATCTTAACATTATCATTGTCCAAATAGCAATGGTTGAGGATAACCAAGTAGCTTCTTAAGTAGAGGGATGCCACCAATTAAAACAACGGGATTGCACCTAACACCCCTCATTTTATTCCCCTCACACCCAAAAACACTTTAAACCCACTAAAATACCCCAAAAAAAAACTCTTACTATTATGATCTGAATTAATCTCTTTGTCAAAAAAAATATATAATCTTGATAAATCTCATTTTCCCACCACAAACAATCTCCATCGGACCTCCGTCATCTTCACCACCAGACCTCTTCCCATCTCCACCGCCGCCACCACAACCAGGAGTGGATATTGGAAAAAAAATTGGGGGTACCAAAGATATATAAAATTGTTTTCACTATTTAATTTAAGGTGTTTCACTTGGTTCAGTGGTAAGTTTTACCTCTGTCAATATTAGTTTTGAAAAAATATACAAAATTACTGCAAAAAACCAGAAGTGGGCAGCCACAGGAATCCAACTTGTGGCTCGGATGTTTTAGAAAACATGCCCAGCCACTAGCCCACTGAACAACTACTGTCATTGGTGTTCGTTTAGTCGTAAATAACATAGTTTTGCTTATAAAATATATGTATATATAGAATATTTTAAAAAAATTGGGGGTTACCATGGCATCCTCCGCTGTCAAGAAGATCCGCCCCTGACCACAACACCACCTCTCCTCTCCCCTCCCCTCCTCCACCTCACCCCCAAAAGTAAGTAACCCCACCCCTCACAAAGTATAACCACCCTCTACCGCCTCACCACCACCGCCCCATCATAAACACCCCTATGACACCATCTCTCCTCTCCACAATTACTGTGCCTCCACCGCCATGCATCGGAGCTACAAATTCCAAGATATTTTTTCATTTCCAGAAACACAGTTTAAGAACACCTGTGGTTGAGTAGATGATGAAGTCCAAGATAAATTTGATCCACATCCGGAAATTAAGTTTCTGCACGTATAAAGTAAATAGTCGTGTGGAAACTAGATTTCCGTAAACTCAATTGATTTATAGAAAAATAACCCAAAAAATTGATTTATATAAAAGTGATGGTTGAGGTTATAGGTAAACAAAAAAAAAATTGATGTAAATATCAAAAAAACTAAAAAAACGGGTACCATAAATAATTATTTCTTTAAATCAATGCAATTGCATTTAATTATAATTTTATAAGTGGAAATTAAAGTGAAAATCACAAATTTAGTTTTCAAAAGACTAAATAAATCAATTGGGTTTACGAAAATTTAGTTTTCGGACAACTATTTATTTATACATTCAGAAACTCAAGTTTCCGTATACTTTTAAAAATTGAGTTCTATTACATGAGTTTTTGGATGTGTAAATCGAATACTCATCCAGAAACTAAATTTATGGACGTGATCGAAACTCACGCTGAGTTTAACCACAGGTGTTCCGAAAACTGAGTTTCTGAAAATAGCAATACGTTAGAATGAGCAGCTTCGATGGGTGGTGATGGAGGCACAGTTGTTGTGGAGGGGAGAGATGGTGACACAGTGGTGTTTATGGTTGGGCGGCAATGGACGGTGGTGGTGAGGCGGTGGAGGGTGGTTATGCTTTGTGAGGGGTGGGGTTACTTACTTTCGAGGGTGGGGTGGAGGAGGGGAAGGGAAAGGTGGTTGTGGTGTTGGTGATGTGGTGGCGACGGTGGAGATGGGCCGAGCTCCTGTGGTGGAGGCAGCGAGGTCCGGTGGAGATGGATGTTGTATCATGTATGTGGTGGTGGGGTGGGGTGGGGTGTGTGGTGGGAAAGTCGGTTAATTAAAATTATAATAGTAAGAGTATTTTGGGTATTTTAGTGGAATAAATGTGTTTTTAGGCATGGAGGGAAAAAATGTGGGGTGAGGTAAAACAATTTGAAGTTGTTCCGAACTATTGCGATGGAAATTGCACCCGATGCCAGTCCATAACAGAAAGCCCAAGTGTTGATAATGAGCGTCCAATCCTAGTGGGTAATTTTTAGGGAGATACTTCCTACAACCCCCCAGGTACTCACTGGACACCCCCACCCTCAAATATTTCAAAAATACCTCTACATGAAACTCGCTCTCAAACCCCCCAGACTGCATTTTAAACTAGTAAGGCACTAAAGTACCGAAATGGTACGGTACTAAAGTACCTAACTCATACGGGTCTTTAGTACCGAATTTCAACTTGTGTTATTTTAGTGTTGCTGGCTTGCTGCATCAATTGATTGATGCTGCATCAATTGATTGACAACTTCAACTTGTGTTTTTTGGTTTGAGTAAAATTTGGTTGAAAAGTCAAGCATAAGCAACTTGTGCACAGTGTATTCATGTGCCTTCTCAGCATGCTTTTTAGACTTTGGTGTTGGTGAGTGGTGATCCTTCTGATTGATTTTCATCAACTATTATATCACATCAACTAATATATATATATATATATATATATATATATATATATATATATATATATATATATATATTTGGACAAAAAATCAGAAGCAGAGGCAGCAAATAAGTAGCATACAATGGTTCGATACTTTATGTGCAAATCGGTTCGGTTCGTAACGTCCGAACCTGGTAAAATCTATATTAGAGGGGTGTCGTTCAAGAAACAACACTCGAGAGTTTAGTTCCGAACAGGATCGGTGGTCAACTTCTGAATCATCGCAAACCCAGAAGAGAAAAAAAAAAGGAAACACGCGTTTCATTAATGACATTTTACTCTTTTTGCTAGTTTTGGGGGTGTCCAGTGAGTAAATGGAGGGTTGTAAGTATGGGCCAATTTTTATCTCTCAATTTGGGCCTCCAAACTGCCACCATCATTTCACTACAGACAATAACCAACTTGAATCGCTTATTATTTTTGGCGTTTGTTTTTCCCACGCCCCCTCCTACTCAAAACACACCCTAAAAGGGTGTGAAATGACCAAAAGACTAGTCAAAACGTCTTTTTTTCTAAGAATTTTCACGTGTTCGAACACGGGCCTTCGAATGACATCGTTCGAGTGTGTTAAATTTTGACTTCACACTCTCTTGGGTGTTTTTCACCTGTTTGCATGAGGTCATGCGAACCTGTTCGCATGACCTTGTTCGAACCCATTCGAACGACATCGTTCGAGTGTGTTAAATATTAACTTCACACCTCTTATGCATAATTTCACCTGTTCAAACGAGGTCATTCAAACGTGTTCGAACGAGATCATTCGAACGTGTTCGAACAAGGTTGTTCGAACAGTAGTTAAACACGTCCTCACAGCGTTTCACGCAAGGTTATTTTTGGAATAAAATTTGTTAAGAGTTGTGAAAGAGTAGGAAGGGGTGTGAGAAGAGCAAACGCCTTATTTTTCTCCCTACTTAACTGAACCGGCACTTCTGATTAGGGGTCGACAAAAACACATTACCACCTGTGGCGCAGTTAACCCGTTGTGCATATGGGTGAAACGGCCGGGTTAATTCGAGTATAAAGGGATTATAAAGCATTTGGAAGGTACTGCAGTATATAAAGATTGTTACTAACTTGACCATGCTGAATTATCTTTTGGGTAGACAACTCATGTATAAGGTGTGGATTATAAGAAAATGAGTTTATAGTTTAGAGAAATAATTAATTTGTAAATAGAAATAAGATTGTGAAAGTTTGGATTATGTAAAACACCTGTGAAGACGAAATGAGAATAAAAAGATTAGTACCAGAAAAAATTGCATAAAGATTGTATCCATTTGGTAATTTTACAACCTTGGTGTTAATTCTTTTATAAAATATATGTGGACATATATGATCATTAGCTTAAGAATCCGTAATCCATATACACTGGGTGTTTCATTACCATTACAACACTTAAGATTTAACATATGCCAAATCATTACCAAATAAATTAAGCTTCCCATTGGGCAGACCCTAAAAGTACAAAATTGCTGAACTCCAGACAACAAAAATTAACACTGGAGAGAAAGTGCTTCTGAAAGTATGCAGGGCAAGTGACAACATTGAGAATTTACGCGTCCATAATTATATAGGACTGAAGATGAAAGTAAAAAAGAAGCATTACTTGGAGTCCAGCAGCATAATAATGTAACAACAATAGCAAAAAAGTACAATGACCATGATCAAATAATAGGTTATTTTTGGTATAGAAAACACAAAAACACAATCTAGTAACATTCTATTTCATGGAAACCAGCAACAGATGTCATCTAAGAGAAAATTACCTAATACCGTTCAAGTGCTGCAGCTTACATAGCTTAATATCATCAATGTCCAAACAGCAATGGTTGAGTATAACCAACTAGCTTATTGTCCAAACTGCAATGGTTGAGTATAACCAACTAGCTTCTTAAGCAGAGGGATGAGCCCAATTAAAACAATTTGAAGCTGCTCCGAACTATTTAATCGTATGCTGATCTGCCCAGACCCACGATTATTCAAATTGGCCCGGGCAACAAGGTTTGTATGCCGTCCCATGGGAATTTGTGATTGCAAATTGCACCCAATGGCAAGATCTCCATGCCAATCCATAACAGAAAGCCCAAGTGTTGATAATGAGCGTCCTAGTGGGTAATTTTTATCTCTCAATTGGGCCTCCAAGCTGCCACCATAAGCGACGTCGTCACGCCCAGTCATTGCACCGCCAGCAATAACCAATTTGAATTGCTTATTAGCAATCAACTTGTCTTCAACTTTAACTCCAGCTGACAAGGCATCACCAAGGAGAGTAAATGAGAGACCAGCAGTTGCCTTATTTCTCCTAAAGTTACAAAATTTTGTCTCACTGCGTAATGTGTAAGCTAAGTCTTTCCCAACAGTCTGCATATCAAAACCTAACGAAGTTGCTTTCCCTTCTCCATACTTAACTGAACTTGCTATTTCCATCTGAACATTAGCATCTTTTTTATCTTTGGTTACCTGACCACTAAAAGACAAGGGGATCCTTTCTTTAACGACAAACAATCGTTCAACATTTAATCCTTCATAACCCACATCATGATCCCATCCATGAGTTTCTAGGACAGGTCTAACAAGCCACTGATTGGCCGAATCAAGATAACGGTACCTGTGAGTGGGATTATCAGAATCAAAAGAAGCAGGCAAAGCCAAATCTGGCATTGGGACGGGAACAGAAGCTGCACCACCACTTTCTTCCTCCACATTTTCATTATTATAATCACTTGGCAGATCTTTCACTGATTCTGCCATTTTCTTCATCAGCCTCCGTTGTTTTTTTTCTTCCTTCAATTGTTTCTTCATAAAGAGTTTTTCTCGGTACTCTAACTCATCAAAATATGCTTTTTTTTGAGCTCTCGATAGCTTTTGAATCTGGGCCTTTGTCAAAGCTTTAAATGGTGGCAAGTCATCAGGCTCTGTGTCATCATCAGAATCTGATGGTTCCTCAAGATCATCATCAAGACTGTCTTCATCATCAAGCTGCTCCTCTGGCAACTTTAATTGCGGTCTTGACTGCAGAAGGGATGACAGAAGAAATGGTAACGGCGGCACTCTTGTGCGAGCTGTGTATGGCTTTTCAGGTGGACTATCTTCAAACTTCAGAAGCGCATTTGCTTCAGCCAGAATTTTTGATGCAAAAGATAAGAGTAACAGTTGAGGTTTCCAAACCTGGCCATTAGGCAAAACTCTTTGACCAGCTCTATTAATTCTGCACGCCAAGTGGTTTTCAACCAATGATATTGGATTCATGAGACGCATATCTCCAGCTGCTTGACGAATGGCTTGCTGCACAACATGAGAGCGCTGCGTGACAAACATGTCATAACTGGAAGCTGTACCATTAGGGCCATCAGGAGGAGCAGAAGCTGCATGAGTCAAACCCACAATAGCATTGAACCATATGGATGGTCCAAAAATCTTAGTAATTGTGCGCAAGAGTGGCATATCACTAAAATCCCGGCTTTGAGTGTCTAACCTGTCAAGATACAGCACGATGTCAGGTGTTGATTTCTTGATAAAGCCCTTGAGAGACTGCAGGATCTTCTCATTATGTCGCTGGTCTGACCAGGAAGGTAGAAGTCCTGGTGTATCAATGATCCTCACTCTAATACCCTGTACTGTTCCCACAACATCCTGAACCTTTTTCGTTCCATTATGAAAAGCATCAGTATTAAACTTAACCTCGTCAAAAATAGAGTTGATGGTTGCACTTTTCCCAACTCCTGCCTTTCCAAGAACCATTATTGTACAAGAGAAATCAAGCGGATCCTGACCCGATGCTTCGAGTTGCACAGCCATTGCACTTGCACGATCAAAGCTAAAAGTTCCAACACGGCCCCCATTCCTCCCCCTGAGTTGTTCAGCCAGTCCAAGTCTATACAAAACTTGTGCAACAACAACATTATGGGGTGTCTGCCCAAGCCTATGAGCTAGCCGCAAAAACTTCACCCTAATCATTTGAAGTTTCTCACGAGTCTCATCATACTCCTCAGCCTCCCCAGTCGAGGAGTCATCCATTGTTCTGGACTGTGTATTAGATACAGTAGAATTTGCCCGAGGCTGTTGCGTTATCCGAGGTGCAGGTTCCAATAATGGGGCAGCAGGTCCAAGGCCAGCAGGATGAACAACAGGGGGGTTAGTAGCAGTAGCAGCAGATTTTCCAGATGAGGAAAAAACCTCACTATTATGTTCTTCAGCAGTCCATGTAGTGTCCTTCTCTTTCACATTATTCTCTGGTATCTTTTCAGGTTCCCCAACAATAGATATGTTTTCATAATTTTTTTTATTAGCTTCATCAGAAATCTTGGACTGATAATCGTTAGTACTTCTTTCTTTTGATTCAGCTGCTTTAACCAGAACAGACGGCATCTCATCAACAGAAGAATTTTCTGAAAGGGACGAGCTTCCGGCAGCTTGTGGCACTTTTCTTTCCTTCACAGCTGGAGAAGTTCCTCCTGTTTCACCCATGGTTTCCAGATGCTCTGAATCTGATCCAGCTTTAGCATACGTAGTTTCACCATTTCTATAATTTTTGCTTTCAGTACCTTGACTATCAGATATTCCCATGTCTTTGTCATTTCTTCCCTCATGGCTAATATCAATGCCAAGGGTCTCATCTTCCATTTTCATAATTATTTCACCTTCGGGTTCTAAATTTCCCTGAGCTGAATTCTTATGTGTTTTTTCGGCTGTAGTATCTTGAATTTCACCATACAGATCACCTGAAGCATTCAACTGTTCCTCTATTTTGTCATCTCTAAATTCAGTATCCAATCCATCCTCCTTCAAATCCTCAGCATCAGTATCCTGGTTTGGCATCTCCTCATTGGACTCAGATCGCGTATGAAACTCGGCAACAACATAATCCACCTTGTCTGTGCTTCCATTTTCCAAGATCATACTACCATTTTGTGTGGGAGTCATGTATTCAAGATCCTCATTTTCAGCCTTCTCACCGGATGAACCAGGGTTTACATCCACCAAGTCTCTATGTTCCTGAAATACCACATCTCCATCAGTGTTTGAATCAGATGCTTCCTTTCCACCACTACAACCATTACTTTCAAAACAACCATCCCTCACACAGTTGGATTCATCACTAGATACTCTACCTGTAGTACCCCCAGAATCAACTCCATCTGTAAAAGGGCTATCAAGCTGTCCCTTCCTATCCCCACGCACCTCCTGATTAGCAATCACTTCAGCCTCCTCCTCATTGGAGTGTTTGCCAGACTTATCAGCAAGCCCAATTGCCTCTTCAAAGTTATCCGGCTCCTCTGCGTCATCAGCGATTTCATCAACTAAAGTTGAAGAAAATGAACTAACATCATTGCCATTACTAAGAACAACATCCCCCCGATCATGGAAATGCTCTTGCGGGTCCATTGCCTCCTCGAAAACCTCCTCTTCTTCCAAATCCTTCAATTTACTAGACTCCGGAATACTCTCCTCCAAGACCCCGAAGTCCCCCTTCTTCCTCTCTCCCTCACCATACCCATCAAAAACCTCAACCTCATTATCCATTACAAAACTCTATGTCGTTTCAAAACCCTAGATTTGCCAAAAAAAAAAAAAATCAGAAACCCTTCTAAAACAATAAGTAGGAAATGGGAAAGGAAACATGGAACCCTTCAAATGATTAGACAAAACACAAGTACCAATAATAATCCATTAAAATAGAAACCACAACGTATACGTTACGAACTCAAGACCCAATGAGATGTGATTTTGGAGAATTTTAACGCAAAGTGGAAAATATAATTAACAAAAGAGTACCAGATCACTAGTGGGCTCGAATTATGGAGTTTTGTATTAGGGTTTATCATATCTAATCAAACAAAATGAACATTGAATTAAATTGTATAATTAAAATAAGAATAGCAAGAATGCAAACCTGTTGTATATGCAAGAACAGAGATAAAAGAGTGCGTCTCAGAGTCAGTCTCGTTGGTTGAAACTTGAAAGAGGTGAATTTTGCTTCAGTTCGTGTATTTTGGCTTTCCACGAAGTGAATTCAGGATAAGGGATAGATCGACGGATATAAATGTTTGAGGAGTTTAGATCAACGGTGGAAAAGTGTGCATAGGTATTATCTACGAAAATCCCCAAATCGTGGTGAGACTGACGTGAACAAAAAGCGTAAGAAAAGGTTACCTGTTTTTCATAGCAATATTTTGGTCCTTTAATTTGGCAAATTAGGCCATGTAAGTCTTTTCCCAATTCCTCTATTATTCTCCAACTCATCACACGGCACGTGTGAATTTAATTTGTTAGGTTTAAGGTCTTACTTTGATTTTGATATTTATGTCTTCACATATATTGTTAATGATTTTTAATCTCTACCTTACTCATACTCGTCTGAAGCCGGATTTGAGTAGTTGGTAGAGTTTTAATTGAAGTCATCCTCTCTTGTCTCAAGTCGGGAGTGGTATCAGTAGACACTTTGATGTCAAAGTGAACGAGTGTGTACATGCACTAGTGGATGCGCCAATATTTACAGGCTATTAATGGTTTGAATTTTTTAATTTTAGAAGCACAAGATGTTATCTATTTTGACATTTTGCCTTGATAATTTATAATTAAATTGTAAAGTTTTAATATTATAGATAAAGGCTATTAATGGTTTGAATTTGATTTGGTGTAATTTTCAAATTCTAATTTTTTTTGTTATTCTGAAGTCTTGGATATTATAAAAAATATATAGTTTTTCTATATTTTAGAAGATTAACATTTTAGTATATGACTCATTAAATCCTAAAGTGAACCCACCCGTCTAATGTTGGATTGGTTTTGGTTTGGATTTTGGAGAGAAACAAACGTAAAATCTAAACCAACCAAAACTGAGTAATTCTGTAATTGTATTTGATTCAGGTAGTCGGGGTACTCTTTTTCTCTCTCTGGGTTTTTTTTCCACTGGGTTTTAGCCCTCAGAAGTTTTAATGGGGTTGGTGCACCCCTTGTGCGCCCCTTAATACCAGTTGCTTATCTAAAAAAAGGAATTTGAATAAATCTGATCCAAATCCACTCGTGAACACCCCCAAGTCTTTTCAGTTTGAACTTGCACTCTGTATCGTTGAACACTTTTTTCCGCCCTATTGTCTTCTATAGTGTGTCAAAAATTGTTTGTGATCTTCCATTTCTTGTAATATAGCCAACTATTTTTGCTACATCATGCCCCGACAGTATATTTGAAGAATCCTACCAAAAGATCAATTATTAAGGGAAAAAGCACATATGCACCTCAGCTTTGGAACTTAATAGATAGAGCATTCTTGGTGACCATTTTTAATAATTGCAAGTTGAAATGACTAATGACAAACTATAACAATTCCGTGTGTGAATCCAAGTGGAAAGAAACAAAGTAATGGCCCGATAGTGTGTACTTCACAATGACAACTTGCAATTTTAATCTTAATTAGGGATTTAAATGACATGAATTATTTCTTAATTTTGTGGGTTCACTGCTCAATTAAGATTGTTTATTCAATTAAATAATCAAATTCAACATAGAAATTGATTAGTTAAATGTGTCCAGTTAATATATATTAATCTTAATCTTAATCTTAATTATATACAAATGTAAGTTTAACACCTAGCCTATCCATATCACAATTCAGAAAAACCACGTCATCAATTAAAAAGTCACATAATAGAAAACATTAAATATGTGGGACGCCATGTCATCTTTGCAAATAATCCAACGGTTGATATAATAAATCTCCCATTGAAACCGGATCAAGCGGACACTTTGTGTAAGAAGGTACATAGCACATTTAAACAGATCTCGACAGATCATATGACTTAAATTAAAAGTTTCGCAACTAAAAAATATCAACGACTAATGTTCCTCAAATTTTCGGCTGTAATATACAAGGCTTAAAAAATATCAACGGCTACTGTTCCTCAAAATTGCAGCCATAATAGTATAAACGGCCAAGATCTGCCATAATGATGATTAATGTGTGGCAATCAGCCTCACCATTTTTGCGTCAAAAGAAAAAGCCTCGCCCTTTTATACGGATTATTAGTCAACCAAAAGTAATTACTGTAATAATAAACCATTAAAACTTCCAAAAAAATGACACCATCTGTAACATTAGCAAAACATGAAAGGCAATTAATTTTCGTACCCCCCTAATTATCGACCACACCCCCATAAGTATCAAAATGCCTAAAATGCCCCTGGCATTTAAAAAAGAAACGAATGGCCCTACATAAAAAAAAATTTCGGAATTACCAAAAAAAAAGAGGTATTTCGAAATATGTAGAGTGATTTTTCGGAATTAAGCCTTGAGAAAATTGGTATTTCTGGTTCACATTTTTAAACAGGAATTATCTCCGAAAAGGTAATTAGAATTTTTGTGTTTTTAAATTAGATTTTTTGAAATACCTTTTTAATAGGTATTTAGGTTCTAATTATGAACCGGAAATACCTATTAAAAAGGTATTTCAAATTTTTTTTTTTAACATTTTAACATTTTAATTTTTTTAAATAGATGGTTATTACTGATTTAACAGGTGCCTTTACTACATCCGAGATATTTCCCACTCGTGATGCAATGACACGTTGGGTTAGAATCTTTGGGAAAGCGAACGGAGTCATTGTGGTTATTGTTCGATCGAGACGACGGAGAATGGGAAAGGGAAAAAGAACAAGGTTCTTTATGGGTGTGAGAGAGGCAGGGGCACATCTGATCGAGTAGATGTTGGGTGTTCTGCGGGTAGACACAAGAGTTCGAAAAGATGTGGTTGTAGGTTTGAAATTATGTAGATATCACATCTTGATTGTTTATATAATTTCACATTATTATTTGTTGGTTTTTTACATCGCGTTAACGATCGTAGAATATTTAAATATGTCCACGTGTCAAAAAAATCGAGTAACGGATAGAAATAATCCACAAGTGTCAAAGAAATTTAATCGACGAAAACAATTATGTCCACGTGTCAAAAAAATCGAGTAACGGATAGAAATAATAAACAAGTGTCAAAAAGTCATTTTTAACACTAAAAACATGTTTTTAGGCCACTTTGGTGTACAATTACACAGTCGTAAATAATTTTGTATCTCGTTTTTTTAACCTCAATATCGTAGTATTATACTTTTTCTACAAGTTTGTAATTTTTAAAAAATTTAAAAAAATTACGCATGGTAAAAATTGACCGAGAACATAGGTAAAAAGTCATTTTCTTCAAGTAATAAAACATTTTTTTATTTCATTACTAATTAACGGCCTAGATCTTGCCGACAACTTTTAACGATCTAGATTTTCCCAACACTTTAAAGGGTCCAGATTTTTGCCGACCACTTTTCATCAACGGTGGAAATTCATTCAAGGGTTTCATTTTTCCCTATAAATACACCCTTCCATTTCACTTATTTCACACACACACAACACTCTCATGGATACTCGAATACACAATATTCTCGTGATTCGCACTCACCGCCTTCACCATCGAGGGCACAATCACAAACAGAGAAAATGGTGTCTACTTCGAGAGTCCAAACCCCATTTTATGCGAGACTTAAGGGCGACATCACCTTTGAAGCTCGAAAGAAAAATAACAACGAAGGTGCGGTGGAGGGTTGTGGCGAGAAGTCACCCGGATCATTTATCGCTACCCGACTATGGGCGATAATAATCGTGTTCGATGGTCCACCATGGATGTGAAGAACAACGATGACGTTCGAGTGATGATGGACACTTTTGACATATTTCGGATCGCGAGTCCTATTCATTTGTATGTCGAAACCGGAAGGACCGTTCTTTGAGATCCTTCGACGTCTCCAACCACCATCTCACTAGTTTGTACCGTGTTTTTATTTCGTTTGTTGTTGCGTTATGTTATTTTTTCATCAATTTCATGTATTGTATCGTTTCGTGATCGAAAAGCGCGTCTTTAATTAATTTTAATTGATTTTTAATTAAATAATTTTTTTTTTTGAAATACCTTCAAAACTAGGTAATTAGGAAGGAGATAAAGGATTTCGGAATTACAAAATTGAGGTAATTAGGTTCATTAATTTTGAACCGGAATTACCTCAATTTTTGGTGATTCCAAATTCTTTTATCTTCTTCCGAATTACCAATTCACTCAGGTAATTCCGAAATTTTATATATTCCTAGGGGCATTTTTGTCCAAAACGTATAATATGGGGGTGTGGGAGGGAATGAGGGGGGTACCGAAATTAACTGCCAACATGAAATTCCTATCATTACACCATTATAAGTAATTAAAAATTCTGGATTCAATGTGAATCTTAAAAATCCCTACCCGCTGCATATGGGAAAAAATTAAACATTCAATATTAAAAATGGGATATTATTTAATCCCAATGATTTTCCCTCTTTTAGTTTGAAATCAAAATTAGACATTCAAAATAAAAAATCACTTCATCTAATTCAAAAATTAAAATATAATTTTAATGCATTGTAATAAACGTAATAAATTCAATGCATTTTAATTTTGCTTTACATTTTTATTATCACCATGAAAACTAATACCGACAAAGATTATTATACAAAAATTCAATAATACGTTATAACAATCCTAAAATATTATATAAATAATAGTTGTATCTTGATGTTGCTCAAACAAAAAGTTAATATAAAAAAAAGAACCTATATTAACGATTATTATATATTTATGAAGATTTCACTACTAAAATTTACCCATTTTATCATATTTATGAAGATTTCTCTACTAAAATTGACCTATAGTAACCTATATTAGACAAATTCAAATTTTCGCAATTCTCTACTAAAATCACTCATTAAATAGATTTTATAACCTATTAAATTACTTTGTCTGCTTAGTTTTATGCTGGTTGTGGATCTACGGTCCAACTGCTAAAATTTCGGGTAGCTGTTATTTTTTCACTGATCCAAGTTAAATCTGTAAGAGTCCAATCTGAATGTTAATTGTTCACTGATCCAACGGTCCAGCTGTTAACTTCTCACCAATTTAGTAGGCGTTATTAATTGAATTAAAACATGCGCATAATTCAGGTATCAGTTAGGAAGAAACTTCTCCTATAATCTTTGCACCAGCTACTTCACAACCATGATCTAACGGCTGCAAACGAGTGAATATGTTGAATAAAAAATTCAACGGTATGTGTGAATTGTTATTTGCATATTATTTTTAGAATAATAGGATAGCAATTATCATGAGGATTAATGACTCTTTTTTGTCTTTTATAGTGGGTCGACCCACATAAAGAGCCATTTATCAATGTTTTCCTACTGAAACCATCCCTTTCATCAGTAGGGTTTTTTTGCCAGTACTTCACCAAGGTCTTCTCTAAGTTCTTTAAATTTTCCTACATTCTTCCTACAGTTATTTTTTGTTTCTTGCATTTCACACTTAACTCATTATATGTTACTATTTTTTGATTGTTTCAGACATCCGTCATGGATCTTCACTGTGCATACTTCGATAACTTCTTCCAACAATACGACTATGTGAATATAGCCTATTTGAAGACCGGCGTCCAAGCAATGGTAACGTAATCACACTTACATATATGTTATTTAGTTTTATCACTATATTGTGTAAAAAATCACTATATTCTGTTGCTATTTTAGTGTATCAAAAATATAACCATTTTGGTGTAGGGATTTTTCTATATATTTTATAGTTGGGTAAAATATAACTATATTCTACGAACATATATATTATTGTGACTATATTCAGAAAAATATAACCATTTAGAAGTATATTTTTATTGTGACTATATTCACAATAACGGTAACTATGTTTTTAGTTTCATAGGAAGTTGTTAGTTTCATCAGCCCTGTGATTTATTTTAATGATAACCTCCTGTTTTTTGTAATTACTATATTACTATATATACTGCTACTTCCTGCAAGGGAATTTTGATCCCTTCAGTAATAAGTTTCTGCGACTGTCATGATTTTTCTGTTTTACTTAGAAAGTATGAAATAGTCTAAATATTATCTCGAGAAAATAAAGACAAATTTAAAGTAGATATTCAAATAAAAAAATAGATAAGTATTAAAATCTATAAATGTAAAAGTATCATTTTAAAATAATTTTGCATTTATCACGTGTTTTTAATATGTTAGTATAGTTTTTTTATATATCGATGTTGTTAACTTTGTACTCTTTTATATATTAGTGTAGCTATCCCATGTTTTATATATATCATTGCTGATTATTCCCGTATTTTTAAGTATCGGTCTGCTTATCTCGTGTTTGTTTTTATGTATCGATTGCAATTATCTCATAGTTTCAATTGGTTATTTGAGTTGATTAGTAGATTATAGTAGATAGTAAAAGATAGATAGTAGATTATCAATAAGAAATATTTATTTCGAGTTTTTTTATATATCAGTGACAATTATTTGTGCTTTTTAGGTATTAGTGACAAATATTTGTCACGTGTGTTTTAAATATTAATCAGTTTAAATAGTCATTAAGTCTTAAAAAATTATGATTATCAATGGCAAATATTAATCTCGTATTTTTTCATATATCACTGCAGTTATCCAATGTTTTCTTATATCTCAGTGCAGTTATCTCGTAGTTTCAATTGATTATTTTAATTGATTTGTAGATAGTAAAAATTAGATAGTAAATTATTAATTAGTAGTTTAAATATCTATTAAGCCTTCTTGTTTTTTTACATAGTAGGTTTATAGTAGTCTTCAAAAATTAATACTTTCACTGCAGTTATCCCGTGTTTTTTATATATCAGTGCAGTTAGATTGTAATTTCAATTGATTATTTTAGTTGATTAGTAGATTATAGTAAATAACAAAAGTTAGATAGTAAATTACCAATAAGAAACATTTGTTTTATATTAATTAGTAGTTTAGATCAGTCATTAAGCCTTTTTAATTATTTAGATAGTAGGTTTATTTATAAAGTCTTTAAAAATTATAATTATCAATGAAAAATATTGATCCTGTGTATTTTTATATATCACTACAGTTATTCCGTGTTTTTATATATTAGTGCAGTTATGTTGTAGTTTCAATTGATTATTTTAGTTTATTAGTATATTATAGTAGATAGTAAAATAGAGATAGTAGATTATCAATAAGAAATATTTGTTTTAAATATTAATCAGTAGTTTAAATAGTCATTAAATTTTCTTATTTTTTAGATTGTTAGTTAAAAAAAATAAAAGTAGAGTGATAGGAGAAAGAGAATAATTGTTTAAGAGAAAAATAAAAGTAAAGTAAAAAAGAAAAAAAAAATATGAAAGAGAGTGTAAGAAGAAAAAGTAAGAGTGTGAGAAATATTGGGAAATGTGAGATTGAAAGAGAAGGAAGAGAAAATAGAATTAAAAATGATAAATAAGATGATGTGTCAAAAAATGAAGATGTCTATAATTGTCATTTTGTAAGTTGTGTATTTTATTAAATAGATACTAGTAGAATACCCGTGCATACACACGGGTGCTGCCGTGTTCTTTTTATGAATGAAGTTAGACATAATTTAAATAGTTCGGACAACACCCATTGAAAAAAAAACAAATTTAAAGTAGATAAAAAGAAGTCTAAATTTTTTTTAACAAAAGAAATGGTTATGGAGCCTCGTTAAAACCTTCTGATGCAAAACACTCCTTAGAGAAAAAGAACAGGAAATATGAGAGGACTATACCAAATCCCATGAGCAAAAACATCGAAATAACTGGAAAAAATAAAAGCAAGCCTACCAAGGTGCGCAATAGCATCACTATAGCGACTCTCATCCCAACCAGGTCGGCACCAAAGCCGCTAACAATCATCTGCAAAGACACCAACAATAGGAAGCAAAAGGCGAACACATTCCATCGAGGGACAGAGGGACTAACAAAACACGTAGTAAGGCAAACCTAACCTATTCCTGAAAAAGTCCTCCGCAATGAAGCTCAGGATTAGATTCCACCAGGTAAAACCGCTTGAGTTAGTACTATGACCTCAAGCTTATCAGTACAAGCATTACCTTCTCTGTAAATGTGGGTGCAAATAAAATTCATCTGTCTAGTCAAGGATAAACAATTGTTCCATCTGTTGCGGAGCTTCCAAGGAACAACATTACAATTCTTAAAGGCCGAAACAACTAATTGAGAGTCACACTCTAACCTAAAAGACATCCAACCTTTATCAAAAGCAGTCTCAATTGCCAACATAGCTCCAATAAGCTCAGCATGAAGCGCATAATCATTGCCTATCGGGCGAGAAAAACACCCAAGAACAGCAACACTCATGTCTCTAAAAATACCACCACAAGCAGCTGAACCAAGAATCCCTTTAGCAACTCCATTTGTATTGCACTTAATCTAAAATTAAAAAATAGATAAATATTAAAATCTAAAAATGTAAAACTATCATTTAAAAACAATCAGGCACTTATCCCGTGTTCTTTTATATATTAATGCAATGCTTTTTATATATAAGTGTTGTTATCCGTGTTTATATATATATATATATATATATATATATATATATATATATATATTATCATGCAGTGTTCTGTGTTTTTATATATCAAGAGAGCTATCAAGTGTTTTTTTATATATCAGTGCAACTATCTCATAGTTTCAACTTTCAATTGATTATTTTAGTTGATTTAATTAGTGTATAATAATAGATAGTAAAAGATAAACGGTAGATTATCAAATACATCGATCTTGATGTTTTTTATATATCGTATTTGCTATCCCATATTTTTATATATATAATTGCGTTATCCGTGCTTTTTTATATATAAGTACATTTATCCGTGTTTTTATATATCGATGCGAGTTATCTCATAATTTCAATTGATTACTTTAGTTGATTAGTAGATTATAGTAGATAGTAAAAGATAGATAGTTGATTATCAATAAAAAGTTTTATCTCGTGTTTTATTATATATCCGTGATAATTATTTGTTCTTTTTAGGTATTAGTGACAAATATTTGTCACATGTGTTTTAAATATTAATTGGTAGTTTAAATAGTCATTAACTTTTCTTTTTTAGAAATTAATCTCGTCTTTTTATATATCGGTGAAGTTATCCCGTATTTTTTATATATTAGTGCAGTTATATTGTAGTTTTAATTGATTATTTTAGTTGATTAAAATATTATAGTAGATAGTGGGAAAAGAAAGTGGGTGAATTTGATTTGAATTTGAAATTTGAAAATAAGTAGGAGAAAGTTGGAAAAAAGTGGGAGTGAGAAGAAAGTTCATTGGGAGAAGAAATTTAAAGAAAAAAATGATAGTAAATTATAATGTTTCCCTTAGATGTTGTTAAGTAAATAGGAGACTTGTTTGGACAATTTAAGTGTAGTTTGTTTGTATAAATAGATATTAGATTAGATAAATAGATATTAGATAGATAATAGATTATCAATAAGAAATATTTATCCGTGTTTTATTATATATCTGTGAAGTCCTTTTTTTAGGTATTAGTGACAAATATTTGTCACATTCCTAGTTTAAAGAGTCATTAAGTCTTCTTCTTTTTTTTAGATATTAATCTCGTGTTTTTTTATATATCGGTGTTGGTATCCCGTATTTTTATATATATCGATCTGGTTATCTCATAGTTTTTGATTGATTATTTTAGTTGATTAGTGAATTATGATAGATAGTGGGAAAAAGTGAGTGGATTTGATTATAATTTTGAGATTAGAAAAAAAAAGTCAAGAAAGTAGGGAAAAAAGTACGAGTGAGAAGAAAGTGCATTGGGAGAAGAAATTTGAAAAATGTGTGATAGTAAATTACAACGTTGTCATTTGTAAGTGTGGTTTGTTTGGACAATTTAAGTGTAGTTTTTTTTGTATAAATAGATAGTTAGATATTAATCTCGTGTTTTTGTATATATCAATACAATTATCTCGTGTTTTTTTAAATATAAGTGCAGTTATCTCGTAGTTTCAGCTGATTAGTTTAGCTGATTAGTAGATTATAGTAGATAGTGGGAAAAGAAAGTGAGTGGGTTTGATTTGAATTTTGAAAGTTGGAATAAAAAAAGTGGGAGTGAGAGAAGAAAAGTGTATTGGAGAAGAAATTTGAAAAAAGTGTATTGTCCTTAGTTAGATGAGTTGTCAACTAAATAGAAAAGATTGTTTCGATAATTTAAGTGTGGTTTGTTTGTATAAATTGATAAATAGAAAGTGAGTGAGTTTGATTTGAAATTTGGGAAAAAAAGTGCGAGTGAGGAGAAAATGCATTGGTAGAAGGAATTTGAAAAAGTGTGATAGTAAATTACAATGTTGTTCTTAGTTAGATAAGTTGTCAAGTAAGTAGGGAGACTTTATGGGTAATTTAAGTGTGTTTGTTTAGATAAATATATATTAGATAAATTAGATTAGATTAGATAGTAAATAGAAGTAAAATGTAGATCATTTAATATTAATTTAATCATATTGTATGTATAGTAGATTAACAAAATTGGGGAAAAGAAAATTGTTAAATAAAGGGTGTGGGGGCCACAAATAGTAAGTGTGTAAGAAAGTGATAAATATTGGGAAATGTGAGATTGAAAGAAAGAGAGTGGGAAAGAAAGAGAAAATAGAATTAAATATATTATTTTTTATAAAAGGTGATGTGTCAAAAAGTTAAAATGTATAAAATTGTCTTTTTATAAGTTGTTTGATTGATTATTTATTAGATTAGATTATAAACTGGAAAAATCAAACTAACACTTCAGGAGATTATTAGAATATGAAAGCGTTACACATTATTGTTAAACCATTCTTCATTGTTATTTTCAAAAAAATAAAAAAATTGGTACATTATTTTATATCTCTATTATATATAACCATGGATCTTCCATGTCATCGTCCACATAGTATGACACGTCACTAATTACATCATCAATGATTTTATTCTACATCATCAAGTTAATTCGCTGAAAAATATACCAAAAATGTCAAATCAGGGAATCGAACCCATCCCCTATTGAATTTAGTGCAATTCTTAACCAAGTCAACTACCTAACTCTGTTGTTTCATAAGCGTAACACATTATTGTACCACCATTCTTCATTGTTATTTTGAATAAAAATAAAAATCTTGGTACATTATTTTACATCTCTATTATATATAACCATACGTCACTGATCAACGATTTTATTCCACATCATCAAGTTAATTCGCTAAAATATATACAAAAAATGTCAAAGCAGGGAATCAAACCAATCTCCTCTTGAATTCAGTGCAATTATTAACCAAGTCGATTACTTAACTCTATTGTTTCATAAGCGTAACACATTATTGTTAAACCATACTTCATTGTTATTTTAAATAAAAATAAAAATCTTGGTACATTATTTTATATCTCTTCTCTATTATATATAACCATGGATCTTCCATGTCACCATCCACATAGTATGACTCGTCACTAATTACATCATCAACGATTTTATTCCACATCATCAAGTTCATTCGCTTAAATATTTACCAAAAATGTCAAAGCAGGGAATCAAACTCATCCCCTCTTGAATTCAGTGCAATTCTTAACCAAGTCAACTACCTAACTCTGTTGTTTCATAAGCGTAACACATTATCGTTAAACCATTTTTCATTGTTATTTTAAATAAAAATAAAAAATTTGGTACATTATTTTATATCTCTATGATATATAACCATGGATCTTCCTGTCACTAACATCATCAATGATTTTATTCTCATCATCAAGTTAATTCGCTGATATATATACCAAAAATGTCAAAGTTATCATCAATAGACAAATTATGTATTACTATTTAGGGTTTTAGATATTAACCTTTATATAATCTTAAAGATTTTTCATATTCTAATAATCTCCTGAAGTGTTAGTTTGATATTTCTCGTTTATAGTTTCTTTATAGGAATATACAAAATACCATAAGGGTTCTTTCGCAATATGGAATGTACATATATTAAATCAAAATTGACATTTAAATAGTCAAATAATATATAAAATATTGACTATATATATAAAAATAAATAAATGTGAAGGATGTACTATAAATATATTGTATTGGTTTATTGGTTTTCATATAGTATAGTATAGTATGCTCTAATAGGATCTGTTGTACTTTAGTGTTGCTGGTTTTAATTGTTAGTTACCTGCAGAATTAGTTAGATAAATAACTAATTCTGTTAGGTTGTTAGTTTCTTGATTAGAAAGTTTGTTGCTCTAACAACATCTCCTGCTCTATAAATATCTTGTATCAATTCCATTCAAACTCAATGAAAAGATTTAAAGTTCTACAAAATAGTTTCTTCTCTAATTTCTACATGGTATCAGTAAGTCTTTCCCGCTACGGTGATTGATCCTATTCTTGCTCCGCTGCGCAAATCACCTCCAATGGCGTCCCCCCACGGTGGCACGTCACCCTTACTCACTACTTCTGTAAATCCTTCTTCTTCTACACCTTTATCCAGCTTTAACTACAAGGTTGCCACAAAATTGAATGACAGAAATTACCTAGTTTGGCTACAAACAAATTGAGCACTGTTCTTAGAGCTCATCGCCTCCATCCAGATCAGATCTCTCCCGAAATACCACCTCAATTTCTCAATGATCTGGATCGAATCAACAACCCGAGAAAAATCCTCGCATATGCAGCATGGGAGTTGCAAGATCAACTCTTGCTCTCATGGTCGCAATCGTCCCCTTCTCTCCGAAATACTTCCTACAGTGATTGGATGCAGATATACCTATCAATTATGGGACGCGATTCATCAAACTTTTCAGTCAAAAACGAAAGCTCAGGCAAGACAACTTCGCACAGAGTTACGAACGACCATGAAAGGTAACTCTTCAATTGCAGAATTTCTTGCGAAGATAAAGTTAATTACAGATTCGCTTCTTGCCATTGGTGAAACCGTCACCATTCAAGACCAATTAGATGTGATCTTGGAGGGGTTGCCGGCCGATTACGACGCTCTAACCACCGTCATCAATAGTAAAATCTCGTGGTTTGATTTTGAAGAAATTAAATCGCTTCTGTTAGCGCAAGAACAAAAGATTTCTAAACAGCAAATCAAGGAAGAAGTAAGCGTCGCTCAATTTCACTCAATCGGTAGAATTTCGATTCAATTGGAAACCCTAACCCTAATTCCCAAATTTCCCCTCAGGCGAACATTACGAACCCTAATTCTACTGGAAACTCCAATTATGGGCACAATCAACAGGGATACCGCAATAACTACAACAATCGAGGTCGTGGTGGCCGCGCAGGTCGACGCGGTGGCCGTGGTGGTGGCCGGATCAATATTCAATGTCAGTTATGCTACAAAATTGGGCACGAAGCTTATCAGTGCTATCACCGCTTCAATGCATCAGTGAATCCCAGGCCTCACCTACAACAGAGCAATTCGTATCAATACATTCGACCAACCACACAGAATGCTCCGATCTGGTCTTCACCAAATCCTGCAATTCCACCTCAGGCCAATATTACTAATCCTGTGTTTCCTGCCATCATGCCACAATATGTTGCTCCTATGAATACTGCAGCTACTCATCATGTTACAAACATGCCTGCACCTGCTGGAGCACCTCCTCCTCCATCACATTTGGACCATGTCTACTTAGGCAACGGTCAAGGTTTGAGAGTTCACTCCATTAGCAATTACTCATTCCCTTCACCTATGCAACCCCACACACAATTACACTTAAACAATGTTCTTCATGTTCCCACTCTTAATAAAAACTTGATTTCTGTTAGTAAATTAGCTTATGATAATAATGCTTATGTTCAATTCCACCCTCACCATTATGTTATGAAATCTCAGGTTTCTAACAAAGATCTTCTCAAGGGTCCCCTCACAGCTGATGGATTGTATCCACTTCGGACAGCATCTTTGGTTTCTAATAATACTGGTTTCTCTTGTAATTCTAGACCTAGTATCAATTCTACCATTGTTGGTTCAAATATGTTCTTTAAGTGGCACAAACGCCTTGGGCATCCTAGTTTAGCCACTCTCCATAATGTACTCTCTCTTTGTAATCTTTCCCCTTTCAAAAGAAATGATAATGATTTTTGCATTGATTGTTGTTTAGCTAAAGCTCATAAGCTTCCCTCCTCCCCTTCTCTTACTATTTACTCTGCCCCTCTAGAACTTATCTACTGTGATTTATGGGGACCAGCTGCTATGGAATCATCAATGGGATACAAATATTATGTGTCCTTTGTTGATGCATACAGCAGGTATACATGGATCTATTTCTTGAAAAACAAGTCTGAAACTCTCACTATTTTCAAACAATTCAAGTCTCTAGTTGAGCTTCAACTAAATAGAAAGATAAAAGCAATTCAATCGATTTGGGGTGAGTTTCGTCCCTTCAAGAATTTCTTGGTCGATTTAGGTATTATCCGTGTGTCATTGCTCCTCACACACATCACCAAAATGGTGTGGTTGAAAGGAAGCATAGACACATTGTTGAAATGGGTCTATCCCTTCTCTCCCACTCCTCTCTTCCATATTACTTCTGGGATCATGCGTTCCATACAACTGTATTTCTTATCAATAGGTTACCTTCTGCTCACACACAGTCCATACCATTTCAGTTATTGTTTCACAGGCCACCCAATTTCCAATTTCTTCGCACGTTTGGCTGTGCATGTTACCCTTTACTTAGACCTTACAATAATCACAAACTTGAATTTAGATCTTCAGAATGTACTTTCCTAGGCTACTCATCTTCTCACAAAGCTTACAAGTGTCTTGACAAGTCAGGTCGTCTATATCTCTCTAAAGATGTTATATTCAATGAACAAGCATTTCCATTTAATCATAAGCTAAGCACTACTAACACTAATCACACACCTTCCACAACTACTTCTTCACAGCATCCCTTGCATATTGTCTTCCCACGTATATCATCAAATGTTACTGCCACTACACCTCACCATCACTACCCTCAAAACTCTCCTAATAAATTTCATATGTCCAACCCGCGATCCTTTACATACACTTTGTAACATCCTGCATCGCTTCAGAATCGCCGATCGCCTCTCACGAACCAACACGAGTCTTTTCAAAGCATGTTTTGTCCTCACTTGCATGCTTTAGGAAACTTTCGAGAAGGTCACCCATCCCACTACTACTCCAAGCCAAGCACGCTTAACCATGGAGTTCTTATGGGATGAGCTCGAAAAAGAAGATGCACCTTGTTGGTATAGGTAGTTCAAATCAATTCTTTTAAGCCTTCCTTCATTTTATGCGATCCCCCATACCGCACGACCTCGGGATCCTCTCATTCCGGTGCGTATTCGGTTCATTCACGAGCCCCTTCGCTTTGAAGCTGCCAGGAGCCGCTCTTTGCCATGCCACCTTTTTGGGCACCGGCGATCACTCCCCGCCCTTGTTTGCTGGTGTTTTTAGCAAACAATCACTAGTTTTCAATATTAAGACTGTGAGATCAAACTAGAAAATCTCTTTGACAATTGCCTTTGTGTTTTGTGTCTTTTAGCGTGCGTAAGAACAGAAAATAGTAGGAAGAGATAGTTTGAAAGCAGAATGAAAGTAAGAAAGCAACAAACGTGAAAACAAGTAAAAATTGCATTAAAATGATAGAAAGAAGAAGGTGGTACACCAACACGTACAATATAATCTGATTCACTCTTGTTTCGCTTTGGCTTGGAAGTTGAGTTTCTCAGTGTTTTTGTAAAATGTGGTGACCCCGATTTTCTATTACAAAGGAGTATTTATATTCATAGGAGCAATCGTGGGAAAAACAATAACTGCCTCCTACAAATAAGGGAAAGTAACCGCCACTAATTGCTGCTCGCACGTTTCGACTAGCTCCTTGTCAACCGCTTGGCGAAGTGTTGAACCCATCTCTCGTCGAAGATTTGAGCCTCTCTTGTCGAAGGTTTCTTGCCTCGCTTGCTTCATAGCTTCGAAAACCGAGCTTGTCGAAGTTCACTTGCATCTCTTGCACTTGCATATCTTTTCTCGTCGAATGGATGGAGTATTGACTTGATGTTGACCTGTGGCCCCTAAAACATTATTAAATGTGGAGTCAACTCCATTTAAAGCTACATTTAAAGTACTGTCGAAATTTTGAGGTAACAGATTGCCCCCCAAAAAATGCTTTTTCGACGGAATAGGAAATGAAGGTAAGAAAAGGCATTTTTTAAATACTGTGCAATGGTCCCTTCTACCGCCTTGCATGCGCTTTGTTGAATCCCTGGGATCCTTTTCAAAGCCTAATGGTTCGTCATCATAAATGCAATCAAGTTTGTCATCTATGACTTCACCACTTTCTTCAGACGAAGCTATGGCTTCGACAGCCATTGTTTGTTGAATTGTTTCGCTTCCAAAGTCGCTTTTTACTTTATTCTCGGCCATGTAGCGTAATTCTATCCCGTGCGTTGGTGTCGACATATAAAACTTTCTAAGAATCAAGTATCCCATCTGTTGGGGTAGAACACCCTCGGGATAGACACTTCCATCTTCCACCACTTCCTCTCCCAAACAAAACCATGTGTTGGGTACAATCGAACAGAGGAAAGCATATTGTCAGATGAGATGTAAGCCTGACTAGAAGATGTGCATGGCGCAATGTTCGCCATCCTCTTTTTAAAAATTCTCCTTGGTGACATTGTTTACGCCAAAGAAGGAAGTAGCTCGTCCGATGCCTTGACATATTCCACAAGACCATTATCTTTCCACATCACCAACTTTTGGTGTGGGCTTGAAGGTCACAAAGACCTACTCCATGTATCCACTCTCTGCCAAGGAGGAAAGTTATAGCTTGCTTTGGAGGCTATGACAAAGAACATGGTAGTTCTCTTGGCGGTGCCTTCTACTACTACTTCAACTTCGACGGCCCCAAAGATCGGCGGATTTGCCCTCATAATTGGTTAACACAATATTATGAGGCTTAAGGTCGATGTCGAACATCCCTATGGTTTCGGCATTGCTTGAGGCATCAAATTCACCGCAGCGCCTCCATCTACCAATATCTTATTGACACCCACGCCGTTAACCTTGGCTTGGACATACAGAGGCTTCAAGTGATGCTGCATGTCTTCGTCTGGCCTCTCGAAAGTGGCCATTTGTTCTTCGACACAGCCGTTGTTCATTACGTAGTAACAAACTGGCTTGTGGTTAGCCATATCCTCGGTGAAGTTTTCTTTGACATCATTTGGGGTTGTGATGACGTCATATTCACTGGGTAGAATAGACACCACATTGCAAATGACATCAAAACTAGCTTCAGAGTCTTCAAAATCTGAAGTGACGTCTTCATCCATGTCGAAGTCAGAACTTTTCTTCCTCAACGATGGCAGTGGAGGAAAGATCCTCTCCATTGCAGGCCTCCTTGGTTCTTCTACTACAATAGATTTACCCTTGGCCTTATTTCCAACCTTCACTTGGTTGGCAGCACCTATGTTCACTTTTGTATTCCCCACGGCTTTAGAAGTCATATTCTTAGCCGTTTTCGAAGTTCCTGGCATTTGCTCGTTAGAAGCAGGTATCGCTTTCTTCTTCGAGCGTTGAAAGCGACGCCATTGGGTCTTGGTCGTAGGATTTTTCCCTTTGTAATTATTTTTGTAGTTACATTTCGCAGCCTCATTTGCCTTTGGCTTCACAACCTCAGCTTGTGGCACAGCATTTCTATAGTGGTTACAACCAGCGTGTATCCACTTTTCGTTTGGAAGGTTAGCCCCCGCACAAACGATTTAGTGAGGCTGATAACACAAATTCTTTCTTGGTTGTGTTCTTACTAGCAAACTGTGGCTTGCTTGTTGAAGGTCTGTTCGAACTCTTGACCTTATAAGGAAGGTCCCCCCTCTTGAAGCTAAAGTTTGGCTTTTTGTCCAGCCATTTTCTTTTAAGAGGTTGTCGAACTCTGTATCCTTCGACACTTTTGGCAGCTTCCTTGTCGAAAACAGCACTACATTTGGGGCACAGCATTACCTCAGAGTTTTTTAGTTTGCACCTATTGAGGAAGTCTATTAAGTCTTCTTCAGCCTTGGGGTACACAAACTGTACTTTCTCTTCATACTCTCCCGAGTAATCCTTTCAGACAAAGATCACCCACCTGCACAACACTTTTGATCTTGTCTGTCGAAGGTTTAACAGGCTTAGGAGAACCCGCCATCTTCACATCCACCATGCTTATATTCATTTCCATTGGCTCTGTATACATTGCTTCTGCCTGGTGGGGTGGATCAGCGTCAATCTGCATTGGTGCTTTGTTCTTTTTATCGCCACATCCTAGTCTCCCTTCTTCGATTGCTTTCTGAATGTATTTATTCACTCTAGCCTTTTCCTCTTTAAGCCTTTCGACTTGTCGAACTCTATCGGCTAGTTGGGCCATGTCTCTCGGATGAGGCGTATCCAATTTCTTTCGAATTGAATAGTCAAGGCCACTGCGACCATTTCGACAAGCTCATGTTCGTGCACTTGTGTAAAACACCTTGCCTTGAAGAACTCGAATCTATTCAAATAATCATCAATAGCCTCGGTACTTTACGTCGAACACCGCCAATTCTTTAAGGCTAATCTTCGATCGCCCATGTAGAATTGCTCATGAAAAGCCTTTTCTAATTGCCCCATGTATATATGGAACCGGGGGTAGAGTGGTAAACCACGTAAAGGCATTTTTAGTTAGAGAATTTGGAAAATACTTCATTTTCAAACTCTCATTTTGAGCTATGTCTCCGCCTCGTCATGTCCGGCAATATGTTCGACATGTGGACTCATTGGTGTCACCCCCAAACTTAGTGAATTTAGGGATTTTCCAGCCTCTTGGCAATTCTGTCTGTAACACGTATTCACACAGTGATGATATGAAATTAGGCCTATGTAAACCTATGTTAAGGCCATTTTGCGCCATTATGGTTTCGACCAAAGTGGCTATGTTTGTCTTGAGCACAAACGTTATTTCGTTGCACTTGTCGAACAACTTCATCAGCGTTTTGGTTTCGATTTACCATAACTACCTCAGGGATGTGATTTCCCATTTGTTGTTCGCCCATAACCGCCTGGGCTTCGACAGTGACTGATCTCTGTGGGGTGTTAGGCATGTTATTCCCGCAATTTGGTAATCGCCTATTATTTCCGTAGAGTTCCCAAAGAAATATGCAATCCTACCCATTTGGTGCGCTAACATCGATAATCGGTATTTGTGTTCGAATCAAAGGATTGAACACGGTACCAATTTGTTGAGTCAGCATATTAACCATATCATGATTGCTTTCGTCCACTTGTTGTCTTAACGTCGACAAGGACGCATTGGTTAATGCAGTAGGATTTCGACCAAGTATACCCTCAGAAGAAACGTGTGAAGGAGAAAAGGTCGACACATGTGGCATTCCAAAGTAGGCATGCCATATACCCCAAAAGGGTATGGTGGTAGACTCATGTTTTGGAAACGTGTTTCCAAACTATTCCCTGTTGCCACATAAGGACTAGAAGGAAGTCCTACGCTTTGTGGCAAAGCCATAGACGATGTCGAACCAACATTGGTCATTGACATCGTGGGAGCGATTCATCGATGTCACCGGGGCCGTAGTCCCCGCAACATTCCCACCGCCGACATTGGCGAGAATCTCACCGTTGTTCCTTGCACTTGTGATATCACGAGGTCGGAACTAGAGACGTTGTTAGAATTGGTGCGTACCATCCTACCACTCCTCAAGTGCATACAAGTTTATACACTTAATGTAAAACGACACAAAATAAGCGCAAAGGTCCCATTTGGGCGTGCCAATTTGTTTCTTTGGTGTTTTTAGCAAACAATCACTAGTTTTCAATATTAAGACCGCGTGAGATCAAACTAGAAAATCTCTTTGACAATTGCCTTTGTGTTTTGTGTCTTTTAGCGTGCGTAGAGAAGAAAATAGTAGGAAGAGATAGTTTGAAAGCAGAATGAAAGTAAGAAAGCAACAAACGTGAAAACAAGTAAAAATTGCATTAAAATGATAGAAAGAAGAAGGTGGTACACCAACACGTACAATATAATCTGATTCACTCTTGTTTCGCTTTGGCTTGGAAGTTGAGTTTCTCAGTGTTTTTGTAAAATGTGGTGACCCCGATTTTCTATTACAAAGGAGTATTTATATTCATAGGAGCAATCGTGGGAAAAACAATAACTGCCTCCTACAAATAAGGGGAAGTAACCGCCCACTAACTGTTGCTCTGCACGTTTCGACTAGCTCCTTGTCAACCGCTTGGCGAAGTGTTGAACCCATCTCTGTCGAAGATTTGAGCCCTCTCTTGTCGAAGGTTTCTTGCCTCGCTTGCTTCATAGCTTCGAAAACCGAGCTTGTCGAAGTTCACTTGCATCTCTTGCACTTGCATATCTTTTCTGTCGAATGGATGGAGTATTGACTTGAATGTTGACCTGTGGCCCCTAAAACATTATTAAATGTGGAGTCAACTCCATTTAAAGCTACATTTAAAGTACTGTCGAAATTTTGAGGTAACAGCCCTCCTCAGCCCCGGATGTCACATGCCCACCAGCTTCCGCTTGGTTCGTCCTCGAACCACACCGTACTGGGAAAGGTCTGCTGCTCTGATACCATTTGTAACATCCTGCATCGCCGGAATCGCCGATCGCCCCCACGAACCAACACGAGTCTTTTCAGCATGTTTTTTCCTCACTTGCATGCTTTCCGGGAAACTTCCCAGAAGGTCACCCATCCCACTACTAATCCAAGCCAAGCACGCTTAACCATGGAGTTCTTATGGGATGAGCTCCCGAAAAGAAGATGCACCTTCTTGGTATAGGTAGTTCAAATCAATTCTTTTAAGCCTTCCTTCAATCAGCATGCAAGTCCCATACCGCACTGACCTCGGGATCCCTCTCATTCCGGTGCGTATTCGGTTCATTCACGAGCCCCTTCGCTTTGAAGCTGCCAGGAGCCGCTCTTTGCCATGCCACCTTTTTGGGCACCGGCGATCACTCCCCGCCCTCCTCAGCCCCGGATGTCACATACACCACCTTCAACACCTTCAACACCTTTACCATCTAGTGCTACCAATACCATAGATCCAGATTCATCACCTTCACAATCTCCATCACCACCACCCAATACCAATCATCACTCCATGCTCACTAGATCTAAAACTGGCAGCCTTAAACCACCCCTCTATCCTAGCATAAACCTCACCACTTCTGAACCTTCCACTTATCAACAAGCTCTCTCTTCTCCTTGTTGGGCTAAGGCTATGCAGGATGAGTATAATGCATTACTAACTAACAATACTTGGCAGTTGACATCTTTACCAGCAGGGAAAACACTTGTAGGATGCAAATGGATATTCAGAATCAAGCAAAATCCTGATGGAAGTATCAACAAATACAAAGCACGTCTTGTAGCTAAGGGTTTTACACAGAAATTTGGCCAAGACTACACTGACACCTTTGCACCGGTAGTAAAACCAGTCACGGTCAGAACTGTTTTATCTCTTGCTCTCACCTTTGGATGGACTATACAACAACTTGATGTTCATAATGCCTTTCTTAATGGCAAGCTTCATGATGATGTGTATATGGCCCAACCTCCAGGGTTCTCCAACAATGACAAAAGTATGGTGTGCAAACTCAACAAAGCTATCTATGGTCTTAAACAAGCCCCAAGGGCGTGGTATGAGAGTCTTACCAAAACTCTCATTACCTTTGGGTTTGTCCAATCTAGATGTGATGCCTCCCTCCTCACTTACAACCGTGGTGGTCAATCTATTCTAGTTTTGATATATGTGGATGATATCCTTATTCTTTGGATCATCCTTCGCTCTCTAGTTCACTCGATTATTACCAAATTGAATCTTTGCATTCTCCTTAAAACATTTGGGTACTCTTGATTATTTCCTTGGTATTGAATGCAAGCATCTTCCCTCGGGTGATATTGCCTTATCTCAAGCTAAATACATCAGGGATATTATTCACAAAGCTGGTATGGATGATTGTAAAAGCATCAGCACTCCTCTTCCCACCAATCTCAAGCTGTCAAGACATGGCACTGATCTATATGAGGATCCTGCTCTATATCGTAGCATTGTAGGTGCACTTCAATATGCTACAATTACAAGACCTGAACTTGGTTATGCTGTCAACAAAGTGTGCCAATTCATGGCACAACCCCTCCAATCGCATTGGACAACAGTTAAGAGGATTTTAAGGTATCTCAAAGGCACAATTGACATTGGTCTTACATTTGTTAAAGCTACTGCAGCTTGCCCCCTCTCTATCCGTGCCTTCTGTGATGCTGATTGGGCATCGGATATTGATGACAGACGATCAACCTCAGGTGCTTGTGTGTTCTTAGGCCCAAATTTAATCTCATGGTGGTCTCGCAAACAAACCTTGGTGGCTAAATCATCAGCAGAAGCTGAATACCGCAGCTTGGCTCTTGTTGCTGCAGAAGTTTTATGGATTCAGTCTTTACTCCATGAACTTAAAGTTTCCTTACCTACTCCTGTTATATTCTGTGACAATCAAAGTACAGTTGCGCTCACTCATAATCTTGTGCTTCACTCTCGAACAAAACATATGGAACTAGACATTTTCTTCGTTCGAGAGAAAGTTTTGAACAAATCTCTGCTTGTGGAATACATCCCTGCTCAAGCTCAAGTTGCTGATATCTTAACAAAACCTCTGTCAAAGAATGCACATTCGTTACTTTTCGTGACAAGCTTAGAGTGTTTCACACCTCTGAGCTTGTGGGGGGAATGAAGGATGTACTATAAATATATTGTATTGGTTTATTGGTTTTCATATAGTATAGTATGCTGTAATAGGATCTGTTGTACTTTAGTGTTGCTGGTTTTAATTGTTAGTTACCTGCAGAATTAGTTAGATAAATAACTAATTCTGTTAGGTTGTTAGTTTGCAGTTAGAAAGCTGTTGCTCTAACAACATCTCATGCTCTATAAATATCTTGTATCAATTCCATTCAAACTCAATGAAAAGATTTAAAGTTCTACAAAATAGTTTCTTCTCTAATTTCTACAAAATGTTTAAACATATATATTATATATCATAATGAATGGATAAAAGTCGGTGTACAAAGAAATCGACGTGTCATATAACACACGAAAACATACAACTACATTTTTAAAGTTCATTCATAGAAAGAAAATGATAGCACCCGTGCGTATGCACGAATATCCTACTAGTTAAATCAAAATTAACATCTAAATATTCAAATAATATAAAAAAATACTCACTATATTGGCAAAGTAGGATGATAATTTATAGATAAAAAAGTTCACTATAAAAAAAATCTTTAAGAACCCATAAAAAATACTCACTATATATATATATATATATATATATATATATATATATATATATATATATATATATATATATATATATATATATATATATTATAACACTAGTGGAGACAGGCCCGTCTTTCGTGTGTTGGTGTCTTTGGTGTATTCGTTTGTTAGTAGGTGGTTATGTACATTAGAAAATTTTACTTACACTAAGGGTATTTTGGTCGAGAAAAATCGACACCAAAAGTGACAATTTTTTTGGAATCCCCTTTATATATATGTATAGATAATGAATGGATAAAAGGCGATAATCACAAAAAGAAATCGGCGTGTTTTATGATAAAATGAGATGTATACCCATGACACTTATAACAATAAAATCGAATTCACACGAGTTCACACGCTAGCGAAAACAAATTATGAAAGATATATTACAAAATAGATGAGTCATTCTATTATCGTATATCCTTTTCCTTCCGGCATTAGTAATAGTAATGTGTTTTTCTATATACTCATTCAGAATACAATAGATGATAATCATATTTTCATCGGTTTCAATTTTCGTTTTAGTACTTTGTTTGAATACTTTTATATTGATTTTTCTTCATTTAATTATTACAAAACATTATAAGACAGAAAACAAAATCCTTTCGTGGACAAAACCCCACATTCCATTTGAAATTATAATATATAATTATATTATATATATATATATATGTATATATATAAATCTAAATTTAATTTCCTACTATTATATAAATATTTAAAATAGTTGAAGTAATTACCTTACGGTGTCTAAACGAATGAATTTCGACCCGTACTGACACGGGTAAATTATACAAGTATATATATATATATATAATGTATTTGGACAAAAAATTAGAAGCAAAGGCAGCAAATAAGTAGTATACAATGGTTCGATACTTTATGTGTGAATCAGTCTGGTTCGTAACGTCCGAACCTGGTAAAAATATATATTGGAGGGGGTGTCTGTCAAGAAACAACACTCAGGAGTTTAGTAACGGGTAAATTATACTAGTAACGGTTATAATTGTTTTCATTTCTCACAATAAGCACTAGTTCTCACTGATATGCTTATATATATATATATATATATATATATATATATATATATATATATATATATGGGTCTTAATTTGGTACCCCCTCATTCCCTCCCACACCCCCATAATGTCCCAAATGGACAAAAATACCCTGAAAATTTACAAAAATTACATGGTTTTGTTAAAAAAAAAAAAAAAAAATTACAAATTTGGAATTACCTCAAAAAATAATGGAATTTGGATTTACCCTGTAATTAGAAAGATTTTTGAATTACTCAGAAATGAGGTAATTAGGTTCACAAATTGTGAACCGGAATTACCTATTTCGAGGTAATTCAAAATTTAATTTTTTTTTTTCGAACGAATAATTTAGGCTAAAAATCGGTTTTGGACAACATACTCGGATCGTAATGAAACCACACCATTAGAAGCGAAATAAATCAAGAATCAAGACTCCGTAGAAGGGACTTCTTACGGGACAATGACCTCAAAATCCCAAATTCCATCGTTTACTATTTTTTACGATTTTTTTAATTTTTCATAGTCTCCAAAAATCTTAAAAATTTGTATAGCCTTATTTTGGTTTTGTTAGATTTTTAGTGGTGTTTTTATATTTTTTAGAGTAGTTTGACTATTTTTAGTAGCCTTTTAGTAATAAAAATTAAAACAAATCGTATATACGCATCGCAAGGTCTGGATTGGCCGGGATGCCTAGATGTCGCCCATTCACCTACTTCACGTGCTTATTTTCAGTCATTTTTAGACATTTTGGACCCATAGTTGTATTTGTACTCTATTTTATGTTGGTCATTTTATATATTTTGACGTATTGTTATTAAATCGTAAATCGTTCAGTATCATATTTCCAATAAAACGCGTTTAAATCTTAAGACCAAAATACAAACTTTTTTTTAAAAAAAAAATTACAAATTTCGGAATTACCTTTTTAGAGGTAATTCCGAAATTTTTTATTTTTGAACCGAATTACCTTTTTTGAGGTAATTCGAAAATTTAATTTTTTTTTTTTTTTAAAAACGCAGGGGTATTATTGGCATTTTTGGTATTATGGGGGTGTGGGTGATAATGAGGGGGGTACGAAAACAAAGACCCTATATATATATATATATGAAGCGAATGAATTTCGATGGCACATGTAAATTAGATTAGTACGGTTAAACAAATTAATTTTGACCCGTCTTGACACGAGTAAATTATACTAGTAATTGATTATAATTGTTTTCAATTCACACAATAAAGACTAGTTACACACATGATATCTTTTATATATATATATATATATATATATATATATATATATATATATATATATATATATATATATATATAAATGAGATTCTAAAAAAATATGTCATTTTGGTGTCAAATTTTTCTGACAAAAATGCTCTATGAATGCCCCCATTGCCCTCTATGTCGAAGCGGTAACCCTTCGTGATGCTCTATCCTATCACCTAGTTGCTATATAGCAAAAATTCGCAATATTTTGAAACTGTTTTGATGAAAAATGCCTAGGATGAAAACTTTCCCAATGTTATGTTCAAATGGCAAGGTCCTGCAATTTTGTAACCTTTGTCAAAGCAGTCTAGTATAGCTAAGAAACTACTAGGCTACTGTCAAAGTTTTGTAACCTTTGTCAAAGCAGTCTAGTATAGTTAAGAAACTACTAGGCTACTGTCAAAGCTTCAACTAATTCTGCCGATGTATTGACCAAATAGGAGGAGCCACAAAAAAATTATCAACTTAACATACTTCACGTCCCAGAGTGAACTCATTAGGGAATAGAAGAATTGATCCAATTTGTGAAAGCTAACAAGAAGGATCCAACGCAGCAAACCAAAAATCCAATCTCTCATAATATAAAGAGTTTCTAGTGCACTGTGCACAAATGGAGGAGCTCAAAAGGCTCGACCCCTTTCCATTAGGTGGGTGGTCTTAATTTCACTCCATATAAATATTTGAAATCAATTGTCATATTCTGAAACATTCCATGTAAGCTTTAGAAATTCTTCATCAAGGGTAATCACTAGTCACTTAATCACTCAGAAACAAAGCTTTACGGTTGAAGTTTCATCACATGAAAAAAGAGAAAAGTCGTAACCACAATTTCACAAAAAATCCAACTTGATCAAATAGTTGTTTCAAGTAGCAATTATAAATCTAAATAACCATAACACAAGCGAGAAAAAACGAAACGACACACTTCATGAAACAAATCTTGATAAAATATTGATTTAAAGTAGGTTGAAGTGGTAAATCCAGGTAACTATAACAAAGACACAAGATAAATTTTAGCTTAAGCAAATATGACATATCATCTTGATCAAATAGCTCTTTTCAAGTGGGTAGCAACAAAAATTCTGCGAACTGAAAATTGGGTAAATTATAAGACGGAGCTAAAATATATTTCGGGATGGGACATTCGATAACCAAACATTCCCTCACATAAAATGACAGAAGGAAGTCAAACTACAACAATACATTTACTCAGCCACGATTAAAGCTTTACTTTAGCACAAATCTCATTGCACAAAAATTGAGAAAAACCAAAACACCACATTTTCAAGAAGCAAATGAGCTAGATACTTGAGTACTGACATACTTGGGCACCAAATAGCAACTACAAGTGGATAGAATAGAACTGTAAATTTAAGCATCTATAACACAGGGTACTTGTTAGGATATCAATGTAACAGTAACTAAAATGTAAGTAGAATAAGAACAAGGGATAAAAGCCTCAGTATCAGAGTGATATCTGAGGTGATAGTATTACTGAGAAAGGAAGGAAAACAATTCCAAGTGCAGTACTCTCAGAGAGAGAGAGACTGTACTTCCAGGCCTAATTCCCACGCAATACTTGCCTAATTACCCTTTTATTCCCCTCACCCTTTTATTCCCCGACTCACGCACACAATGTGAGCTCAGCACTCGCTCCCACAACCTGCTGACTCAGCAAGGTTGTTACAGCAATTTCCCTCCCACTAACTAGTTGCATTGACCTTCCTTACAAATACTTTACCAAACCTGTTTGATTGCCCTGCATTCCTATCAGTACTCCTCTCAAAATAAAAGCAACTTGTCAAAATCATTATGACCTCAAAAGCTTGGGCACATGACATTCTATAACAAAACAAGAGTGCACTCAAAAGCCACAGTTTACTCACAACTAGACTTTAATTTAGCTCAAATTTCAAAAGCGATAAAACTCCTCATTCCAGATATTGTATGATCAAACATAGACTAGCAAATTCAAAAGCCACCATTTCCTCAAATGACACAAATTCAAACTATAGCACTGCATTTCCTCACCAACAAAATAGACCTTAACTTTAGCTCAAATTTGATTTAATTGCACAAAATTTGGAAGAAAAAAAAAAGAAACTACACACTAAATTACACAAGGTATCAGTTGGTGATCAAATGATTGTTACAAATGGGTGGCAACCATAAATCAAGGCTGCTGTTAAACAGAGCAACCATAAATCAAGTTAGCTGTAAATTGAGGGAACCATTATACAGGACATTGTATAATTAAATTCAAAAAAGTGCATCTAAAAGCCATCATTCCAAACCCAGCAATCAACCTTTAAAAACAATGTCGTCTTGTTGTTTAACTCAATCAACTGCAGAAAAGGAAAATTAAACAATTCCTCAACAGAGAGCCTCAATTCAAAAGTACTAAACTAAAAATCCAATGAACCTCAGTTAAACAATTAATGCCTTTAGAATGTAGCAAAGCAAAGTAGGTTCTCCCTTAACACAAGGCTTGGGTATACTACAACCTTAGACAACTTGGATTGTAAGTAACAACCGACATATAAGGATGCTCAAAAGACTAGATGATAGAGATAACACATTTTCAAAATCAAAGTCATTATGTCATTAGAATGTCCCTTCACGAGGTAGATTCTCCTTAGAAACAGGAACTTGCCTCCCAAACAGCTCAAAACAATTGGGATATAATCATCACAACTCAATGTGAAATATCATCCAATTAATATAAATTATTACAAAATTACCAATTTACAAATTACAAAATCAAAACAATCACCAATCAAAAATAAATCGATTTTCTGACAAGCAAAATAAGCATTAAAGCTGAATAATTATCTACAGAGCCAACTTCGACACTGAAAAATACAAGCAGCACAAAGTAGAAACAAACACCAAACTGAATTATTACTATTATTTACTAGACATTTCGGGACGGGACATTGGATAAACATAGAATGGCACATTCAAAAACCTCCATTTCCTCATGTGACAGAAGGAACTCAAACTACAGTGCATTTACTCAGCCACAAATAGAGGTTTATTTTAGCTCAGTTTTTGTTGAATAAAAATTGAGAAAAACCAAAACGACACACTTTCTGTAGACAAATATGAACGATCAAATAACTAATGAAAGTGGATGGCAACTTTAAATTTGGGCAACTATAACACAGGGTGCTCCTTTCAAAAATAAGCCAACTTGTCAAATTCATCATCTATTAGATATTTAGGCACGAGACATTATATAATCAAGCATAGAGTGCCTTCAAAAGTAACCATTTCCTCACAAACAGAGCTTTAATTTTGCTCAAATTTCAATGCATAAAAGTTGTGAACAACCGAAATGACACAGTTTAATGTAACAAATAACAGCTTGACCAAACACAGCTGTTTGAAGTGGGTGTCAACAGAAAATCGAGGCATTTATAAGGGCAACTATAACACATAATTCAAGTCAACCATAAATCAATAAATCAAAACAATTGAGAATTAGGCCAACCAAAAATCGAGAAAACTCCAAATCGGGGCTAACAAAAATGGAGGCAACTGCATCGGAAAATCAGGGCAACCATAAATCAATACAACTTTAAAATGAGGCAACCATAAATCAAGGCAACTAAAAATCAGGGTAACCATTAATTAAGACAACCATAAATCAGGGCAACCACTAATCAATGCAATTGTCAATCAAAGCAACCATAATCGAGACAACTGTAAATTAGGAAGCACCTTTTAAATAAGGCATATTTGTCAAATTCATTATTTTAGTAGATAGTAGATATTTCGAGATTGCAACCATAAACTGAGGCAACCACGGATAAGGCAAACATAAATTCGGACAAACTTTTACTTAACTAGACAATTGTAAATCAAAGCAACCATCATCGGGCAACTGTAAATTAGGAAGCACCTTTCAAAAAAACAATTGTCACAAAATCTTTCATTATTTAGTAGATATTTCGGGACAATCGAGGTTAACCATAAACCAAGGCAACCATATATCAAAACAACCATAAATCAAGGCAAATGTAAATCCAGGCAGCCATAAATCGAGGGAACAGTAAATCAAGGCATCCACAACCGTAAATCAAGGCAACGGTAAATCAAGCCAACCATAAATCGAGGCAACCATCAATCGGGATAACTGTAAATCAGGGCAAATGTAATTTGTAAATCGACAACTGTGAATGAGGACAATCATAATTCACGGCAACCAAAACCATAAATCAGGCAACTATAAACCATAAGATGAGGCAATTATAAATCAGGGCAGATGTAATTTGTAAATCGACAACTGTGAATGAGGACAATCATAATTCACGGCAACCAAAACCAGAAATCAGGCAACTATAAATCCTCGCAACCATAAGTTGAGGCAATTATAAATCCAGGCAGCCATAAATCGAGGGAACAGTAAATCAAGGCATCCACAACCGTAAATCAAGGCAACGGTAAATCAAGCCAACCATAAATCGAGGCAACCATCAATCGGGATAACTGTAAATCAAGGCAAATCTAATTTGTAAATCGACAACTGTGAATGAGGACAATCATAATTCACGGCAACCAAAACCATAAATCAGGCAACTACAAATCCTCGCAACCATAAGTTGAGGCAATTATAAATCCAGGCAGCCATAAATCGAGGGAACAGTTAATCAAGGCATCCACAACCGTAAATCAAGGCAACGGTAAATCAAGCCAACCATAAATCGAGGCAACCATCAATCGGGCTAACTGTAAATCAAGGCGAATGTAATTTGTAAATCGACAACTGTGAATGAGGACAATCATAATTCACGGCAACCAAAACCATAAATCAGGCAACTATAAATCCTCGCAACCATAAGTTGAGGCAATTATAAATCCAGGCAGCCATAAATCGAGGGAACAGTAAATCAAGGCATCCACAACCGTAAATCAAGGCAACGGTAAATCAAGCCAACCATAAATCGAGGCAACCATCAATCGGGATAACTGTAAATCAGGGCAAATGTAATTTGTAAATCGACAACTGTGAATGAGGACAATCATAATTCACGGCAACCAAAACCATAAATCAGGCAACTATAAATCCTCGCAACCATAAGTTGAGGCAATTATAAATCCAGGCAGCCATAAATCGAGGGAACAGTAAATCAAGGCATCCACAACTGTAAATCAAGGCAACGGTAAATCAAGCCAACCATAAATCGAGGCAACCATCAATCGGGATAACTGTAAATCAGGGCAAATGTAATTTGTAAATCGACAACTGTGAATGAGGACAACCATAGTTCACGGCAACCAAAACCATAAATCAGGCAACTATAAATCCTCGCAACCATAAGTTGAGGCAATTATAAAATGGGGCAACCATAAGTCAAGGCAACTTTAAATCCGGGAAAGTGCAAATCGACGCCACCATAAATCGAGGCAACTCTAAATCCAGAAAACCGTAATCGAGGCATTTGTAAATCGAGGCAACCATAAATCGAGGCAACCATAAATCGAGGCAACTCTAAATCGAGGAAACCGAATCAAGGCATCCGTAAATCAAGGCAACTCTAAATCGAGGCGTCCGTAAATCGAGTCAATCGTAAATCGAGGCAACCGTAAATCGAGGCAACTCTAAATCGAGGCAACTCTAAATCGAGGCATCTGTAAAACGAGGCAACCATAAATCGAGGCAATTTTAAATCAAGGCAACCGTAAATCGAGGCATTCATAAATCGAGGCAACCATAAATCGAGGCAACTCTAAATCGAGGCAACTGTAAACCGAGGCAACTGTAAACCGAGGCAACTGTAAATCGAGGCAACCATAAATCGAGGCAACCAAAACCATGAATATGTAAATCCCGACAATCATAAACCGAGGCAACCATAATTCGGTGCAACTCTAAATCGAGGCAACCGTAAATTGAGGCAACTGTAACGCTAAATTAAGGCAACTATAAATCTGGGAAAGTGTAAAACCAGGCATATCATAAATTGAGGCAACTCTAACTTGAGGAAACCCCAACCATAAATCAGGGTAACTGTAAATCCAGACAACCATAAATCTAGGCAGCCGTAAAATCAAGACAATCGTAACTCAAGGCAAATATAAATCCAGGAAAATGTAAATCCAGGCAGCCATAAATTGAGGCAATTGTAAATCAAGGCAACCATAAATCAATGAAACCATAAATCAAGACAACCATAAATCAAGACAACCATAATCGAGGCAACCATAGATCAACAACCATAATCGAGGCAACCATTAATCAAGCAATTGTGAATTAGAGCAAGCATAATTGTGGCAACCATAAATTAGAAAGCACCTTAGGAAAAGACATATTTGTCCAATTCATTCATTTTTGAGTGGATATTTCGAGACAGGACATAGCACAATTAAGTATAGAATAAAGCATCCAAAATCCATAATTCCAAACCCAACAATCAACCTTTAAAAATAATGTCCTACTGTTATTTAACTCAAAAAACCGTAGATAAAAACAAACAGTTCCTCAACAGGCAGCTTCAAATCAAATCAAAATATTAAATATAAACCCAATGAACCTCAGTTAAACAATTAATGTCATTGGAAATGTAGCAACACCAAGTAGATTCTCCCTAAAAACAGGAGCTTGGGTAAACCACAACCTTAGACAAGTTGGATTGTGAGTAACATCATTGGTTCTCCATACATAAAAAATGTTCAAAAGACAAAATACTAAATACTAAATAGAGGTAACACAGTTTTGAAATCATGGCCTAAACAGGGTAAATATACTTCCACCAAGTAGTTCTCCCTAGAAACAAGAGCTTGGCTCCAAAATACCTCAGTGTGAAACAACATCCAATTAATATAATTATTTATATAAATTTATACAAAATCAAAACAATCACCAACCAAAGAGATAAAAAGCACATCAAACACTCAAATAACAGAAGGGCTCAGAATAAATCACAGCTCTATCAATCATGATTTTCTCAGCAGCAGAACTGGCATTAAAGCTGAATAATCATTTTCAAAGCCAAATGGTACATTGATAAAGCTTATCTAAAAAAAATACTACATTGATAGATATAAGCAACACATAGTTGAAACTAACACCAAATTGAAAAAAAAAAAAAACAGGAAGCAAAAATCAAAGCTTGGCTCATATCAATAAATTCAACCATTTTTCCGATATGCTTCATTGAGAAATCTCAGAAGCGCGGATAATATGTAATCATAGCCAATAATAAGGGTTACAATAGTTTTCTTTTGAAAAAAGAAAGAAAGAATCAAATATTGAAGATTGAAAAAGGAAAGTATGTAATCAGAGCCAATAACTAAGGTTACCATACTTTTTCTATTGGTAATTCAATTAGCGCCCATATGACTAACTTAATTTTTACCATGCATAGTCGAAAACAAGCTTAAGGCGTAGTAAGGCGAATTCAACCAAGAGAAAAACAAACATATAAAATGAGATCTGGCAGTAACTTACACGGATCAGTCGGCAAAGTAATACTCGAAACCATAAGCCATCCGGTCCGTACAAGCCCTAAAATCGTTCATCGAGAAAACCGGGAAAAAACCGCAAGAACGTAATCCCAAGAAAAAGTATTCTCCAACGCAGTGACTTCGTCTTCACGAACTCCATGGCTTGTAACAACGTCCTCAATAAGCTTTGAAAATAGAGATAAAACACAAAGGGATGGAATTTGAGAACATCATCGGTGTTTCACAAATGGAAAAGAGAAAGTCAAAGAATTCAGGATTGTGTGAGCTATAGGATCAGCAATGGCGGTTCCTTTCCAGGTTTGTCTCCGGTGGCGATCGCAACGGCTACTTAGCCGTTTCTTTAGGGTTTGTTTTCTTCCTTTGCAGTTTGTGTTTAGATCGAGTTGTGTGTTGCTGTTGTTTGTAATTTGTTTTAAGTCGGTGGTTCTTTCTTTTTTTTAATTTGACGCATTAAGTCGGTGGTACCTTTTTTTGTCAAAAGTGAGATGGAGCGGGTATTTGGGCCTGAGTTTTGTGGGCTTCACCCGTTCTGGTATGTTCTGCCCTTTGGGACTTTTTTTAGCTACTGCTTTTACAACACCCCCTCTTACTAAGAAAACACCCAATAACTCTGCAAAAAGACCAAAAGCCTATTAATGTAATGAACGACCCGTCTTTTTTTTTCAAAAAATTTCACCGGTTGGGACGCGAGCATCCGAACCAGATCGGCCAAAAGGGTCCGAGTGCTGTAATTTTTGACACACACTCTTGTTGTGTGAAAATTAACTGGTTCGGATGGACCCAATCGAACCGGTTCGAATATGATGAGATTAACATGTTCGGATAGTGTTAACCGAAGCACATCCAGATAGATCAAAAGAGCCATCACCAAATGAATTTAGCATCCCAAAATTAGACATGTCACTGCCACGTATCGAGCTTCCATCACTTCCACGTATTGGATGCACTTTAAATTGAGGGGAGCATAAATGAAGTGTTTGATTATGAGTAAAATTGTGAATACAATAATTGAAGTAGCAGGCTCTCATTGTAGAACCATAGGGAAACATTATTACCAAAGTTAAAGTAACACAACGTTCCAAACAACTTCAACTTTTTTTGGGACAGATTCATCAGATTTTATGCTGATACACATGTGGAAATTAAAACAAATTCATCGGTTTTTATGCGAAGAAATTATATACCTTATCGTCCTCATTAATATTGGAATATTAGACCTCTAGTCTAAACTGAAGCAAACCATAACAGAATGTGGAAATACAACGTTCGGACATGCACTGTGTGGGGAGATTTCTGCACGTGTTCTACGTGAGGGTAATTTGGGAATATTTGAGGTTTCTGGGTGTATAGTGAGTAGGGAGGGTGTGGGAAAAGTAATGGTCCTTTTTTAATGAAAAACAAACCAAGAAAAGAAAAGAGAAATACAACTGAGATAGACCACAAAAAATAGTACCGGTGATTATGTAAAAATAAATTATAAAAGTTATTTAAAATTTAAAGTTTTTTTATCAGATTGCATATTGAGATTTTAAGATTTTATATCCTACGAGAAACATCTATATATATATATATATATATAAAATATAATCATGGATCTTCCATGTCACCATATTACACCACCAACGATTTTATTCCACATCAGCATCTCACTTACACTTGGATCTCCACCTAAGTTAATTCGCTGAAATATATACCAAAAATATCAAAGAAGGGAATCGAACTCATCCCTTCCTGAATTCAGTGCAATTCTTAACCAAGTCGGCTATCTAGCTTTGTTGTTTCATAAGCGTAACACATTATTGTTAAATCATTCTTCATTGTTATTTTAAATAAAAAACCTTGGTACATTATTTTATATTTTTGAGAATGTTCTGACTTGAAAATTGTTCAGATTTTACCTACTTTTTCACGTGTTTAATGGTTGTTAGGTACCTATTTTATATTTAGAGATTTAAATTTGATGAGTAATGAGTTTAGTTAAGTTATCATTATAGACATATTATGTATTACTATTAATCTTTATATAATCTTTATATAATCTTAAAGATTTTTATATAAAGATTGCATCTACGAATAAGACTAGATTTTTCATATTCTAATAATCTCCTGCAGTGTTAGTTTGATTTTTCCCGTTTATAGTTTCTCTATAGAAATATGCAAAATATTATAAGGGTTCGTTCACAACATGGAATATACATATATTAAATCGAAATTAACATTTAAATAGTCAAATAATATAAAAAAAATACTCACTATATTGGGAAAAGTAGGATGATAATTTATAGATAAAAATACTCACTATAAAAAAATTCTTTATGATTCTTTAGGACGAGATTATAAAAAAATACTCACAACAAAAAAAATACTCACTATATATATAAAAATAAATAAATGTATAAACATATATATTATATATCATAATGAATGGGCCCTCCGGGCCCGTCTTCCATGTGTTTGGTGTGTTGGTGTGTTAGTGGGTGATTGTGTCTATTAGAAAATTTTACTTACATTAAGGGTATTTTGGTCAGAAAAATCTGACACCAATAGTGGCAGTTTTTCTTAGAATCCCCTTTATATATAGGTATAGATAATGAATGGATAAAAGACGGTGTACAAAGAAATCGACGTGTCATATAACACACGAAAACATACAACTGCATTTTTAAAGATGCCAAAAAATAATTTAAAATTTAATGATAAAATGATATGTATATCTGTGTTGCTTATAACAATAAAATCGAATTCCCACAGATTCACACGGTTAGCGAAAACAAATTATGAATGATATATTACAAAATATAATTTCTATATTTATTATTTGGATATATAAATTAGATTCAAATTTTTTAACATTTAATATTTTTATCACATTCAACAGTTATTAGAATTTATATATTTATTATTTGAATATATTAGTGAATATGAATAATATTTATGAGACCATTATTATTCAATGGTTGTTTGTTTAATTAGGTATTTACGCTGTGACTATGGATTTAAATTTGAAAAATGAGTTAGTTAGCTATGTTGATATATTTTGAGTTTTAAGACATTTTTTAAAGTATGGTAAAAAAATTCATAGCTCTGTGTTGCATGAATTTATACACGTCATGTCTATGTTGATTAGATTTTAGTAGTGTGAAGGGTCATGCGGGCCGACCTGTGACCCAACGGCCCGCCCATTGACCCTGTGACACAGTGTCTTGACCGAGTCGATCACCAGACCGGTTTTAATAACATTGCATTCAGGGACTCAAGGGTCACTTTAAGGTGTGTGGCTTCACTTGGGTAGATCGCCAAGGTAATCATTTTGCTCACGCTGTGACTTAACTCTTTCGGCGTAGCTTGTTGTGGCGCGGGTGGAATACCGTAGAGTTCAGAATTTTTTGTGTAGCCTAGCCTAATCCCAAACGTTGTGCCAGCGACCCCACTCAGTCCAAATTTTAAAAAATGAAAACAACAAAAGGCTCAAAATTAAAGTCTTAAAAAGCATGTCTAGATTAGCCCACGACCCAAACTGGGTCAAAATGGCTCGATTCTTCACGAGCCTCTATTTGTTGAGTCTAACCAATCCAAAACAATGGACCATCCGGCCAGCCCATTAGGCTGGGCCAAAATTGAAAGATCTAGATGATAATAAGATAGTCCTCAAACTGAGTGATTTAGATATGTGTTTTTTTACAAGTAATGAATGGTTCAAGATAAAATAGTTGTAAGGCTCTATTATACAAGTCTATGTTATCTATTTATCAAAACTACATAAGTCAATGTTGTTACCCATTCTCTCGTTAGAACATCAATACTTTATGCTTGTTCCCATATTATTTATTACATTCCAACCTATATTTGTGAATTGTGATCCTCTTGTTAATGAAATGAAGTGATTTGGTTTATGCCAAAAAAAAAAGTTGTAACAACATTATGTTGGTCTGATTGGAATTTGAATTTACTCTTTAATAAATGTCTCGGGTTTAAACATAATGAACGAAAAAACGTGGTTAAGAGGATTGACCTTACCAAATAGGGTTTGGATTATCTCTTTCTTACTTTTCGTACATCTTTATTCATCCTCGTTATCTCTTTTAATTTCACCCCCTCTTACCATTATTCATAATTTTTTAATCATCTTCTCTCTCCACCCACCCTTATATTTTGTGATGGAGAGGAAGAAGGGAAGGATAAGATACAATTAGCACCAATTATGGTCAATTACGTTCTCTAACAAATCATTGGCGAAACATATGAATACTTCACACTTATTAAATGATAGAAAAAAAGCTCTAATCCTGGTATCAAGCTTGGGGTTATACAGGGGCGGATCTTAGTTAGGGTTGGGGAGGACCACGGCCCGCCCTAAAAAATACGTAAAATTGCTATAATACCCCTACTATAAATCAAACACTAAATTAATATATGTTTTGCCAGAATTCAACCAATCTTATCGCGCAGCGCAGTTGTTAAAACTTTTTGCCTTAGCTAACACGTCCTGACTTCGATTCCCATTTCAACCTCTTTTCTGTTTTGTCACTTGTATTATAACACTGTAATTTTGCGGAAACTGTCAGAGTGGGTTTCCGAACCATGCAATGGTAATATCACATTATCACCCCCACCTACTTAACCAGTGAGCCACGCGTATCTTTTGATTTAGTTGTTGCAATTTACAAATACATTTATTTATGTATATTTTTTGTATGTAAAAGACTGATTAGAACACAAATATTAAGATTTAAAAAAAAAATCCCACTTTCATTAGAATTAATATGGAATACCTTACATAAAAAAATGGAATACTTGTGGACCAAATATTATGAATAGATGGATGACAGTTTTAGAAAAAATATATTTAGAATTTTAATATTAAGATTAAATAAATTTAAAATTATCTTTTAACAAATAACTTCAATTGAGTCCTTATGTGAAATAAAAATTATATTTTAGTCTCTTAACTTTTTTGATATAGCTTTATTATTGTGTGCATTGCCAATGACTAATCTACATCAGAGAGAATACTGGTGTGCATGTGTACTAGTTAGCCAGTCATTTAATTTCACCTATAAATAATTTTAATTAATATTTATCTATTTTAATCGTATTTTGCATTTTTACTTCTCAATTCATGTGTTTCTGACTTTCCATGTCTCTCGCCTTTGCGCCCAACTCTTGACTTTTTTTTAGTCAAGATCCGCCACTGGGGTTATAGTTGACAAGCAATTCTAAAGAGTTGTTTTCTATACTTTCCATGTGTCTAATTGATAGATATAAGGTCTCCTTCAATCAATTACTCTATTTTATAATTTTTCACAATGAATTTTTTATAAGTGCATATTTTCACAATCCCTGTATTAATACACAATCGTTGAAACTTCGACACTTTTGGTGGGAAAATTTTATTCCCACTATTTACCAATATACCCCTCATTTTGTACCTCACTATTTACTAATACCCCCACTCTATATTTTTGGACCGACGACATACCCCACTCTATATTTTGTACCCCACCATTTACCAATATACCCTCATTTTGTACCTCGCTTGTTTTTAACAAAAACGCGAATTAGCGATTTTAATTAGCGAGGAATATTTGTCCTCAAAAAGCCCGACATTAGCGACGGAATTGTAGGTCCTCGCTAATGGTCACATTAGCGAGGAATTAGCGACGGAATTGGCACGCGTCTGGTGATTTGATACCGCAGATCGCTTTGACTATATGCAGATCGACGATTAGCTAGCGGAATTAGCACGCACGCCCCTCGCTAATGTCCAGTTATTTTTGGATAGAATACCTCATTATCTCACTCTTCTCTCTCACTCTTCTCTCATTCTTTCACAATACCCACTCCTCTCCTCTTCCTCTTCCTCTTCCTCTTCCTCTCTCTCTCTCTCTCTCTCACCTACAAACTCTCTAACCCACCACCACCACCACCACTCACAATACCCATTCTTTCACAATACCCACTCCTCTTCCTCTTCCTCTTCCTCTTCTCTTCTCTACTCTCTCTCTCTTCTTCACAAAACCACCACCACCACCACCACCACCACCACCACGCCCCACCACACCACAACCACTCTCACTCCTCTCTCTCTTCAACCACACAACCACAACTCTCTCTCTCTCTCTCACTCTCTTTCTTCCACACCACCACAACCACATACCTCTTTCTCTCACCTGTCTTTCTTCCACCACCACCACCACCACCACCACCACCACCACCACCACCACCACCACCACCACCACCACCACCACCACCACCACCACCACCACCACCACACCACCACCACACCACATCCCAACAACAACAACAATAATAATAATAATAATAATAATAATAATAATAATAATAATAATAATAATAATAATAATAATAATAATAATGATAGTAGTAGTAATAATAATAATAATAATAATAATACTAATAATAATAATAATAATAATAATAATAAAAATTCAAATTGATAAGCGCGCTAATCGATCGGTGGGGTTGCGTCTTTGTCGGCGTGCGAGGGTGGTCCTCGCTAATTAGCGATCGACACAAATTCCTCGCTAAATGCCACTAGCGAGGAGGAATTAGCGGCCGAGGCGGTCCTCGCTAATTCCTCGCTAATGGCAATTAGCGACGGAATTGGGCATGTTAGCGACCGAAAATTCCCTCGCTAATGACCGTGTTTCTTGTAGTGTTACCAATATACCCCAACTCTATATTTTTGGACCGACATACCCCTGACAATTTTTTTTTGTCCAACACTCTTTTTTTTATCCACTTTTGGTGGGAAAATTTTATTCCCACCATTTACCAATATACCCCTCATTTTGTACCCCACTCCAATATACCCCCACTATATATTTTTGGACCGACATACCCCTGACAAATTTTTTTTTGTCCAACACTCTCTTTTTTTTATCCACTTTTGGTGGGAAAATTTTATTCCCACCATTTACCAATATACCCCTCATTTGTACCCCACTGTTTATCAATATACACCCACTCTATATTTTTGGACCGACATACCCGCACTCTATATTTTGTACCCCACCATTTACCAATATACCCCTCATTTTGTACCTCACTATTTACCAATATACCCCCACTCTATATTTTTGGACCGACATACCCCTGACAAATTTTTTTTTGTCCAAGACTTTTTTTTTATTATCAAAATGTACCCCTCATTTTGTACCCCCACTGTTTACCAATATACCCCACTCTATATTTTTGGATCGACATTGTTGCTCATCATCCCACCATTTTATTGTTGCCTCTTAAATCTTATATATATGTGTTGCGTATTTTTATACCCCCTATAAAATGTTGATATTTTTCGAAACTACATCCGTAGCGCATTAATCACCTCTCACATCGCATCGCACGAGTAATCGTCCCAGTGAATGATAAATTTGTCCGTAAGGAGAAACATAAATAGTGTATCGCGCTCCATTGCATATATATTATGATAAAGAAACATGATCTTAGGAATTTTCTCAAGAATAATTACTAAATTTTTGATGAGCAATTATCAACAACAATCCAATGGTTAGTACATACTAACCACAATTTAGTGTTTGTGTGGTTAATACATACTAATCACAATTTAGTGTTTGTGTTGGATCCTATTTCATGTTGATAATTTTCGGGTATGCACGTATCATCTAAAGAAATTTTTTTGTAGGATTTATTTATATATGTCATCTTCCAACAAGGCAACAACCAATATATAATACCCTTTACTTCCCATGATAATTGTCATACGTAAAGGAAAATTGACACTTATGATATAGGTAGGATAGGACACATAAACAAGAAAGCTAAGTGAATAAACAGAAACAAATATGAAGATAGACATGTTTGAACTGTCATACAAGTGGACCAATCAGGGATGTGTATCACCTAAGACTTCCCACCAATAATGAGACTTGAGATCTATCTATCTATGGCTTCCCCCATTGTAAAAGACAAATGAACCATCTCCTCCCAAAGTCATCCTACCATAATTTCACAACATTTGTCAATACAGCCAGCGTATTACTACCAACTCATTACAAAATTAAAATATTCCTTTTGATGTGTCTGTCCATGCTTTTAACAAACAAACAAATAATATTATTTAGTTCAAACTACTACTTTTCTTTAATTTTATCTAGTTGTTAGTTCTTGATAATATCGTTATTAAAAGCCACAGACGTAGTTTTCCATTGAGTTATTTGACATACAATACAATACATTAACAATGTATAATCAATCCTTCATATTAAAGTGTTGAGTTGAGGCTTTATGTTCAACAGCCATGAGCCAACTCCAGCTGCAACAAGAAATTGGAGCTTTATTTTCTTTGATTTGATGAGATGGGAACTCAATGCTCAAAACAAGTTGAAAGGAGAAAGACAATTCACATCGAAAAGAAAACTCTATCCGATCTTAAAACCTCAGGTGAAGACTACCCTGGCTCTGAATACCATCCATCAGACAGAAAAAACTGGATGAACGAACTGAACCCACAAAAACTTCACATCAATCAAATTGTTTGGCCAGGTACACATGATTCAGCAACCAACAAAATTGGAATCCCACTTATCACTCGTCCTTTCGCTCAATGTCAATCTCTCTCTATCTATCATCAACTCGCACGTGGCACACGTGTCCTCGACATTCGGGTTCAAGAAGACCGTCGCGTGTGTCACGGTATTCTTGTCACTTACAACATCGATGTTGTTATTAATGATGTCAAGAAATTCTTGTCGGAAACACAATCAGAGATCATAATCTTGGAAATTAGAACAGAGTTTGGTCACGATGATCCACCTGAATTTGACAAGTACTTAGAGGAACAATTGGGTGAGTTCTTGATTCATCAAGATGATCATGTTTTTGGGAAGACAATTGCTGAGTTGTTACCTAAGAGGATTATATGTGTTTGGAAACCAAGAAAATCTGCACAACCTAAGGCAGGGAGTTTATTATGGAGTGCAGGGTTTTTGAAGGATAATTGGATTAATACAGATTTGCCATCAACAAAATTTGATGGGAATTTGAAGCATTTGAGTGAGCATCCACCGGTTACGGCTAGGAAATATTTTTATAGGGTGGAGAATACGGTTACTCCGGTGGCTGATAATCCTGTTTTGTGTGTGAGACCTGTTACTAGACGTATTCATGGGTATGCTAGGCTTTTCATTGCTCAGTGTTTTGCAAAGGGATGTGCAGATAGGCTTCAGGTTTTTTCCACCGATTTTATTGACGAGGATTTTGTTGATGCATGTGTTGGAGTCACTCACGCTAGGGTTGAAGGAAAAGCGTGAAGAAGATATTCTTGTTCTGTGTTAATTTACATTCTCCGTTCCACTGTTTATTTTTTATTTTTATTTTTTTGTGACTATTCCACTGTTTATTCTTGTTTGTTGGGTTGTAAATGTGCATGGGTTTGATTTGATTTGATTTGATTGTAAATTGTAATATTGTAATACGACACTAGGATGTGGAACGTGTTTTGTTGCCTGAGGCTGAAATTGTGATAATCGCAGGGGAGTTTTCTTTCAGCTAGCGGCTATTAGATTAAATTGATTACATTGCTTTCGTAGATATCATGGAACATTAATGAGAGTGTAGACACAGACATAGTCATATATATATATATATATATATATATATATATATATATATATATATATATATAGAGAGAGAGAGAGAGAGAGAGATGGATGTTATGAAAGTGTTTTCTTCCCCGTTAAAAATTATGTATCTCTGGTGTAAAATATTGTTAGAAACAGAGAAAAATAAAGAAATTGAAGAATGCGCCAATGCGGTGTATATATATCTCTCTCTCCATAAAATGAAAAGTGTTGATAAACGGTATTAAGGCCAATAGATGGATCAAGAAGAAGAAGAGAATTTATAGTGACAAATGGTCTGTTTGGATAAACAATTTAATTAAGCGCTTATGACATATTAGTAGGGTATGAAGTTTGGTTTATGAAGTTGACCTTACTTGCCCATCCACCAAATCCAAAACCACCCACCCACACCACATAAATAAATGCCTTGATTGTGTTAGTTGTACCAACCCATCTTCCCACCGTGTTGAAGAGGTCCTAATAGTGTGTTTGGTAGGGTATTTTTAGTAGTTCAAAATTTTGAATTAAAATATTTTAATTTCTCCAAAAAAATTACTTTACCCTCTAAAAACACTTTACCCAAACACACCTTAAGTTAAGGGTCTTGAGCTATCAAGAGTGAAAATGATTAATCCACGTAGAAAGATTGCCAATGTATAGAATCATTTTGGAAATAGAAAGATGCACATAATGGTGTCCATTTTAAGTCATTAGAGATTTGTTGTTCATCCTATTAAATCCAGACTTGGAGTCTAGTGTTTTACACGGATTAGTCTTCCAGCCTTAATTGATTGTACTAAAACTTGGAGCTCACAAACCAATGAAATTGTGCTTGCAGCCGTGGCAATGTGATTTCATTCATCTAAATGTGCAGGAAAAAGAGGAAACTTGAAGATCAAATCAAACAGTTCACTTAAACACAACCATTAGTGTTATTAAATATGGGAAGGAACGTCTTATATCCCAAGTCAAGTGAGTTGAACCCACCAACAACTTGTTATTTGGTTAAGTGTGTGTAACATTGATGGTGATAATATTTTCAGGAATAGAAGAGCAGCAACTGTTCTTGATTGTTTCTTGTCCAATTTTAGCATATCTTAGGCTCTTCATGCAGAGTTGTCTTGAGCTTTGATTGCAATAGAAATTAAATATTTTAAAGGGTGGCATACATTCTGGCTTGAATGCGACTCATGTCTAATTTTTTAAAGGTTTGATCCTCTGAAAACTCTTCCTTCGTGGCTAGGAACAGATGGGCTAATTGATTATGGTTATCTAATCTAATTGTTTATAGGAACACCTTTAATTCCATAAAGACAACAAATAAACCAAATAAAATTTTGAGGTTGAACTCAAATGTTGCTGAAGGGTCAGTCAACACTCAGACAGCAAATATTTTCACACCATAGCAAAATGAAAGCTAAAGACTATTTGTCAATAACACTGGAAGCTCTCCACACATAGCTAAAGGTACTTAGTAATATCAAGTTCATGCATAATAATAATGAGAGTAAAACTTAGCAAGTCCCCCAAAATCTCAGCATTCAAACAATCATATTTCCACCACAGGGTACACTGACATTGTCATTCCACGGCAGGCAACTACTTAAATGAATTCACTTATAATCAGTGTTGTCAAATATTGGTTATGGCGGCACCAAGGCGGATTGCGGTGGCGGATTTCTTAACTACCGTCATGGCTAATTTGTGAAGGGCGTTTATATGGCAACACTACTTACAATGTCTTGGAAGGAATTGTATAGAATTCAATGGAAAAGTTCCTCATACCGGTAACATAACTATCCTTTCAGAACCAATAATAAAACCAGCAACTTTAAAACTCAACCAGTAAAATCAATTAGTAACCAATAACTGGATGGATCATCATCAGAACTCAGAATGAATTCAGATCCTCACAAGAATATTCATGTGCCTCCAACAAAATGTAAAACAAAACTGAAATTCAAAGCATAAATAGTTCCCTAAAAGACAACAGTAACACAAGCAAGAATCCTAATACCTCCGGCCACCACCGAGGCCACCGCGACCAAATGGAACTTGTTGCACCGGGACGGGATCGACTTGAACAACGCCGGGAATATCCGACATACCAAGAGCGGCAAGCATGTCAATGGTCTCCTTGTCCACCTCAATATGATCGGTCCTGATGGCTGAGACATCCGGGACGAAGTCCATGCGGCGCTCACGTTCCTCTTCCTGAAGCTTCAAGGAGATCCTCTCACTGGACCTTTTGGATCCGCTTCATGAGATGAGTGGAGAATCCTGCGATCTTGTTTCTCAGCCTCTTAGAAGGGATCAGTGCCACCTCTTCCAGAATCTTCTTGTTCGTGTGGAAATCCAATGTCATGCGAGAGTAGTACCTCTCAATCACTTGCCGAGATGATTTCTTTACCGTCTTTGTTCTTACACGCCCCATTCTTGATTCTTCGACCTGCTGCTGCTGCTAAACCACCGCTTGTGGAGGAGGAGTTGGAAACGGCTAGGGTTAGCGTTGACATGCTCTCATGTAATATAATATAGGGTTGAAGAGAAATGAACATTAGTTTTTTTTTTTTTTGTCAAAAAAAAAAAAAAACATTTGGTTTTTGTATATGTATTGTTATGGATTGGGCTCCCATCTACCTGGGAAAATTATCGAAGCCTATAGTTAGGAAGACCTCAGCCGTTCAGATAGTGTGTGTGTTGTACTATTTGTTGTGAGCCGTCCAGATCGGATGTAGTTTCTTTAGAAAATTTGCATGCATTTTTTTATTGAATCTGAACCGTTTAAAGTGACTAGGATGATTAGTTGGTAGCCACGTATTTTCTAAAATAATGCGTGGCATTTTTTTAAGCCGACGTGGACTGTCTACGTGGACAACTCTTGATTTATAATACTTATGATAATAAATGTCAGAGTGTAACAGTCACATGTTTTGTTTCTTCACCTCGAGTGAGAGAGAAGGTTGAAAATGTAGTCCTATTGTGATACTTTACACCAATTCTATATTCTCCTAAGAATCCATAAAAGCTATGGGAACCATGCTCATCTGTGATTCCCTTTACACGACCAGTTTGCCATTCTTGAAGGAGTTTGTCAACCACATCACCTGATGGCAAGTTGTTGAAATCATTGTCTGTGAGGCACATTTGGTAGCACCCATTTGGATGAAGTGCTGTCCAAAGCATTATCCCATTCACAGAAGGGTGTGAAAAGCCTTCCCTCAACACTTGTTCCAAATAAATTGCCTACAAATAAACAGCGAAAGTCGTATCAAATCAGATACAGATATATCAGTTGTTCAATAAATCTAAAACTACATTTTTCTCCTATACTAACCTGTGTGTCTTTATCAAGTGTGTTGCTTATATCAATCTCAGTAAGCCAAATGGGAAGATCTAGTGTTGCCAACTTGTCTAGAATAGCTCTGAAAAGGGGAAGATTTGGTATTGTGAAATGCCCTTCCAAGCCAATCCCATCCATAAAGATACCATGTTGTTGTAGTTCCCTTATGCGTGAGATATAAGCATCAACTGTGGACTTTACATCACTGCATGTTTCCACAACATTAAAGTCATTCATAAAAAGTGTTGCTAAAGGATCTGATTTATGTGCTGTCTCAAAGAAATGAAACGTGGCATTAGGTCCAAGTCTTTTCTCATAGAAATCAAAATGAAGCATTTCATTGCTAACATCCCAGTGTATGAACTCTTCTTTGTATTGATTCATCAGACTTTGTATTCGTGAATTCACAGCAGATTGTAGCTGTGTACCAGTAAGGTTAAGAACCCATGCAGGAGAGTATTTAGGATCTTCCCAAAATATATTGTGTCCTCTAGCTATGATTTTGTTTGCTCTAATGAACTGCATCATTTGATCTGAAATGGTGTAGTTGATTTTGCCTTCATGAGGTTCTGTGGCGTACCATTTGAGCTCATTTTCAAAGACTGCTGCATTGAAACGCTTCACAAACCAATTCTGATATTTCAAGTTGCCAATAATGGTCTTTGCTATGGCAGATCCAATAGGAAAGTCTTTTGATATTTGCTCTGCACTGATAATGGCTCCTTGCAATTTCATTCCATCAGTATCTGCCACATGAATAGTAACAGCACGCTTTCTTTTCTGTCAAATGCACACAAGAGCACATTTAGATCAATTTTGTTTGGGTAAAGGGCCACCTAGTTCATAAATGTGTAACCTATGGAGCACCGGTTTTATTTTGAATGTTTTGAAAAAAATACAAGTAATTGAAGTGTCGGTCGTGTCGGACACCTGGACACGTCTTCAACTAGAAGTGTCGGTGCTACATAGTGTGTAACCACTATTATTACTATTGTCCCTTATTGTATCGAAACTATAAATTAACTGTTGAATGTGTGACTTTGATTTCTCACTTCGGTCCTTAAATAAGTTTGCATCGGGACTAAAATGACTAACGAAAGATACTTTCATATATTCTTTTTTGTAAATTTAAGATTTTTATGGACTAAAATGATAGTGCATTACATTTTTAGAGACTAAATTGACAGGTAACTGGATTTTGTTTGTTTAGTTGAACATTATAAGATAAAAAACAACTATGCATTCTATTGATTTTCTCAAATGAAGACTAAGTTAGTTTGACTCACAGTATTGATCATATACTGTTGATTGATTCGCCACTGTTGTTTGGTAAATGGCTGCAATGATAGGCTTGCTATATCTATGTTGACATCATTTCCGTCCGCATTCTGCATAAATTACCAAATATGTTAAACCAAATTACTACTAAGCTGAAAAGTTGTACTGCTTAATCATAAAATAAAGTCACCTTAAAGAAGATGATAGATGAATTTGAAGGGAATTGAGAAGAAATCCACCCTTGAGAAATGACCAGCATCCAGTCTTGGCTAAAACTGTCCCAATGCATCCATATGTTTCATTATCAATTTGCAGGCTGGCCCTTATCATAGCTGAATGTGAACCTTCAATCCTCAACCATGCTGTAATATGTGACCAAAACAATCAAAAAACATAAGCTAAATATTATTCCAACGATAAGAACAAGTGAGATGGAGCACTAACAAATAAAATATAAGATAACATCAATAGTCTCAACTTCCGTTGTAGTCTAGTTGGTCAGGATACTCGGCTCTCACCCGAGAGACCCGGGTTCAAGTCCCGGCAACGGAATAAGTTTTTTGTATATATTTTTTCTTGCTTTTTCATTTATTTATTATTACAACAGCTCAGATATGCAAGGAGTAACGCAACGCAAGACAGGGAGTGTAAAGAAGAAAAGCGAACCAGAAAAGGAGTAGAAGGTAGCCTGAGTGAGATTATAGAGTAGGAGTGAAGACGCGTTGTAGGAAGCAATAGCACCATCACCATAACCATGGGAGTTGAGAACTCCTCCTCCATATAGTGCCTTCTCTGGCTGCTCTTTGCACTGTCAAATTAAAAATGCGTGAATTTAAATAAAGACCCACTGCCACAGAGAGTGATAGTGTTTATTTTCATTTAATTACCTGGGTGTAAGCAGTAGAGTCATATAGGGGTCCATCTGCAACAAATAAATTAAAGAAAACCAATATGAATGAATGTCTTATTATTTTAAGCAGAGAAAAGATCGAGTAGGGATATATATAAATGAAGAACCTAACCATAGGAGGGAGAAACAAAGGAAACCCCCAATAGAAGAAGGAAGAAGAAGAGTATATGGTGGATACTAGAGAATGGAATATCTTGCATCATCATCATCCTTGGACTCGTTGTGAAAGAAACTGTTGAGGGGCATGTGTGTATATATAGAAACTGTCTGTGATGAGAACACGAGAGTAGAGAGGGAAGGAAGGAATGAGAAAGGACAAAAAGATTGTACTTAGTGGGAGAGTGATATCACAAGGGAACAGGGACCAGAGTGAGAGTTAGAATGAGGTTGAGTTGAGTGAGGCCCGTGCTCTCATGCTCTGCTTCACATGCCTACATATGTGATTGTGATGTCAAACTCTGAAAACAGAACTTGGCGGTGGTGGTGTCTGTCTGTCACTATTATTAATCTTTGTCACGCTTTGTTTGCTTCAGAAGTAAACGGAAAAATGAATCAATGGGATGGGGATAGCCATGCCTAATTATTCTTTTATTCACCTACTTCCTAGAAACAAACAAGACTACAAATAAATATTAGTATGACACTCAATTAGAAAAGAATAAATTTTGTTGATAGGTTGTTTTATAAAAACCAATAAAATCAGTCCTTACTATTGGTTACCCTATACGAGAACGTTGGCTCCCAGGTTCAAACCCGGGTATCAGTAATTGTAGTGTATGTGTGTGGTATTTATTTGTCATTTCATCTAAGTAGATAAAAAACTAATAAATTTTGTTTTTTTTGATAAATTTATAACCCACTTTCCTATTATACCCTTGATTGTTATTACATCTCACAATTATTTTTCTCTCTATGATAAATAATTAAGGTATAATTGAGAAACGTGTAATTAGTGTAACTTGAAATATACAAATAAGGGTTGGTTCGAATGGTAACTGGACTCGGATCCCACAGTCTCGAGTTCGAATCTTGGGTGTGGCAAAAACTATGTTGGGAGGGGAGAACCACGCAGACCGACAAAGTCGAGTGCTCGTGGCCAACCAAGTTCCCCAACGTAGATTAATCATCGGCAAAGTCGATGAAAACTGCGCGCCAATGACATGGTAAAAAAAACGTAACTTGAAATGTCAAAATGACAAATAAAAAGGAATAAATATTTTACAAAAAACTACCAACTAAAAAGACATCATTGATAATACAACTCAAAAATAATATTCATTCATTCAAATTGATAGAATACATCGTTGATAATACAAACTCAAAATTACAAAAAGCACAAAGGATGAATATACGAACAAAGTCACAACAGCCAAGTTAATAGCATAAAACGACAAAATACCTACAAATATGACAAAATAAAAGTTACCGGAGTGCTCATGTCTCCAAATCTGCAACTTTGAGGCCATTGTCATTGGTTGAATCTGCAATAAGTCGAAGTTGAGCTGCCGATCTAAACCAAACGAACACCACAACACGACGGTAAATCAAAACGTCACACCACGATGACAAACAACAATAGTACCACAACAAACAGCCGACAAAATGTTGAAAAATACGAAATATAAACGAGATCTATGTGATAGCTACCTATTTAAATAAAAAGATGGAAAACTGATAGAGGGTTGCTTCTAGGCCAAAAGCGCTCTAAAACCTATTAGAGTGTGATTTAGGCTAACTAAACCTCAAAGCGAAACTCATAAGGTTAGTATTGCCTCCCACTTATAAGTTCATTTGAGACCATATCTCTAGTCAATGTGAGACTTGAGTTTTTCCCAATACACCCCCTCACACCCAACACTATTGGGTTTGGTGCGTGGATAATAATGGTGGGTGGCCAGAAGGATCTAAGATGAGCTCACGATACCATATTAGAGAGTGTGGTTTAAGCTAACTCAACCTCAACCAGGATTATAATGACCTCTTTTCCTTGAACACCGGAACGGAGTCCAAGACCCCTAGAGCAAAAGAATACTGGGAAGTTCTTCAAAGGAGTATACCCCTAATGAGTACACTGGTTGTGCTTGAAATTTTCGATTCTTAGCATGAACTTCCCAGTATACTCATTAGCTAAACCAGATACATCTGGCACGCGCTCTACTTTATACTATGATATGATGTCGATTTCTCCCACAATGAGCACATTGTAGAGCTCTCCACATCCTTTTAATTAGATGTCCTATTCTAACTTCAAATACGGGAACCAACCACTCTAGAGACTATAGTCTAGACAACACGAAAATGGCACATGAATTGCAAATATCACAACACCATTCCTTTTCAAGATCAATAAATATTTTCCTTTAACTGCAGTCTGGTCCCCTCTTTGATGCTTGCCATCATCAACCCCCGTCCAAATTTGTTGACTTCTGCTACATGAAAACAACATAAATATCATTTTCTTTGTCAACAACAATTTTTTTAAATTCAAGTGTGAGTAGTTAAACTCATATCGACTACGAATGAATTAAATAGAGGACATATATGAGATGCGACTCATATACTCAGTGTTTTAAGGTTTTGGGTGAAAATGTTATATCCAACCCCAAACCTAAGTTTGGTTGCGATAGTAATAACACTGGACCTTATTATTGCAACATAAGATTCAATAAAAAAATGGACTATAGGTGGGGACTTTCTCCTTCATAGACAAGCAGAGCACAATGCTTAAGTAATCGACCAATCAACAATTTATATCAAATACATCTTTGGCCGATCGACATTTATGTCAACATTTTATTTTATGCAACGTGTTCTCACAGGTGAGGAAATTTTGGGCGAGTTTTACATGGGTCTAACCCATCTCTAACTTTTGTCTAGAGTACCATATTTGATGCTCTACATGTCAAGTTAAGATCTAGTTTAAAGATAGGACCGAGTTGACATAAAACACAATATAGAAATGAAATTATAAGATAATCGTTCAATGTATAAATTAAAATCAAACGATGAAATATTTTTAGGATAGTGTTATTACATGAAAGTTTTTGAAACCTAAACACGACCCTTAAAATAGTACCTATTAGTTGGAATTTCACTTAGGATTATGCTTTTGACACGTGGGTTAGTTTTCTAAAAAGTAAATTAAAAAAAATAGATAATGTACATAATTAATCCACGGGTCTTGGTGTGATTTGAAAACAGCAATGACCACACTTATGGACCAATACCTAAATTTTTTTCTTTAATTTATATGTCATATTAGGATTTTATTATATTTTTGTTTCATTTTACTGCCTTTTGTCTTTATTTTTATGACATATAAATTAAAGAAAAAAATTTAGGTATTGTTCCAACATTGTTATATCATAGTTTGCTAATACACAAGTCTTTGTTTCTCTAAAAGTATGTGAAAGAATAAATTTCATCTTAGATAACTTAGTAAGCAATTAGCTCATCTGTTACTAGCCACGAAGGAACAATTTTCAGAGAGTCAAACCTAGAAACAATTAGAAATGAGTCGCATTCAAGCCACAAACTTGACTAGAATAATCATCTTAGTATAAGGGAAAAAATAGGTCACTAGTATTTCTCAAGACTACATGTAGTAATTGATACTTATTAAAACAAATAGCCACAAAATTACCAATACTGCGTTTGGATCTATGTCAGAAACCAAGTGGACGTGTGACAACTTAGAAGCTTCAAGTTGAAGCTTTCACGGTAATAGGTAGTTAGACGCAGTTCAATCATGGTTCAAAGATGAGCGAGAAGGTTTTTACATGCATTTCGTCATCTTAATATGTTTCATACGAAGCTTGAGCGATTTGCACATCGAATACTGATACACTCATATTATATAATCATTAAGAATTAAGTCTATCAAATATGAGGATAAACTCTATTGTTTTCCCTTGTTTGATGATGATATTTTTGGTGAACATCGATGATCTCTTTTTAATTGAAACAAAACAATATTGTTATATGCAGGTCTTTAATCATGTGATTTATGTCTAAACCAAATTCTGAATTGAATTTTGCTCTCAAACCAACATTTTTTTAAGCATGTAAAAGAATAATGAATAAACAAATCTACAAAAAATAATAATTCAATAAATGTCATTATTTCCCTTTCCTACTATGTATTTAAGATTCAATATTGAAAAAAGAAAATAGATAAAGGAAACCATTGTGAAACTTATCAACTAGCTTCCGAGGCTCTCCATTGTAACTCTATTTGGATTCGACCATTCTTAGAGTCTATAAGATGGTACCTCTCATTGATTCTCTTGTTAGAAACAACGTCCGCAAGACTAATGTCGGCGTAACCCAGTGTTTCCTAAAGCCAAAAGAACAACAAATTAAGTCAAATATAGTCTCATCAAAATACCATGAAACACAAATTAAAAAATTGGCATATATTTAGGCATTGGGGTTAAGCCCTATAGTTTTATAACATATCCATGCAATAATGTTCCATAAGTTTTTAGTCCTTTCAAACATTTTGAGGCTACATATGACACAACAAAACTTTTTACACACACACACACACACACATATATATATATATAGAGAGAGAGAGAGAGAGAGAGTGAGAGAGAGAGAGAGATGATAAACTATGTACCTTGGGGCGCAACAAGTTTCGTGATGAAGTACTAACAACCTCTACGTGTACTTTTTCATTAGTTGGAGGCTCCTCCACCATAAATTGGAACTCCTCTTCCCACCTTGGATCTCTGTTCTTTTTCATGCTCTATATAACAATAAACATATATAGCACCACCAATATCATACCATGTAGAAACAGCTTCAGATCAAATGTGATATGAGTCCTATTATCTTTTTTCAAAGAGACAATCAGTATGATTATTTTTTTATATTATTATAGGTAAATGTTAATGGTTTGTTTGTAATTAGTTAGGGGATTGAGAAATGTTAGATTCCAACATTTGAATCTAGACTTCCTTTATTACAACTCTTTCATGTCTATTAGCTCGGCCAACTAAACTACCTTCTTGGAGGGAGAGACTAACAAGTACGATTGATATGTAAAAAAATTAATTACCTTGGTCTTTTTCTCTTCCCCTCTGAAAATAAGACGAACATGTGGATTGGTGTGGTACTTTCCTTCAACTTCTTCAGCTTCATGGACTATGACTACAAGCAGACCTCCACCTAGAGGAGTGCCCTTGGGGAGCTTTTTGAACCGACCGTGTCTCTTCAAAGCCCTTGGCCAAGTCTTCCTCTTTGAAAGGTTTATATGTCAACTCCAAAACAATCTGCCCACGTGCCTTATCATTTTGTGCATCATTAGGATCCATGTTTTTCAATAGGTCAAGAGTAAAAACTTTAGGCTCTTCAGGGGTAAGTTCTTTCAATTGAATTTCATTCATACCCATCTTGTCATGCTTCCCAACCTAAGCACACATACATAATCAACATTTAGTATTTCAAATGCTATCATCGCCTTAAGTCTACTTTACAATAGACAATACAGTTTTTTGTTCATTGAATAATTGATGTATCTGGTGTATATACCTGCTCCCAGTCATAAACATGGAGATCTAAAGCCTGGGACTCGGGATCTTTAACGACCAAATTGAATTCCTCATTCCATTCGGGGTTCAAGTTTTTGTGCTTAACGGTGGTCTTTTAGATGGCAAGTTATCCCGATAAGCTTGACTTCACATAAAAGTCGAGATGCACCAAGAAGATCCTTCTTTTTAACTTCATGCTCTCTCAACACCTTTGTATTTAAAATTCCAACAAAGTCTTTTAAATGCTCTATGATCCCCATAGAGTGCATAAGAAGAAATAGATAGAAGTTAAATTTAATCGCGAATATGTAACTAAATTTATTTATTTCACAAAAAATGAAAAACCTTACTTTGTTGGATCTAAAATTTGAACTTCTAAAGTTTTTGGCCATAGATACATGTTTGCAACTTGATCTTTAATGAGCTCCTGAAAACAAAACTCTTTAAAGCTCTAAACCTCAACCAATAAAATAGGAGGAAGAAGAAAGAAAGCAAAACAAAAAGATATGGTAATGTACCTGAACAAACCTGTAGAGGCCAGGAATAGACATAACATCATTTCATGTTTTTTGCAGAAAGTCAACATGTGGCTACAAGAAAATAGAAGTCAAAACAAGGTTTACTCATAAGGTTGGGGACAATATGACAATTCAATTATGCATGGAATAGAAAAAGAGGTATACTCGGAAAGTAATCATTTCCAAAGTAATGTTTATGTGGACACAAATATTTTCACATCATTTGAGCACACACACACACAAGATGTGTCTAAATATTTATGTGTGTACCCAAATGATGTGTCTATAAATATTTAAGTCCACATAAGAATTAGTCTCATTTCTAATGCAAAATCCTGTATCGTAATTATATATCAGTCTTTTTTTCCGATAATTAAAATAGTTCTGTTGATAGAGCCTAGCGCAAGTAAATAAAAGTGGCTAGGAGAAGATGACCAAAGCTAAAATATACCGATACAATCGATGAAAACAACCGAGAAAACACACCTAAACAACCATTAAACAAGTTGTGTCACCAACGCAAACACAACAAACACCCAAACTCCAATAAGATCAAGCAATCCAAAAACAAAATGAGGGGAAAACCTACACTAAGGCAACCAAATCACCAAAATACACCTTATAAAAACATGAAAGCAACCTAACACTCATATCAGATATGATCGAAAATCCACCAACGAAATTACTAATACCAAACCAAAAAATGCAACTTACAAGACCTTCTAAAAGGGCGCCAAAACTCTTGAATAGCACACCACCCACAAAACCACACCTTGAGAGAAAACGCCAAAAACACAATGAGGCAAGACTCCCTTAAACCCCAAAAAAAGGAAATAGAGACAGAAAACACCAAAGGGGTACACGACTTAAAAAAGCACAATTGCGACATTGAATAAGAAACAACAGAGGACCATTTGAAGCAAGTGGAGTGAACACCCGAGCACTTGAAACCCAAAAGCTCAAAACACACCACACCAAAGAACTCAAGCGGCGGGAGGCGGAGAAAAGGCCACGCCCAAACAACTTGCATAAAAGGAAAAAACAACCACCTTGAAGCAAAAACACCCAATAAAACCAAACTGAGAAGACAATAGATCAATCTTCCATGGAGAAAAACGCCATCTGAATACTCCTCGAAACTGGCAAGTACTTCTCCACCAACACCTCTCAAAGAATATGAAAAGCAACTAAATCCAATAAGAAATCTGACTACACACTAAGTATCGCCCTTGTTGATTCACATGCAAAACATCTTTCAAAGTATGTAGAAACTGAATGAAAATCTGAAAACTCGGATGCAAAATACTCCAGAAGAACTTAACCTGCTTTAGAAATGCCATAATGTATCTAATGAAAGCAGAGCGGTGGACTCAAAATCTTTGGAACCTGACACCCTTGGCGAGGGCCACGACTCTGCTCTCAGTTTCCATCTAGATTGTGAGCTAGCATGATCACACCAATGTGAATCACACCTTTTGTGGCCAAGCATGAGCATTGAGCCACTGGAAGAATGCATTTTGTTCTCACTTTCCCAATTTCTGGGAGATCTTCCTAGCAGATCTTCTAAAACTCTGAGCAGCGTTCATCACCCCAAGCACCACCACACCTACCACCTAGCACTCCTTGAAGATAACACCAACTCAATATCATCCAAAGAAGAAGCAAACTCTTGTTTCCTATCTTAACTCCCTGGGATTAAATCTGGATATGAGATTCATATGACAATCGGGCACACAAAAGAACGTTGCATCAAAGTATGTGGCGCCACGGCGGGGGAAGGAAGTCGTGCTTGATTCGTTGAGACTAGACAAGTGGAGCATAACTTGAGAGAGAAAAGAGAGCGGGGCAAAGGGTGATGAAAATGGGAAGGAAAGTGGACAGGGGAGAAGGAAGGGAAAAAGGAGGTGGAGAGGAGGAAAGTGGGGAACGATGGGAAAAAGGTGAAGAGATTGTAGAGGGAGAGGGGGTAGCCCCAAGGCAGCTAGAAGGGGCCTCGTCCCCAGTGACGAAGCTCAATGATTGAAACCCAAACAACGTTGTGTCTCTCGAAAATCCAAGCAATGTTGTTTACTCAGACCGTATTATATATCAGTCTCAAAATGAAAACATTAACTACTTCTATCATCTTGATTCCTGCCAAAATAAATACCAACCAGAATCTACTATTTATGGTATAACAATGTTACCTTAAACATGGATAATATTAATGTAGGTCACAATCAATATAAAAGCAATATGCATGCTCAATTGCTAGTGGCATCTGTATGTAAAATGCTTTTGCATGCATTCAAGTTGTCAGTAATTGGGGAAAGTAACAAATAACCATCACAAACCTTTTCCATGAGAGAGACATAGATGTTTGCAAAACAAGGAAAGCTTGGAACCAAAGGCTTCAAAGTGATACGAGGAGCAAGAAAAACTTGTAAATCTACAACCTGGAGATACCTAAAAGTTTTAGCATCAAAAAACATTTATACTTCTTCAAATTTTTCCTCATTTTCTTACTCTCTTGTACAAAATAAAAAATTACCTGAATGGTTGCTTTCAACCCAAATGCCTTAATCGCAATAGTGACGTTAGGATTTCCAGCCCACTTTACGGAAGGCTCCATAATTAACTCCTTTTCATCAGTCGTGTAAACTTTCATTCCTATTGGTAAGAAAACACACATTGAACAAAAATTGACGAAAAAATCCATATAAAATCACAAGCTAGTTATCAAGAAATAAATCGGATTAGGACACCCCTAGTATCCTAATTTTGATATACATAAGATCTTTTGTTTCTCAAAAAAAAAATCTATCTTATGCATAAAACAAAACGAGAGTAAGTTCAAACTAGAAAAACCTATAATACTTGATGTCCAAATCAATTAACCTTGAAAAGTTGGTGGAAGAGACCCTAGTGTAAGCACTTCAAACTCTACTGAGTCAATTTTATATTTAGGGATCTGCTCAGCAATTATGGGTTTTGCAATGTCCTTTGCAGTCTTACATATTGCCTGAATTAAAAAAATATGTAAGATAAAATGCACAACCAAGAAAACAGATTAGGAGAACCAAAAAAATTTACATTAATTGAAAAGGGTTAAGGAAATAAATATAAATATATTCACCTTGTCAAGGTATGGCCACATGTATTCTATAAGCTTGTTAAGCCAGTCAACCTTGAGGAAAGCAAAAACAAATAATAATGAATGAAGTTCTCAAAACAAAGGGAAATGAAACAAATTTTAGTCAATGCTTACCCGATCAAAGTCTGGATTTTTAATCCAAAGTGGAATCTCAGGAAACATTCGCTGTAGAGTTTCCAATTCTTCCTCCGCCAATGGCTTGATTTCGGGATCCTATCCAAACATGTAAGGAGTCAGTACTTTTTTCGATAAGTATAATATCATTGATACGATATAACTTGAGCATCACTGTGAACACATTCTACTCATGAACAAGAATGCGGAAATTTCAAAGATTATAAGACAAGTCATATTCACTCAATATACAACATATCATGTAACGTTGGATCAAAAAATGTTTTGCTTGAGCCACAATGAACCAAAATGACCAGATCATATATACATGCATCTAAAGAAAAAAAGAAAATATAGTTTTGTGTGTTAGGAAAACTAACACATATATACCTTAACATCAAGAGGTTGAAAGTAGATGAATAGGAAATAACCCGCAACAAGACCAATGGAAATTCCTATTCCAAAACCAAAAAAGCCGAAGATAGTACCAAAGAAACCCATCTCAATTCTCAAATCTGACAATGATCTCTCTCTCTGACTCTTTCCTCTTTCTTTTTAGTAACTGTAAAAGCAAAACCATTTTACAGAAGTGCCACCTTTAATCTCTTCGAGGTCTCCTCGGATCACCATTCCTCCGTTCAAACCAAACGTGTAATTAGACCCACTTTTTAACAGTAATTATATTATAAAACTATAAATAAAAAATTAAATATAATTAAAGACCATTTATTCATAACAAACTAAAGCAATGAACCAATTAAGCAATTAATCTTGAACGTAAAGTTACTATCAACCTATATCTATATCTTTCTGTCAAAAAAAAACTATATCTTCTATATCTATTTATAAAAGAAGCTTGGATTATATATGATGATGTTACCTTCGAAACACTCCTCATTCATTTATAAAAGAGATTTTAGTTTTAGCATTTAATGTACAATTTGTTAAATATCAGTTTTCTTCTTTTATTATGAACACGAAATAGGTTTTATTTACAGTTTTCTTTTAGTTTTTAGAAACGTGCACTTATAACAATATCTAATTTAACTCACTTATAACTGTGTGTGTGTATATATATATATATATATATATATATATATATATATATATATATATATATATATATATATATATATATATATATATATATATATATATATATATAGAGCGTACTGAGTGATTACTAGTTCTTACTAGTGATAAATGAGAACTAATCATTATAACCGTTAGATTAAAATCAACGATAGATTAACTCCACAATTAGAAGATGTTGTGTGTGGTTGTTTCGTTTTTAGTAACAAATCGCATGTGAACCTATAATTAAGGAAACAACCACATCGGAGAAAGAAGTCATTTGCATGTGTTGTCAATGTCAACTATAGCAAGTCCCACATCGGAGAATTGATAAAAGAAAAATGAGTGAGGTCTATAAATATAGTTTGAGAGGTCGTGCGATAGTCTATTAAAGTGAGTGTTAGCTATGTGTAATACATGCACGTCGCACGCCGCAAAATTGGGGGAAAACCACTATACCACCTTTAATTTTATTATATCCCACTCTACCACTTTTCTGTATAGTTTGGTGAGGAAGTATCAGGAGGTTCGGTGGGAATATGATCAGAAATGGGTGTTTGATTGTTGATTGGTTGAGGTGTGAAGGATAAGGGAGGTGAAAATAATGTAGGGGTTGGTAATTGAGTGGAGTCTGAGTATTGAGTGAGTTTTGAGAGTACTACAGTGTTTGTAAGTCTGGAATAAGGAAAGCTAGACTAATGAATAATAACATTTTTAAAAATATAGATTCGACCATTGGAACTGGGACATTTGAAGCCCTTATGAGAGGGTGAAGGATCTATATTGACACATTATTCACTGTGAAATTGTATTTTGTTTTTGTTGTAAGGAGTGAGTAGAGAGAAGCAGGAGCACCCAAATGTTCTAAGTAAAGTTTAATAATATTTTTGGTTGTATAATGATTGATATAAAGGAAGGAAGGGCTTTGGTAGGTATTCTATGGACAGAGATAGTAAAACTGTGGTCCGAGAAGGAGATAAGTAATGAGGCATGGCTTAGTAAAGTCAGTCCCATTTCGACTACTTGTCTATGTGAGTGTTGCCTGTGTGAGTGACATTTGACGGTGCAGTGTGCACTAGATGTGCAGAAACAAAAGGCGTGACCAATTCTTGGAGAAACTTTGTCTAACAGTGCCCCATGAACAGATAAAAGTGATTCAAGTTCAATTAAGCCAAAGTTGTCTAACTTACCATAGTCTACTAGAATCAGTGAGTTGTATCTTCAGGCAATCCATCGAGCACAACATCCAGAAATGTGGTCTCCAATTGCAGTGAGAGATCCAGCAAGAGTGCGAACTCGTGTGACATACTGCTGCAATTTTCCTTCTTCGTGCTTTTCAATTCAGCATGTAATTGACGTGTCTTCGCCTTCAAATACATGTAGAAATGTTTGTGGATCGTGTCCCAAACTTGATACACATGGTGGCAGTTGAGAGCTGTAGTCATAACAACATCAGAGAACGTGGAGAGCAGCCAAGTGAAGAGAGGTTGGTCCTGCACCAGGCAACGTTCATAACTTGCAGAGATTGTGTTGTCGAGTTGAGCTTTGGTGGACTCAAGTTTTGGAGGGATTTCTAGATTAATCAAAATAGATACAACTTGTGAGTAGTTACAACACCTTCATCCTCCTGATTCTGCAACTGAAATTTTTTGTCATCAAGCTTGATTGACAATTTCGAACTTGTAACGAAATGCGAAGAGGAGTTTCCATTGTTCTGAAAAACAAATGGAATTTCAAAGGTTTGTGTGTTAATTTCGAATTCAAGTGTGGTCGCCATTGATGAAATAGAAAAAAGAGTTCAAAGAAGGAATGGAAGCGTGAGGTTGATGATGATTCCAGAACCGATGATGGCGATTGATACCATGCTAAAGTTAGAGAATCATCGAGAGAAAAAGGTAATAGAATTCAACTGAGTTGTAACTGAAAAGTGAAATGTATTGAATAATTTTCTTAGTTGAAGTTCAGTTACATCGAAGCTTATATAGTAGATAGGAGAGTGCTAACTCAGCTATGCGTCGGCTTGCCACATTAGCAAATATGGTTGCAACTGTTAAAAAAAACAGCTAAGCTACGGACCATGATTCTCTCCATTCAAAATTTTCCGATCCACTCATACTGTCACTTTAATTAAAGGTGGAGATTTGATGATGTTATTTTTTTTATGGCTACAAATAATACCTGGCCAACATCTCATCCGGTCATAATTATGACCGGAGAGAATCCATATCCGCTTAGCTACTTGTAAGAGCTTTACTTCGAGCTTCACATTACATTGTGCATTACTTTACCCTATTAAGGGTGCATGCATCTGCCACAGGATTAGCCAATGAGATGGTTTTCTTAGCTCCTTGGTGCGAAACGTTTTATAGGCAAAACAGAGCTAGCGGAATTTTATACAATGGGTATAAATTTTCGGGGTGACAGGAAAAGGACGTTGACGGATTGGACGAAGCGTGCACCAGCTAGCTAGTTCACTCAGTGTTTTTATTTCAATGAATCTTTTTTATTATTTTTTTTGACAACGTAGGGATCCAAGATCCATCAATGTAATGGCAAAAAAGAAAGTTACGTTATAAAAGGGTGTAACGTAACTAAACCAGTATTTCTCTCTCTGCTCTTTATTATTTGTTCCTTCCCCTGTTATTATTATTATTATTATTATTATTATTCCTTAGGGTTTTCATTTCATGCAACGCTTTCTTCTTCTCTGCGTACACTAAACGGGACTTCCAATTCATTCATCAGCGACCGAAGGAGATTGAATTTGCACGATTAGCAGTGGGATTACCAATTCGGGATTGAAATTAGGGTTTTGATTTTCGGTCAAAAAAAAAAAGAAGAAGAATATTGATTGAGGAGATTGATAACAATGAATCGAGAAGAGGGAGAGATTGGTGAGAGAAAGTAAAGGGGTGTGTGTGTCTTTGTATGGAAACTCGTAGCCGGAAGCGGGCGGAGGCTTCCTCAGCTGCCCCTTCATCGTCGTCGACGGGTCGCACCACTCGTTCAACTTCGACCAAACGCTCTCGTCTCTCTTCCTCTTCTTCTTCTTCGATCCCAAACACCACCACCGTTGCCGTTAACACTCGTTCCCGTTCATCTGCTAACAACTCTGCTTCTCCAAATCCAATGGACTCTCATCACGCCAGCGAATCCTCTGGGTCTCGCCGTGATCGCCGCGGCAGGAATTCCGACAGGGATAATTCTGACAAAGGGAAAGAGAAAGAGCACGATGTTAGGGTTAGGGATGGAGAGCGAGAGCGAGAGAGAAGTTTGGGGATAAACTTGGAAATGGGAGGTGCCGGTGATTACGATGACAATGATAACGATAACGACAGTGAGAGTGGCGCCGGAATGTTTCACGAGAATTTGACTTCTGCGAGTAGCGCCCTTCAAGGTCTTCTTCGGAAACTCGGTGCTGGCTTAGATGATTTGCTTCCGTCGTCGGCGATGGCTGGTTCTGCATCGTCGTCTCATCAGAATGGCAGACTTAAAAAAATTTTGTCTGGTTTGCGTGCCGACGGGGAGGAAGGTCGGCAGGTTGAGGCATTGACGCAGCTCTGTGATATGCTTTCGATTGGCACTGAAGATTCTCTTAGTACGTTCTCTGTTGATTCCTTCGTTCCCGTGCTCGTGGGATTGCTTAACCATGAGGGCAATCCTGATATAATGCTTCTAGCCGCCAGAGCGCTAACCCACCTTTGCGATGTGCTACCCTCTTCCTGTACCTCTGTCGTTAGTTATGGTGCTGTGCCGGTGTTCTGCGCCAGATTGCTTACCATAGAGTATATGGACTTGGCGAGCAGGTTGTTTCCTTATCAATGGCGTCTTACATCATTAATTAATGTATTGGGAAAATGGGACAAACGTTACGTTTTTCTTTTTTAAGTTGAATTATTTTTTGGAAATTTTTCTTATGAGGTTTCTAAGTCATGGTGTCCGTTTCTGTCACCGAAGTGTATGCATTTGTTTTAAATGACTTATATGTCTTGAAATGAGGTTCTCATTAGGTTTAGAGGGTGCTCTGCTTTGTCCTGAATTCTGATTAGGGTGATTGTTGACTTGACATGAACAGTCTCTTCAAGCGCTAAAGAAGATTTCTCAGGAGCACCCGACGCCCTGTCTTCGAGCTGGTGCTCTGATGGCCGTGCTTTCTTATTTGGACTTTTTCTCAACTGGAGTTCAGGTAAACTAAATCCCGACATCTAGAGGATGATTGTAATTTCGAACTGTCTGTCACAACAATTTCACTATTCATTTTGCACTCAGTACCCTTAACCAGACATAATTAAATGTTTCAGAGGGTGGCATTATCTACTGCTGCAAATATGTGCAAAAAGCTTCCTCCTGATGCAGCTGACTTTGTGATGGAAGCCGTTCCTCTTTTGACCAACCTCCTTCAGTACCATGATTCCAAGGTAAGGTCAATTTTGTTATCATACATGTCTTGATGGAGTCTGGATTTTCCTTGATACTTGGTAAGTTTTAAGGAAATTTTGATTTTGAAATCATGGTCACTTAAGCTGATGGTGTCAGTCATCTATTCATGTACTCATGTTAAGATAATGTGGTAGAGAGAAAACGTAGAACAGAAAGAAAGTGATGAGTTAAATCTAAAATTCTATCATGAGTGTTCCAATCAATACATAGAACCACACCTCCTATATATAGATGCGAGTTTAAGGGATAATAGGTTCCAGTAGTATATTATGGTTAAGTTATAAAAGTCGGGGACTTAATTGATATTAAGTCGTAAAAGTCAGGGACCAAATTATGACATCAAGAATTTGAGGGACTGAATTGAGTTATGTTTAAAAATGTCAGGGCTAATTAAAAATATTGTTAATATCAGGGACGAAACTTAGTTTTTTGAAATTTGAGGGACCATACTACTAACTCAGTTCATAGAAGTCTAACTCACATGTAGACATAGAAGAATTTCAATTAATCTGGATAGTCTAATTGTAGTTTACCGTACTTGATCCTGATACTCCAAGACACCCGTCCTTGGTTGGTGTATTACAAGTGTAGGATCACATCATTGGTGCTTTTAGATATTGATTCCAGAAATATGTTGAAAAATATGGCATCGATCAAAAGACCAACTCATTGAGGTTGAGCTGGGGCATGCAGAACTTTTAGAGGTTTTCTAGAGATCAAGCTCCACGTGTTTTGTTCTCGCTTCAAAAACCAGGTTCTGAGCTTGAGTCACTCTACTGTGACAGTACACAGTAGGAAGTGGTAGCTTAGTGAAAGAATCTGAGTCCACAAAATTTTGAAGCCACATGGACTAGGCTCCTATAGTCAATCTTGCTGAAGCGAGCAACCATGTGATCCCTCTTAGACCACCAAGAAATTAGGTTCAGTCCTAGAAGGATACACACAAGCACCAGATACAGTAGTCACTGGTCACCCGTCTCTTAGCTAGCAAATTTGCCGAGGCTTGCCGTGAATTATAAATCGAGATGGTAATAAATTTGTGGTTCATTTCCATTCGAGATTGTGTTAGAACTTATCTCTGGACTCAACTGAGGTTCTGTCTTGTATTGCCTACTATAACAAAGGGAAAAAGGGAGAGCTCCTCCACGATATAAATAAAATAAGTAAAAGGGGGAGGAGGAGAAGAGGGGAAAGCAAGGTAATTAAAACCGGGCCGGACATTGAACCGGCAAAGCAAAGCGTGGTTCAAGGTTCTCGGGTCGGACCGGTTGAATCGGGGTTGAACCGGAATTAATTAAATAGATTATTTAATATTTTTCTTCAAATATATAAGGGATAAAAAACAAAAAAAACCACAATATTCATAATTTTACACCACAAAAAATTAATTAGGCTTAATTTAAGTTCAACAACACATCAAATCTATTTTTAAATATAATTTTTCAACACAAATTTTTAAATAATAATGTAATGGATTGTAATTAATAAATAACTTAACCTGTACAAAAATAAAATGGTTCATATGTTGATTTGGGTTGGAGGAATAAAAACTAAAAAAAAAAAAGAGAGGAGTGGGGTTTGTCATTTGTGGTGTGTGTGTGTCAGTGAGTGTGGTGTATGTCATGAGCTGTCTAAACAGCAAAGAAGGATTTAGGAATCTTGAGCTATCTAAAGTCTAAACACCAAAGAGGAGCGGTGCTTGTGCAGCAGACACGGCAAAATAGAGAAGAAAATAGTGGCGAAATTAGAAGAGGAGGAAGAGAAAAGGAAAGCGGGTTCAAGAAGTTCCTCTCTCGACGCCAAAGAGATCTTCCATTGGTGGTGATGGTGGAGACAAAGAGAGAAGAATGACAGGGAAATGGAGGAGAAAAGCGATGGAGTATGAGTTATATTTAGTCCCACATCGGTAGACTTGAGAAATTATAGATGTATACAAAGCTTATAAAAAGCAAGCGAAGTGGCGTGAAACAAAGCGCAGTGCAAATTTGCTGACCGCTTAAACCGTACTTGAACCCGGTTTTGTGTGGTTTTCCCGTTTTTTATCCGGTTTAGCGGTCCTTTAGCCGGTTTTGTCTCTGGGCGGTTTTCAGAGTCATTTCAACCGGACTGGCCTCCAGTTCGGTTTGGCGGTTCAAAGCGGAAATAGGGGGAGCCGCTTCCATAGGATCCCAGAACCGGACATGAAGAGAAATTTGAATGAATAAAGCAAAGTTTGGCGGTCCGGTCCGGTTTTGGCAACCTTGGGGGAAAGGGAAATCAAAGAAGTCTATAATCTAAAAGAGATCAACAATGAAAATAAAGAAGCAAAAAAGGAGAAGTGGGGGCGTAGATAATAGCGAATAAGAGCCCCCTGTTCTAAGAGGAAGGAAAAAAATTCCTTGGTTTGATGACTACAAAAATAAACTTTGATAAAGCGCTTGATATTGAAATGAGAGTTTGTTTGCGATTGATGAGAACACAGGCATGAGTAATCTGGAGAAACTAATAGGTTTGGGAAGGTCTATTCTAGAAAGGGTACAAGGGTAAATATTTCCAAGTAGTCCAAAAAAGAAGAGAAGGGCCTCCAAATTTGATTTAATATGTTTGTAAGCATGGTTGTATATTTGAAACAAGTTCGGTTCATAAGCCGGTTTGGGATGATCAATGATGTAGTCCAAAAGAAGAGAGAAGGGCCTCCAAAAAGTGAAGGTTTGCACAATGGTGAGATATATTTCCCATATACAGGAGAGGATCTTTCAACTAAAGGTATTAAGGAATACATGATAGGCTATAGTCAAATACTGAGAGAAACAAATCTCAAGCCATGGGATCCAGGTTGCAATTGTTATACTTCAGACATAACTTGGTCATTGTGTTTTCAACTATGGGATCAGGGGAGAAAGACCGTTAAATATGTTATCCTTTCGATACCTTCACCTCGAGGACAAGGTGAATTTTGAAGAAGGGTAGTATTGATGAGAACACGGGCATGAGTAATCCTGGAGAAACTAATAGGTTTGGGAAGGTCTATTCTAGAAAGGGTACAAGGGTAAATATTACCAAGTAGTGGAGGAACCTTGTAACCAACTTGATGAGTTAGCGAGAGAGAGATCGTAGGGGACTCACGCCTGGGACCTCATGCATAGTTCTTTGAGGAATAAATAGGAGGAGTGAGGTAAGAGAGGAGGCTGGTTTTGGGATTGGCTTGGGCTAGGGGTTTGGCAATTGGATTGTCATTCTCATTGTTTCATTGTTTTCTTTCTTTCTTTCTTTCTTTCTTTCTTTCTCTTGTAACTCTTGTTTAGAGGTGATATCAGTAGATTCAAGACACCTATATTCTATCAAATACACACTTATTTTGTTCTTTAGGGTTGAGATGACTTTTGGTACCTATCGCGATAATCTAGAAAAAATATAGGGTTGCGCAAAAGTTTTAATAATCGATATAACACTACATTTCTTCACCTATGATGAGAATGACGTGGAATGGGAAGGCTCTTGAAAAGTGTAAGCCCTTGATTTGTACTTTGTCCGAGAGACTATTCCCTTTTTACAATCTCATCTCACAATTTTTAACTATTGGTATGTGAGTGAGATGAGAGTGAAATGTAACGTGTCACACGTGTAAGCCCTACTCTGCCACGTATTAAGCCCTGCTGTACATCTACGTCAGCTTAGAGTTAACAACGTTAACAAAAACTAACAGCGGGGGCCTAACTAGAAACGGTCAATATCTGTAAGGGCTATTTTAAAGTTTTTTTACAGGGGTCTAAATGGGTTATGGGTATATTTGCAGGGGCTAAACATATATTTGAGCCAAAATAATATGGCAAAGAAACTCTAGGATAGATAGAGATGAGTTGAATCAGAAGTTCTATTATGAGCAATCCATTCCAGTCAATACAGAGAACCACACTTGATATATGTGGAGTTGAATACTTGAATTAAAGGATAACGGATTCCACAAGTCTTTTTATGGTTACTTACAAGTCTAATTGACAGCTAGACATAAAAGAATATAGATGAATTTGGGTTGTCTAATTCTGCTCCTTTGTAGTTTACTCATTTTATACTCCAATTGTTCACAATATTCAATTGTTAATTTTGTAGGTCCTTGAGCATGCCTCCATTTGTTTGACTAGAATCACCGAAGCATTTGCATCATCTCCAGACAAATTAGATGAATTGTGCAATCATGGGCTGGTAGCACAAGCTGCCTCCCTCATTTCTACTAGCAGTTCTGGAGGTGGGCAGGCTTCTCTCAGCACATCAACATATACTGTAAGTGTAGTTTTTGCTACCAAGTTGTAAATATGATGTTTTCACATGTGATGGGTTGTACTTGTACCATTGTACCCTTGATCTCATTGACACATGCAGGGTTTGATCCGACTTCTTTCCACGTGTGCAAGTGGGTCCTCTCTCGGAGCTAAAACGTTGCTTCTCCTTGGAATTAGTGGCATTCTTAAAGATATACTATCTGGTTCTGGAGTTTCTACTAATGCCTCTGTTTCACCTGCATTGAGTAGGCCAGCAGAGCAGGTATTCTGTACTTGTGTTCCTTAAATATATACTTTGATCTCTTTATTGTTCATTTAGATTGATTGTGAATTTAAACGCACCATTCATATCTTGAAAAAATTTCAGTTGTCTTCTGTGAAGAGATGAATTATTCTAATTCTCTTTTCTAATACTTAGATATTTGAGATTGTAAACCTGGCAAACGAGCTTCTACCTCCATTGCCACAAGAAAGCGTGTCTCTTCCAGTCATCTCTAACGCATTTTTGAGAGGACCTGTTGTGAAAAAGTCTACTGCTAGCAGTTCTGGGACACAAGAAGACACAAATGGAAATGTTCATGAGATATCAGCTCGAGAGAAAATACTAAATGATCAGCCTGAGCTACTTCAGCAATTTGAGATGGATCTCCTCCCAGTTTTGATGCAGGTTTAATGTTGAAATTTGATTTATACTTAAATTGTTCAAAATTTTGCTTATAGATTATATATTATTTGTGATTTTTTTAAGAAAAATTGTTCTTTCGTATTGCTCTTTTTCTATTAACGTTTCTCCTTGTCTGACTGATAATATTGGCCTTCTTTCAAATAGATATATGGTTCCAGTGCTAATGGTCCTGTTCGCCACAAATGTCTCTCTGTCATTGGAAAAGTGATGTATTTCAGCACAGCTGAGATGATCCAGTCTTTGTTGAGTGTGACAAACATATCAAGGTATCCAGAACTTTAGTTTGGTTGCAATCACTCTATATGCTGAGTAGAATCTTATGCATTTTCACTTTGATGATATAGTTTCTTAGCTGGCGTTTTAGGATGGAAAGATCCGCATGTTTTGGTTCCTTCCTTGCAAATTGCAGAAATTCTTATGGAAAAGCTTCCTGGAACTTTTTCTAAGATGTTTGTCAGAGAAGGTGTGGTCCATGCAATTGACCAACTTATTTTGGCTGGAAATTCAACTAATATCACCACACAAGCATCATCTAGAGAGAAGGATAACGACTCTGGATCTGGATCATCATTTCGCCCTAGGCGCTATCGGTTACGTAGTGGTAACTCAAATCCCGGTGGTAATTCCATGGAAGATTCAAAAAGTCCAGTTCCCGTTAATGTAGGTTTGCCATCAAGTTCTGTGGAAACTCCAAAAGTTAATTCAAGTAGTCGGTCATCAGTTAGCTCTGCTGCTAAAGCTTTTAAAGACAAGTACTTTCCTTCTGATCCCGGGGCTGTTGAAGTGGGTCTTAGTGATGATCTTTTGCACCTGAAAAATCTTTGCACAAAGTTGAACACCGATGTTGATGACCAAAGAACTAAGGCAAAGGGAAAAATTAAAGCTTCTGGATTTAGTCTGGACAATAATTCTGCTAATATGGAAGAGTATTTGATTGGGGTGATTTCTGACATGCTAAAGGAGCTTGGCAAAGGAGATGGTGTGTCTACTTTTGAATTTATTGGTAGTGGTGTTGTTGAAGCTCTACTGAATTATTTATCTTGTGGGTATTTCTCTAAAGATCGAATTTCAGAAACCAATCTGCCCAAGCTTCGCCAACTAGCACTGACGAGGTTTAAGTCATTTGTAGCTGTTGTACTGCCTTCCAACAGTGACAATGGGGTTGTTGCTCCTATGACTATCTTGGTTCAGAAGCTTCAAAATGCTTTGTCCTCCTTGGAGTGTTTCCCTGTTGTGCCACGTCCATCTCGGTCAACTAGTGAAAGCGCGTCTTTCATCTGGATTAGGTACATTATCTGAGCCCGTCAAGTTGCGTCTCTGTCGAGCTCAGGGTGAAAAGTCACTTAAGGATTATTCATCCAATGTTGTAATGATTGATCCTTTAGCAAGCTTAGCAGCCATCGAGGAATTTCTCTGGCCTCGTGTCCAGCATGGTGAATCTGGTCAAAAGTCTACTGTCCCTGCTGAGAATTCCGAATCTGGAACAATTGCGGGAGCTGGTGTTTCTTCTTCTTTCACTTGTACTCCCCCCACTGCCCGTCGTCATTCTACTAGATCCAGATCTTCTGTTAACATAGGAGATACACCTAGAAAAGAAATATCTCAAGATAAAAGCACGAGCTCATCTAAGGTCAAGGGAAAAGCTGTATTAAAGCCTGCACAAGAGGAACCAAGAGGACCCCAAACAAGGAATGCTGCACACAGAAAAGCAGCTCTCAACAAAGATGCTCAAATGAAACCTGCAATTGGCGACTCAACATCTGAGGTGTGCTACTGATTTTGGAAATTATTCACAATAATTGAATGGTTATCATTCACATTGGTTTATAATATTAAATTATTTAATCTTTGTGGGGTTCTGTTTAAAATAACTTTCAAAGTGAAAAAAAAAACCGAAGAGATACTTGGAGTCCCATTTTTGCACAAATAACCTCAAAGGGAAAGCTGTTATGTTCCATTTGGTGTGACCACACCACCTTAAGAAGAGTTTCCGCGATGCGGAGTTTTCGTCAAATATTATGCTTTCTCCTGAAATATCTAGATTATGTTGCTTTTTAATCTTACAAATGACTTACCTCCATTTTATTTTCTTAAATTGCTATAGGTGATTACTTATGATCACCTAACTTACGCATCCCTTATAAGATAAGTTTACCCCAAGCGCTCTTTTGAGCATTTGTCTTTTTCCACGAATGACTTTAGTTAATGCATTTAATTGCTGTTGGCTTTTGTTGGTATCTTTAAAAATGGTGCTTTTAATTCATCGGTCTCTTGTTGTATCTTACTATTAGTAATGGCTCACTGGCTTGGACTTATTAAGTCCTTTCTACCTTTGATAATATTTTTCGATGCTTTTGTGAGCTAGGATGAAGAGTTGGATATATCTCCTTTTGATAAGGCTTTGATGATTGAAGATGAAGATATTTCTGATGATGATGATGATGAAGACCATGATGACGTATGTTTCTTCTTCTGCTAAGATTATATATTATTGTTGCACTTATTCTTATATTAGTATCTCATTTAAAAAGTTAGAATTCTGTTAATATCATCGTTACTTTTCTGACTTATCCATTTCTTTTTCTTCAGATTTAATGTGGCTTTTGGTATGTTAAGATTATATATATATATGTAATTTATGTATTATTATTATTGATGTTTAAGGTTAGTGTAGGCAGACAAATTAAGAATTATTTAACTGATATAGAATATTATTATATCTATAGACTAAAAATACCTTATTGAATCCGCATTGACAGTCCACCATAGGAACCTCGTGAAAATCAAACATCATCAATCTATCTAAAATCTTCTTTATTTTATTTGAAATAGTTGTTCATATAATTATTTAATAAAGGGTATAGCTGGAAAAGAAGAACCTAATAGACTTTGGATTTCGAAAACATCATTTAATATGAAACAAAAAGAAAAAGTTACTTAAAACATCAATAGTTAAAAATGGGGACAGTATTTTTGATAAATTTTATCAAACATAAATGCTAACAGGACCTTAGATTTCTAAAACATCAATAAATACGAAACAAGAAAAAGCTATAATATCCATAGTTTGAGAATGAAGGAAGCATTCCTTATAAATTTCATCAAATACAAATGCTATTATTATGGTTTTTGTTAGTCATTGTTATCATGATGATCACTAATACTTTTGTACCACGATTTAAAAATGTCATTTAGCTTCACTGTATCCGTTCCCACTTTTGAGTTCATCAAACAAAATTGCTCACTGTTTCCATTCCCACTTTGGAGTGTTTCCCCGATTGGATGCTACTCCTTTCAGCCTTATTTATAAGCAAAATTACCTAACTTCACACGAGTAAGAAGTTAGTTAAGTTGGTTTAATTGTCTTGATTTTATCCTAGAAATGAGTTATAATTATTAAAAGAGCCTTTTTTTTTTGTCTTGAGACTCTGCACTCATCTTGGAATTAACTAGTTTTTTTTTTGGAACAATGATGTTAAATAGGATTTGGTTACTTTTGCTTACATTTGAGGACCTGATTTTTTTTTTTTTTTTTTTAAATTCTAAATAAGGCCTTAGGGAGTATCATCTAGTTATGTTGCATCGATTTATGTTGGCAGCTGAATTTTATCAAACGCATGCAGATTGCAGATATTGTTTCTTATTATATATTTCAATGATCGCCATTCGACACAACCTCAGCTTGGTTGATTCTTTTTTCCATGCAGGTGCCAGAGGATGATTCTCTTCCTGTTTGCTCCCCTGACAAAGTACATGATGTGAAATTGGGTGAACTAGCTGAGGAAAGTTCTGTGGCTCTTGCAAGAAGTGATGTCCACACTAATGCAGAAGGGGGTTCTAGCAGCAAAGCTGGTAGAGCGAGGGGATCTGACTCTGCTGATTTCAGGAGTGGCTTTTCATCTAGCTCAAGGAGTTCATTGTCATTTGCTGCTGCCGCTATGGCTGGACTCGGATATGCTAATAGCAGAGGTTTCAGGGGTGGCAGAGATAGGCATGGACACCTGTTGTTTGGAAGTTTTAATGATCCTCCAAAGTTGATTTTTACTGCTGGTGGGAGGCAGCTTAGTCGAAATTTGACTATATATCAGGCAACTCACAGACCACTAGATGAAGATGATGAAGATAGGTATGGTGGAAGTGACTTTGTTTCCAGTGATGGAAGTGGTCTGTGGGGTGATATTTACTCAATCACTTATCAGAGGGCAGAAAACCAGACAGATAAGGACCTTACAGGAGGATCAAGTACAAATACTTCAAAATCTGCCAAATCTGGATCTGCCTCAAAGTCTAGTTCTGAAGCTAAGTTGCATCAGATATCACTTCTAGACAGTATATTGCAAGGAGAATTGCCCTGTAATCTAGAGAAATCTAACCCGACATACAATATTCTGGCACTATTGCGTGTGCTGGAGGGTTTGAACCAACTGGCGCCTTGTCTGAGGGCCCAAATGGTTTATGATCGTTTTGCAGAGGGGGAAATGTTTGATTTAGATGAGCTAAGTCTTACCAGTGGTGCTAGGGTGCCTCTGGAGGAATTCATAAGCAGCAAGCTTACTCCAAAATTTGCTAGGCAAATACAGGATGCACTTACACTGTGCAGCGGCACTATTCCCTCTTGGTGTAACCAGTTGACTAAAGCCTGCCCTTTCCTTTTTCCTTTTGAGACTCGACGGCAGTACTTTTATTCAACAGCCTTTGGGTTATCTCGTGCACTCTATCGACTTCAGCAGCAGCAAGCTGCTGATGGTCTTGGATCGACAACTGAAAGAGGTATGAGAGTTGGGAGATTGCAGCGCCAAAAGGTTCGTGTATCTCGAAATCGCATTTTGGATTCTGCTGCAAAGGTTATGGAGATGTATTCCAGCCAAAAAGCAGTACTTGAAGTAGAGTATTTTGGTGAAGTTGGCACTGGCCTGGGTCCCACACTTGAGTTTTATACAATTCTAAGTCATGACTTTAAAAAAATCGACTACAAATGTGGAGATCTTCAGAAAAACAGGAAATGGAAGTTGATGGAGATGAAAATAAAATCAAAAGCAGTGAAGTCTCTGGTCCTAATTTGACTGGAGCTGGGGAACTTGTTCAAGCTCCTCTGGGGCTGTTTCCTCGACCTTGGCCTACAAATGATGCATCAGAGAGTAGCCAGTTTACCAAAGTGGTTGAGTATTTTCGGCTGCTAGGCCGTGTGATGGCTAAAGCTCTTCAAGATGGGCGGCTATTGGATCTGCCACTGTCTGTGGCATTTTATAAGCTTGTTGTCGGCCAAGTATGTTTGTGTGTTAACCATTTTAGTATCTTGGACCAGTCAAGTGTATATATCTAACCTTCAGTTTGTTTTAGGATCTTGATCTGCGTGACATTCTTTTCATTGATGCGGAGCTTGGGAAGACTTTGCAAGAGTTGAAAGCCCTTGTTTGCCGGAAGCATTATATAGAATCTATTGGTGGTAGCTTTACTGATGCAAACACTAACTTGCATTTTCGTGGCACCCCAATTGAAGATCTCTGCCTTGATTTTACACTTCCTGGTTATCCAGAATACATCTTGAAACCAGGAGATGAAATTGTATGCTGTTAAATCCTCAGCAATTCTATAGATTTTGGTTTGTGTTATTTAAATCTCTTTTAACTTATTGTCAAATTCTCAGGTTGATATTAACAATTTGGAGGAGTACATATCCTCAGTGGTTGATGCAACTGTCAAGACTGGAATCATGCGACAAATGGAAGCATTTAGAGCAGGGTTTAACCAGGTTGTATGCTAGTGTCAGTTTAACTAAAAGTGCGTATATGGATTGTGTTGTTTTTCTTAAAGGTTTCCCACCTTCCCTTTTCCAGCAGAAAGTAAATAGTTTTTCAACAACGCCATAGTTCATATATGCAACCACCAACTCTTTTCCTCTTAATTTTACTCTCCAAGCAATTTGAGTTTGATAACATGGAGCTCTCATCCTTCTGCTTTAGTTGCTAAGCCTTTGAAATAGAGCTGTTGAGTTTACTTGGTGCATGGATTAGTTTGGTAACATCTCACTGTGATTTGGTGCTCTTTTTGCCAAAATGTTAGTAGATGCCGACCCTTTTTCCATGCACAAGAAGAATTTGCTGTGTTTGGTTATCGGATATCAAGTACTATTTTTGAAATGAGTGCATGTTGATGGTTCTATGGATGAGAGGAGGAGGATATATGTTGGGGGGAATGTAGTTAGAAATTTGGTGCATTACTAAACGTCTCTCACTTGCACACTTGTGCTGTTCAATGCAGGTTTTGATATTTCGTCTTTACAAATTTTTAATCCCCAAGAACTGGACAATTTGCTTTGCGGACGCAGAGAGTTGTGGGAGGTTTGTCTTGCTCAATTTTATTATTGCTTTTAATAATAATTAAAATCATAGAACCAACCATCATAATTGTAAGTTTTCTGTTTTGATACATTCTCTGCAGGCAGAGACACTTGCTGAGCATATAAAATTCGATCATGGATACACTGCAAAGAGCCCTGCCATTGTTAATGTATGATTGTTTTCCCAGATTATAAGGACTATAAATGTATTGTGGGAAATTTTGGGTAGCTATATTTATTTAATAATGTCCTGTTGGGTGCTATTTCAGTTACTTGAAATCATGGGAGAGTTCACACCGGAACAGCAACGTGCCTTCTGTCAGTTTGTTACTGGTGCACCTAGGCTGCCCCCTGGCGGGCTGTCAGTTTTAAGTCCAAAACTAACGATTGTGAGAAAGGTATTAGACAGACTTTTCATAACGTGATGTCTATACAGAGTTTTAAGTCCAAAACTAACGATTGTGAGAAAGCTTAAGTTTTTTACTTGACATCTTTTTCTTTTGGTGTATTTTTTTAATATTTGTAACCTCTGTATTCACGGCGCTGTTTTTTTCCGTCTGGGTGCAGCTTTCATCAACTTCAGTTAATACTTCATCCAATGCAAACGGGCCTTCAGAATCAGCAGATGATGACTTGCCTAGTGTAATGACATGTGCCAATTACCTGAAGCTTCCTCCCTACTCTACCAAGGTATTGTGTCCTGATGTGAAATGATTTTTGCACACGTCTTCACACCATTCCTTGCTCCGTATTTGGAGTAAAAAGTTTTGGAATTTGTTTGTTTTTCTGCCCTCATTATCCATAAAGGAATGGTGTAACTAAAATGGTGTCCAAATAACATAGTTGCAGTACCAAGATGCATCCTATGGTTACTAATTTTTGATTTCCAATTTAAACAGGAGATTATGCACCGGAAGCTACTCTATGCAATCAGTGAAGGCCAGGGCTCCTTTGATTTATCATGATCTTTTGGAACTAACCAACCTAACCCTGGATGTTAATAGCAGAATCATGGTTTATTCTCGAGGCTTGTTATCTCTTGGTTGCATGTACTGTCCTCTTCACTTCTCAAATAATGGACTCATTTTCGCTGCGCAATACCAAGAAGATGTGGCTCAATTCAGGTGAGATGATCTTTTACGTCAGTAGAATTGGATCTCAATCTGTTCTGATATTTTTTAAAAATGACTGGATAGTGCTAGATAAATCATATACACTAGCTGCAGCTTGTGGACAGTTTGTACTCCGATGCTCTTGCTCTTCTTTTTTGTTGTTGAGAAACTAATATATATTTTTTCCACCAATGGCAGTTGGATTTGTTCGCCACATTTTCAAGGTACAAGCAAGGGATTTTACGGAGCTTTTTTTCCGTTTCTAATTTTATCTGTTAGAACGTGTAAATAAATAGGAAGCTGAAATTTTGATTTCGTCTTTTTTTTAAAGTTTTCATTATTCTGTTTGTGAGTCAAATCAGTGGTAGTTACCACCATGTAAGAAACGCAGCTAAAGGGTAGAGAAATAATTTAAAATATTATGCATTATTTATGGTCTCATTATGAGCCCATTTGTTACCGTTTATTTTTTTAAAAAAATAATCACTTATTACGACATGTTGTCCGTTTGTAACAGATTCTTAAAAAAATGAAAAGCTAAAAATAATCTAAAAATTGTTTCATATGAGAAGCTGTTTTGAGTAGTTTCTTATGAAAATCAGTTTTTTAAGAATGATTTTTTTAAAAAAATAAGTGATTTTCAGTATGTTACACAAACGCAAAACTGATTTTGTTGTTACGGATTAAAAAATAAGTGATTTTGTTACACAGACACAAAACTAATCTCTAAAGACTAATTTCTAAAATCTAATCTCTCAAAACTAATCTTTAAATTATTTAACAACAAAATCACTTATTTTTTAATCAGTAACAAACGGACCCTATATTCCTCTTAGTTCTGATATATGGAGCTCTATTATAAAATGGCACTGGTTTACACTACCCTTTGTAATGGGGTCATTAATGGTCACAACTTGACTCCGATTCTACCTTCATTATCATTGTCTAAAAGGCGAGTCAAGGGGTAGTAGGGTTTCAATTGCAGCGACCAAGGATGATGACTTCAAAACCAGGGTTGAAACCATTTTGCGTTGCTTCTACATGCATGTATTGCTGTTGTTAGATTAGATTGACTGTGACCTTTGTTGCTGTATCGGTGCAGCTTTTGTCCTTTAGAATCTCCACCTTGTAAAACCGTTATGAGGCATGGGTTTTGTTTGGGTCAAGATGAGGCATGGGTCTAAAGATCTTCGGTCTTTAAAAGGCCCATGCATATTTCACTCACCCTACTCACTACACCTCCCAATCTTTGTGAAATGATCAAAATATCTTTAATGAATAAAAATTAAAAATCATTCTAGTGTGTTCCCATTTTTTTCTAGGATTTCACTGGCACGACATCATGGTACAGAACCTGGTAGGATTTCATGGTGTCATGGCATATGTCTTGTGACACACCCCCATAGGTTGAAAATTTAACATATACGACATTATGTCTCTGAATGCGTGCAGTTTCATGCTACCAAATGCAGTAAATCCTGCAATTAATAGGTACGGTATCATGATACCGTACCTGTTAAAAAATATTCAATTTTGCGGTACTTCTAGTTAACAGAAATTTTGCATAATGGGTTATGCATTTGACGAAGAAAATTCTAGTATAAGATAAAGAAACAGATATAATAATTAATTAAATGTACAAATATGATAATTAACTAAAAGTACAAAGTATTTCGTACGAGTTACAAATAATTCGTTAAAAGTAAAATTCCATACAAAGTCACAGTCCGAAAAAAAATACTAGGCCTGCCTCGCCCATGTCTCCGCTGGTAGACACACCTGCTAAATTGGTCGAATGACCTCAACTAAATTTTAAAGTAATTATAATACATACCTGAACAAGTGCATTGTAGCCAGCAACCTGCCTATATTTGTCTTTATTGGCATTCCTAAGCTAGTCATATAGATGAGTAAGGGCCAATCCCCCCATGTGTTGCTGCCGGTTTGCTCCAAGTCAATGAGCATTCTAAGATAAGCCACCTTTACCTTGGACCCCGAATTGCCGGGTGAAGATGGTGGTGCCCAACAAGTATAATGAGATATGCGAACAACATGCTCCCGCCATTTGCTCGTGGATGGCTGAAGGGTATACCACAGTCTTCAACCCATATAATCCAAGTTAAAACGCGGTCTTAATTTGAACATTGTGGGAGAAAAATATTTACGATGAGTAAAAATTTGAAAGCTTATTATAAAAGTCGTTACTATCATTTCCATGTTTTTCAACCAAAAATATTTATATATAATTTGAAAGCTTTTTATAATTTTGTCTATTTTCAAATAAGTTTTTTTTGACAAATTCAAAAAAAAGTTAATTTTAATTTTCGTATAAGTTAATTTTCGTACTTTTTAATTTTTCTTTGCGCTAAAAATGCTCTTCTTTTCAGTTTTTTACATTTAATAGCACTATCTTAGTTATTTTAATTCTAATGCTAAAAGTAGGGATAAACTCTTCTCAAGAAAATGGATGTAGTTGATAATGAATATATGAGTAAAATTAATATTTTTCTTTTGTCCCTTTTGATAAATTTCTACATTTTAAGAAAAAGATTAATTTATTATTTTTACTTTTGTTGCACTGAAAATGTATTTCTTTTCATTTATTACATATAATAGCACTATCTTACTACATTTTTTATAGTATTGTCAATCATTTTTTATCAAGAACCATTTCATATTAAATGAAATTAAAAATTATATATAAAGAATTAGTTTTTGATTATTATCATTTGTTAATTTTGATTTTAAATTCATTTCTTTATTTTCGTTTTATTTTGAGTTTCAGCTTTAGTTTTAATTTAAATTTATAACTTATTAGTTGGAGATGAAAATAAAAAAAGAAATAAAGATAAATGACTTTTTGCTTTCTACTATTTATGTTTCTTCATACACATTATTTTGTTCCATTATTAACATTCATAACCATACAAATTTCTCAAACTCTTGTAAAAATATTTTGCAAAAAAACTTAGTTGTAATAAAAATTTTCACGGTGTAAATGAAATCTGGAACAAGAAAAAAATAAGTAATAAAAGGAAAGAAAATGTAATAATAGAGTTATTTTAATTCTAATGTATGAAAATATGTGTAAAATGTTCTTTGTTTATATATTTAAAAAAATTTCAGCAATAAATTATTGAAGAACTTTCTAAAATTTATTTCACTTTTGTAAATTATATTTTTAAAAATTAATCTCATAAAAATTATGGACAATTGTTTATATTAAAAAAATGACTACACTATATATAAGAATATTGTCAAAATTAATAAGTTTTATATAAAAATCGCAACAACATCTTTAGATAATATTTAAACAATTTATTTATTTGTCAAAAGAAACATTTATTTATTTTAATATTTAAACTCCCTCAAATTTTTAAAAAAATAATATTATTCCAACCTGTGTCTCCAGAAGAGGAGTTTGAGTTTGACGTGCATGATGTTGATTTGGATTGATTCAGGTATTTTTGACTATGTGATTGTTTAAATCTCTCTGTGATTGTTGTCTAGTTTTGTTTATTGATGAAGTCTCAACATCATTACTAGAATCTATTTTTGACTATGTGATTGCAATTTTGTTAGGTGTTGAGAAGCAGATAGACTTGGAGAAAGTGAGAAAGAACAGAGAGTATATGGTAGGGCAACTTATGGAATTCATCAATTAACTGGGACTTCATTCAAGTTCTATATGTTCATTTTGCACTGAACTTATTGGTTAATATTACGTACATAAGAAGAGTTCTGTTTTCTATTTTATATTCTGAACTTATTGGTTGTTGTAATTTTCTGAACTTATGGTTGTTGTAATTGAACTTATTTTATGACGTCACAAGCAAGGAATTTGAAGTGATTGGATGCTTTATTGGTGTGATTTGTACAGCTTACTTTATAGAATATTTGTTGCTTATGTTTATTTGATTGTTTTTAGGGCTGATGGCTTGGTTGAGGCCATGAAGTTAGGTGGGCCTTTTTACAAAAAAAAAGGAATTTTAGGGCCTATTGGCTGGGCTGGGCCCATAGGGCTTTATGGGGCTTGGGTTAGTGGGCTTTGGGGCCCATGGGCCTTTTGGCCCCTAGGGCCATGTGGGCTGGGGCTGGGCTGGCCCATGTGGGCTAAATTGACGACTCTACCTGTGTGTTCCCGTAGTCTAAAAAAAATACTTTTTTATCCTTATTCGCCTTCTCCGAGAGTTAATTTTTGGGTTTTTTTTTCATACCCCCCTTCCTCCCTCACACCCCCATAACCCCCAAAAACCCACAAATACCTTCCACTTTTTATAAAAAAAATTTTCATTTTCCCGGATTTACCTCAAATTATGATAAATTCGGTTAAAAAAAATGAGTTTCTGGGATCTTCGTGGGGATTTCCGAATTTACCACATACGCAGGTAAACTTAACATTCTATCATCGGCAAAAAAAAATTGTCTTCATTGTTTTTAGAAACGTGTTCTCTTTAACTAGATTTTCATTTATTTTTTTCTCTATTACAATCGACTGACAAGAAACTTTTTTTCCATCATTTAAATTACACAAGGTCATGTGAACAAAAAACGGATTTGATTTTAAAAAAATATAGTTAAATTCCAATGTCTTTAAACTTGGTTCCCCTTGCATGGATTTACAGACTTGATCACAATTTCTTTTTGTAGAGACTAGTGTAATTAAAAATTGTAAATTGCAAATGATTAATAAAAATAGTTCATAATCATATGTTATTTATTTATGAAATCACCTAATATGTTGTTGTATATAGAAGAAACAAAATGAAGTACGTTGTTGTCAAATGCAGGCATTAGAAGGAGTGAATGGGCAAAATGACGATCATTGAGCTTCTGGATTCTTTATCGATCTAAACCAAAAAGCCAATTGATCTATCTATGTATATATATATCTAGTAGGAACACTTGACTTGGATAGCGAGTGTCTTGACCAAAGCTGCTGGGCAAGCATTATTGTTGAAGATTGCATTGTCGACTGCAACAAAGCATCCACCTTTCCCTAAGCATTCCTTCTCCACAATCTTCTTAGTAGAAGCAGCATCACAATTACCCTTTGCAAAGCTTCCACAGAAACCAGAAGGGTTGCCGAAGCTGGCAAATTCGACAGCAACGATCCTCTTACCACTTGGACACTTGAGTGAAGCTTGTGTTTTAAGAGCTTTACCAACAGCTGGTTGGAAGGTACCTTCCCTAGATTCCCATGCGTTAACATGTGGAGGATAATTCTCTTTGATGGAACTGCATATTGTGTCTCTATGAACAGTTAGGATCTCAATTTTTTCTGGTGTTGCTTTCTCCTCTTCCAAAACAACAAGCAAATTGTCGTGTTTTGGGTTAAGATAAGCTCTTGGGATGTGGTACTCTGATTGAGTGGGTTGTCCAAGTGGAGAAAGGAAGTTCATCCAGTGTCTTCCAATGCTTTTACCATTTATCCAAATCATACCCTTGCCCATCCCATTCATCCTTATAGCAACAGGACCTTTTCCCTCTGGGGTCACAAATCTTGTCTTGTACCAGGATAGAGCACGTCCAACTCCTTTAACGGGACTCCATTTCACAGTCTTTGATCCCTCCTCAGTGAATATATTGGTATACTCACCCTTCAGCCCAACCCTACTACCCCAACCATTCCTAGTGAGATCAATAGTTCCAGTGTTGAGGCCAAGGATGGATATAGTCTTGGGTCCTGCGTATCTGTGTTCCATGTAAGCTCCACTGTCAGGTAGTCCAACTGTGGCGGCCAAGATGGAAACATAGTTGGTTCCAACCCTGAGAGGTGCAGGTTTCTCGAATTCAAAAGATTTTTCTTCATGGGTACCGTGACCAGATCCAATGAATTGTGAATTTACAAAAGCCAGAAGTGAGTGTCCAAGACTCATGATACGAAGAATTGGAGCTGCTCCACTCTTAGTTGGCAAGTCTTTTGCACTCAACTCGAAGCTAGCAGTGTACCATGCATAATCAGTGGTGTCTTTCAACAACGAGTATAGCTCAGCAGGCACATTTTGGGTTGGTGGGAATTTCTTGGTGGTCGGAATACCCTCTCTAAAAAACTCCCACTTATGGTTGTTTGCAACTGCTGACTTCACGAATGTTCTTGCACTGTGTTGTGAAACAATGTGTTGTGTGTTGTAGACGACAGTTTTGCAATCAGGAAGAACACTAATGGAATGTGCAGGTAGAAAGTAGTTAGAACCTCTGAAACTAATGGTGGCGTCTTGAGTGGTGTGGTTGTTAGTGATGAAAGCTGCACAAATGTTTGATCCTGGTTTCTCAAATATTCTAACTTCGTGAAAGGCGTTGAGCCTTTGGACAGAAGGAACACCACCAAATATAGCTTTCCTGCATAGGTTTAATGACTTGTGTCCATCCCTTAAGTGACTCCATTTGGGTTCTCTTTGCAGACCAAACTCATCAAGAGGTGCCTCATCGTAGTAACGAGTTGTCGTAAATGCTGAGCTTGTTCTTCCAAAGTTTGTTCCTCCATGGTACTGCAGCAACCATGCCATGCACAACATATATAAGATTGCATTATTAAATCATAAATAAATGAATATATAGTAATCTATATACCATATAGTAGTTGACCAAATTTCCATTCTTGGAGAAGAAACGAGCAATTGAGAAAGCAATATCTTCTGCGGATCTTTGAGATATTGGGTCTCCAAATACTCTGTACCTGTAATTGCAAAAATTGATTGATTGTGTATTAGCTAGGTTGCTAGTATTGTATTCAATTAGAATTAATTCATGTATGTATGCATAGGAAGGAAGGAAGGAAGGAAGGTAGTAGAGTAGTTACTGAGCAGTCCAATTTTCAGTCCATAGAGCAGGCTTGTATGGTTTGTTTGGACCTGAGAAGGTATCACCACAATGTCTTCCATTGCATGCATTGATCACTGGATCGGGAGCGTCTTTCTGCTTGCACATGAGCCATGGAACTCCAGCATTTTGTGCGACAGCCATATTTGCGGCCCACTGCACATAACTGTCACCTTTCTCTTCATAGGCAAGCTGGATATGGTTGTACTCGTTTTCAATTTGTGCCAAGATGATAGGGCCTCCTTGGGGAGCAAAGAGCTTCTCATCTTTCATCATTTGTATAATCTTTGACACAAATGCCTTCATGTGTTTCTTGTAGGGTTCGTTATCAGAACGGAAGATGATGCCTGGCACCTCTCTTAGCCAATATGGAAGTCCTCTGAAATTAAGATACCACCAGGATATCAGATCAGATCAGAACAAGAGAGCATTAATCAATATATTTGTGGTTAAATCAAATCAAGAGCTAGCGAGATCATAAATACATACATACCCGTGATTCCATTCTGCTTGGATGAAAGGTCCAACCCTAAGGGTTACGTACATTCCTTTCTCTTGAACCAGCCTAATGAACTTGACCAAATCATAGTTGCCTGTGAAGTTGAACTGCGTGGGAGGGATCCAAAAAGGTTGGTTACGATCAATCAATCAACCACATATATATGCCTTAATTTGTAAAGAAAATGTTAGATAATTAATACCTTGCCTTGCACAGGCTCATGAGCATTCCAAAACACGTAAGTTTGAATAACATTCAAACCTCCACGTCTTGCCTTTTCAAGAATATCTGGCCACATCTGCACGTACGACACGACCAACACCATTGATATTGAATCATAGTATGTTTGTTTTAATTTGGTGAAAATGAATGAATGAATGAAGAGGAATGAATACATACATCTGGTGTGCTGCGTGTGTAATGGATGGAACCAGAGAAAAAGAGCTCGCGTCTTCCATTGATAATGAGTGACTTACCGTCATAAGTGACTTTTTGAATTCCAGTAACACGTTGCTTCATGGCCTTACCACCTGCATTGGCGATGGCAGGTAAGAGTATAATGGAAAGGAGGGCAATGAGAAGAATATTGGAATGAGTTATCGTCATCTTATATTATTAGTTTGCCAAAACACAAGACAACAACGTCAACAACAACAACAAAAAGGTGATCGAGCCTCAAGACACAGGGGTGCCTCGCTCCTTCTTAGTTAGAGGAGGAGGTGCCCAGAAGCTAGATCACCCTCTTCATTGGGGACACTCATATATTGGGACAACCCACCCAAACATAGTCTCAAGGTTTTCAGAAAATATCGGCTTTCCGTTGCAAATTATTGGTCCACCCTTCTTTTCTCTTCCTCCTAAATGCAGCTCTTCCATTCGTTTCGTTTCAACTTTCAACAATTCCTCCTCACCTCACGCTACCTATTTTTGGCCATCACATCACATCATCACATTAATAATTAACAAAAAATTTAATGGAGAAATTACACTTATCATCATCCTAGGTTGTTTGGTCAAAAATAAATAAATCATCCTAGGTTGTTTGTATGAGGGATTTTAGTAAGCGCCTCCAACCAAAATTATGTTGTTTGTATGAGGTATATTTAGTAAGGCTAAATTTAAAAATTCGAAACACCTTCTAAAAGTTGAGAATTTGAAATTCCACCTTTCTACTTTTTATCAAAATATTTTTTGAAATATTAATTTATAGATTTTGGAAAGTTTTTAGCGTGTAAGGCCTCACAAATGACAAAATCGCTTGTCACTCGATTTTAAGATAAAAAAAAAAAGACAAGTTGTTAATTTAGTGATTTTTTCAACAAATAATCACTACAAGAATTCACTGTATTACTGGCGGACTCAATCCCCTAGTAATGGCATAAATCAGCCAGAAATTACACTTTCTTCTGCAGTTTAGTCCGCCGTAAAAACGCCGCAGTAATGGTTAGTGGTGATTTTTCATTTAAGATTATCGGCGGATTTATCGGTAAATTTCGCCAAGATTAAAAAAATTCGCCAAGAATCCGCGATGAGTTCTTGGTCAAATTCGCCAATAATCTATTATATATATTTTTTAAAAATATTTTAAAAATGCTTTTTATATTTAATTTTTTTTTATAAAATGCGTTTTTATTTAATTTTTTTAAAACTAATTCTTAATATTTAGAAATGCGTTTTTTTATTTAATTTTTTAAAAACTAATTCTTAATATTTAAAAACTATTATATATATTTAATTTTTTATTTAAACTAATTTTTTTATTTAATTTTTTATAAAATGTGTTTTTTTATTTAAAAATACGTGGTGGTGGAAGAGAAGAAAAGAGAAGAAGAGAGTGGAAGAGAAGAAGAGAGTAAATGAGAGAGAGTGGAGTGAAAAGAAGAGAAGAGAGAGGTGTGGTGGTGGTGGTGGGGTGGTGTGGTGTGGTGGAAGAAGAAAAAAAAAGAGAAGAAGAGAGAGGAAGAGAAGAAGAGAGTAAATGAGAGAGAGTGGAGTGAAAGAGAGAAAGAAGAGAGAGTGGTGGTGGTGGTGGTGGTGGTGGTGGTGGTGGTGTTGGGTGGTGGTGGTGGTGTGGTGGTGGAAGAGAAGAAAAAGAGAAGAAGAGAGTGGAAGAGAAGAAGAGAGTAAATGAGAGAGTGGAGGAAAAGAGAAGAAGAGAGAGAGTGGTGTTGGGTGGTGGTGGTGGTGTGGTGGTGGAAGAGAAGAAAAGAGAAGAAGAGAGAGTGGAAGACAAGAAGAGAGAAGAAGAGAGTAAATGAGAGAGAGTGGAGTGAAAAGAGAAGAGAAGAGAGTGGTGGTGGTGGTGGTGGTGTTGGGTGGTGGTGGTGGTGTGGTGGTGGAAGAGAAGAAAAGAGAAGAAGAGAGTGGAAAGAGAAGAGAGAGAAGAAGAGAGTAAATGAGAGAGAGTGTGTTTGGTAAAGGATAGAAATGGGAGTGTCTCTTTGGTTGATCTAAAATGTGGCGTAATTATCTGGCGGAATTGAAACATTCTTGGCGGATTTCTCGGCGAATTTTAGCCGATGATTATCGGCGAATTTCACCAAGAATCATCGGCGAATATTCCGCCGAAGAATCGCAATCTTGGCGCGAGCGATCCACGTTATTGTGCCTTGGCTTCACACACGTGAAAGTGGCGCAGAGATAATAATGTCATTTCGGCGGAATCTTCACGTTCTTGGCGGAACTTGATTCTTGGCGAATTCGGCGATCGGCGCGCTTTTTTCGAGGTAATTTATCGCGAGAATATTCCGCCAAGAACTACAATTCTTGGCGGATATATATATTGATAATTTTTTTATTTCCTAATTAAATTCCGCTCCGCCGTAAATGTTTAGCCGAGAATACAAGTAATTCTTGTAGTGAATTTTTTTGTCTTAAATTTTTTTGAAAATAATTTTTCATGGGGATATTATATTTTGCTTTAAAAAAACACTTCAATTTATCTTTCAGAATATAACTAGAACAACGACCCGTGCTCCATATGGGTTGTGACATATACGCGACTGTCTTATGTTCATAGTGTGTAGTTAGCAAACGTAGTCAATAAATGAACAATTAAAAAATTAGTTAAAATTATTAGCCATACGAATACATTATCACAACAACTCATAACTTAATCATGTAGATCAAGAACAATAAAATTGGCTGCAATTGTTCGACCAGGAGTCATAATACGAATACACGATTACAACAACTCATAACTTAATCATCTAAATCAACAACAATCGGGTTGTCTGCAAATTGCTCCAACATATTCATTTTGAAGAGGTGGTGCCTGATGACACATCAATCTCGGACGAACACTTGGTTAAATTGTGTTTCCTAAGAGATGGAGTGGGTGTTGTAGTAGGAAGAAACCTATTAGACATAAATTAGTAATTAGTAAGGTAGTAATTATTTTAAAAATTAGATACAAAACAACTCGTGTGTTTTACAAAATAAGGAAACCCTAACACGCAATAGACTCGAATCATAAATCGTGGGATTGTAACATGAATCATAAGATCTCACCAAAGAGACAAATAACAATTTTTTGATAGAAACTTACAAATATTTATAAATACTTAGATATTGGACGGTGGATAGTTATAATTTTTAGATAGTGTAAATGTAGGCCAGTGAGTAGACTAGATACAAATCTGGAATCTCATTTTTGAGTTTTTTGTTGTTCCAGAATCATGTAATCATGTATTGGATGTATTTCCGGAACATAAACCCATAAGGGAAAGTTTTTGATTTTTTCGAAAGTATTCTTATAACATGATAAATCCGGAAGCTCGTGTTTGAGTTTTTTCTGGAATTATGTCTTGGATGTATGTATTTACGGAATACAATTTAACATTCTGGAAATACCTTTTGGTGATAAATTCGGGAAATGTAATTTTTTTTTAGATTCTTGGTAAGTTTTTGTGAAAATAAGAGGGGTAATTTGGGGTTAAATAGAAATATGGGGGTATGAAAATTAAAAGCCTTCTACAAAATATTTAAAAGTTTTTACTTATCCTTAGTGAGAGTATAGTCTAGTGTTAAAACACAAATAAGTGTTATGTAGACACCCAAAACAAAGTCGAAATCGCTACACTCCACTTCTTCCTATCCATCTCCCACTCAGGAACAATTTTATTAAGAATAGAGAAATTAAAGTTTTACAACTAGAGAACTAATTACAAAATATCAACATCTTAACTAAGAGCGCTTGGATGAGATGATATGAGTCTCTTTCAATTTAACCAAAGTTTTGAGTTTGAATCGAGCCTTGGGAATATAAGCAACATTAAATCTCTTGAGCGGGAGAGTTTTACGACTCATTATGGTCCTGTCCGACTCGAGAAATTAGTCTCTACAGTTATGCTGGTCAAACAATATCCGGTTCACACACACAAAAAAAAATCAACATCTTGAGTAACCTAATTACAATTTTTAGAGAATTTCAAATTAAAAGAGTAAGCGGGAATTGAAATCCCTTCCCTCCAAAATATTTGAGGGTTTATCTTTCCCTCTCCCTCTCGTCTGAAATCCCCCAACTCTCTCTCTCTCTCTCTCTCTCTCTCTCTCTCTCTCTCTCTCTCTCTCTCTCTCTCTCTCTCTCTCTCTCAGCACAGGAAGCAGCAGCATAGGATTAACTAACTAAGATGTCAAGCAACGAAGACGACTTGGATCTCCTGCTTTCCCTTCAAGATAGGGTTCCTGAAACCCCTCCTGCTTCTCCCTCTCCATGTAAGCATATTCTTCTTTATTCTTTTCACGCTAACTAATAGCAGCAATCCATTCATTCATTCATATAATTATAATTGCAGTTGATAATGATGATGGTTCTCCCAACGACAAGCGCCCTGACATGTCCATTTTCAAAGATGCCGTTCAGGATTGCCTTCACTACCAACCCCCTATTCCTAACCCTAACCCTAAACCAAACACTAAACCCTCCCTCACTGTCTCTGATGATCCCCAAATTGAAAAGTTCTCTGGTCTTCGTATAAGGTTTTCATTTTCCTCATCTCAATTAATCAATGCTATTGTTTCCTTTGTCTATAATTATATTCTAGTTTTTTTATCCACACTGATAACATCCATTTTTTGTTTCACTTTGCCAGGAAACAATTGCTATCCCCTGCTGAGCTTAGGGAATCTTTTCAAGACATTCGTTTTGTTCGTTTACCTGTCATCAAGTAATCTTCTTGACCCCCTTTTCTACTTTGTTATTCTCTAGCCTGCATAGAGTATTCAATTTCTTGTGTATTGAAATTCGAAGAAAGTTGACCTCCAAAACGAATTTGGGCTACTCTAAACCCTAACTGGCGCAATTAATATGTTTTTTTAATGCAATATTATTCACTCTTGCTTCGTAGATTGGAGTTCTTATGAATTGTGGACCTCGTTTTCTGATCCTGTGTTTATTCAGGAATTCATTGGTTGGAGATTCTTTTCCTGGAAATTGGGCGACTGTTGGAGTGCTGACGGAGAAGGGGATTCAGAAGACAAGTTCGAATGGGAAGAGTTACTGTATATGGAAAATTGGGTGTTTGGATGAAAATACTGTTTCTCTTTTTTTATTTGGTGATGCTTATCAGAAGAACTCCCAAGAGAAACCAGGAACCGTCTTTGCACTGTTTAATTGTTCTGTTCGCAAGGATACCAAGGTATTGATTTGTTATGAGTTGGTTACAGTTTTTCAATCAACACCTACCAGTTACCATGAGTTCTGCAATCTCTTTTTTATTGTTTTTGCAGGGTAATGGTTTTTCTTTGAGTGTATTTTCCTCTGGTCAAATTTTGAAGATGGGCACTTCTGCTGACTATGGAGTTTGCAATGGGAAAAGAGCGGATGGGATGGCTTGTACGATGGCCATAAATAAGTATGACATTGAATGAGTATATCATTATTTATTAGTATATGATAGCTGTGAAATAGCAATAAGCTTCTCTGTTACTTGTCTGAACCTGGTCATCATATATAGATTTACAAAGGGAATCATTGTTTTTATAGAAACTTTGCCAATTTTGCAATTTGACTCTGCTCATACACCCCAATCACCAATGTTTACATTTGATTTGTTATTATCTGTGATAAATAATGAAAAGAGAAAGAAATGTAAAGAATCCCCTTGGGCATATTTAGAAAATGAACTGTAGATAGGGTGAATCAGTAGTTTAGATTTTTTTAAGGTACTTGCACTTAGGTCATCTATGAATAATGATCATACTTCACGAAATTCACATTTACAAACCATGGGAACTATTAGCCGCGACATGTATCCATGTGTTTGTCATACTTGGATGAGAATAATTTGTTAGGACCCCAAATAATTTGGCCATAAACCTTTCTGATAAACGGTGCTCTGTGTCTCTGTAGGCAGTTAGGGGATCTTCTTTTCTGTTGCATTATCGTTTTTCATCATCCATAGTATACAGCTATTTCTACTATTTGTGCCTTTTAATTCCTTTTTCAATATTCTGTGATATTGGTATGCAACAGTATACGTAGTAATATCTTTAATACACACATACAAAATTTCCTTGATATCCCATGATTATCATTTTTTTGTTTGTTTTCTTCCGACATTGGTTAATACATTTCACTGGAAACCCTGTTTCTTTTTCCTTTTATTTTGTTTTGTTTCTGATAGTTTAATATTTTTCAAATGCTGTATGATTGACTTCATAACTGTTGATCTTTGTTATTGCAGGCGTCAGGGGACTTATTGTAAATATCACAAATCAGTAAGCAGCATTTAATTATATCATTTTTCTGTCAATATTCTGTTGTAACATGGATATCTACTCACTAACTATTTATGATTTCTGGTAGAAAGCAACAGAGAAGTATTCTACTGTACGAACTGAACTTAGAGGAGGGTGAGTGCCTTGCATTTTCGAATAACTATCTTATACAAATCAGCTTAACTTGTTTGATTTCATCTCACACGTGGATGTGAGATAACCATGTGATTTTTGTTGGCAGAAACCTAAGAACTGCGTTTAGGCCAAGGGATCATCTCAAGTCAGAAGGAATTTACTTAGTTGACCCCCTTGCTAACAAAACAAATTTGAAAAAGTCTAAACCAGTGAAATTGTTGTCTGTGGATGATCTCAAAAAGGCATTGAGGTAATGGCATTATGCGTATGAGCACGGGAATTTATTGTGTACTCCTCGAATTCTCTCTGCTGATTAATATTTCAATTTCAATACCAGCAATGCAGGAAAAGTAACAACAACTTCACACTCGCAAGGGATTAGATTTCTTTCTGAGGTTACAGGTGATTAGATTATCTAGTAATTTTAATGTTAATAACTTGTGTATCCGTGTATATTGTATTCTTTGCTGACATTTAGCCTTTCACTACTGTTTGCAGACAATTTTGATAAAGAAGCGATGAAAAAAGTAGTAAAGACTCCAAATAAACAACAGAGCAATTGCACAGAGAAGAGGTGAGTTGCTTAAAGGTTCTGGGTTACTGTTAATTACTACGTCATATGCATGTTACTAACTTACTATTAGAGGTATAGCATACCAGTGACATGTTATTTACTGTCTTCAGGAAGTCATCTTTTATGAATATGGGATCCTCTACTGTCCAAAAAGCCCCAAAGTTAGATGTAAAAAGAACGAAAACAGATGGACAAGTTTTGGTCAATAAATCCACAGGCAGTACAGTAAAGATGATTGAATTAGATCTTTATAGTTCAGATGAAGACTTCTGAATTTTATGCGTCGCTCTGCTTGATTTTGTTGTTGAGTGGGCAAAAATGTGCTGACAAGAAAATGAAGGCTTCTGCAGGGTTGCGGTAAAATAGTGCACATTCGTGCTTAAGTATTAAAGGTTCACCCGAAAGATTAGTTTCTTGTGCAAAAATGCCAAAATCCCCTCTCAATAAAAAGTTTTTTTTTTCTCTTCACTCAGCTAACACTGTCCTAGGGAAAGATTAGTTTCTTGTTCTAGGAATCATTGTTATTAATTTTAGAGGGCGGGGGATTAAACAACGGGACTTGCAATGGGCAGGAACAGAGGTGGGGACACCTTATTACTTAAGAAAAACCGTTGGATGTAATTTATTTTTCCAATTTGATAAATGAATGAGGTTATAGGCAATCTGCTACCCGACTTAATTTTGGATGCGAGTGATTAATGTACTTTGATGATAAGTGGTTAATGTACTCTATTTTTTATTAGATATCTAATATCTATTTATACAAATAAATAATTTATAAAATTACAATAATAGATATTTTGCTTTTTTGACACATTACCACTTTAATTTTATTTATCATTTTTTAATTCTACTTTCTCTTCCTTTCTCACTCACTCTCTTTCAATCTCACATTTCTCAATATTTTTAACTTCTTACACATCTATTATTAGTGGCTCCTACAACCTTTATTTAAAAATATTTCTTTTTCCAATTTTTTTAATCTAGTATATAATCTACTATTTACTATCTAACCTAATATTTATTTATCTATTTATACAAACAAACCACACTTAATTTATTTATGCAAACAAACCACATTTAAATTATTCAAACAAGTCTCCCTATCTAATCTAATATCTATCTATTTATATCTATCTATTTATAAAAACAAACAACTTACAAAATTACAATTTTAGACATCTTAATTTTTTGACACATCACCATTTTAATTTTATTTATCATTTTTTAATTCTACTTTCTCTTCCTTTCTCACTCACTCTCTTTCAATCTTACATTTCCCAATATTTTTAACTTCTTACACATCTATTATTAGTGGCCCCCGCACCCTTTATTTAAAAATATTTATTTTCCCAATTTTTTAATCCACTATATAATCTAATATAATTAAATTAATATTAAATAATCTACTATTTACTATCTAACCTAATATCTATTTATATATTTATACAAACAAGCCGCACTTAATCTATTTATGCAAAAAAACCACATTTAAATTACTCAAACAAGCCTCCTTATTTACCTGACAATTCATCTAACTAAAGACAACATTGTAATTTAATATCATACTTTTATCAAATTTCTTCTCAATGCATTTTTTTCGCACTCCCACTTTTTTCCTACTTTCTCTTACTTTTTTTTTCAAAATTCAAATCAAACTCACCAACTTTCTTTACCCACTATCTACTAATCTAATATAATATCTATTTATACAAACAAACCATACTTAAATTACTCAAACAAGTTTCCCTATTTAATTGACAACTTATCTAACTAAGGGCAACATTGTAATTTACTATCACATTCTTTTTCAAATTTCTTCTCCCAATGCACTTTCTTCTCACTCCCATTTTTTTTATCTTTCCCCTCTTTTTTTTCAAATTTCGAAATTCAAATCAAATCAAATCAAAATCTACTAATAAACTAAAATAATCAATCTAAACTACGAGATAACTGCACTAATGTATAAAAACACAGGATAACTTCACTGATATATAAAAAATACGATATTAATATGGAGAAAGAAATGATAACTATGCTGATATATAAAAAACACGGGATGCTGATATATATATAAAAAACACGATATTAATATGGAGAAAGAAAAGATAACTGCACTAATGACTATTTCAACTACTGATTAATATTTAAAACACGAGATAACTGTACTGATATATAAAAAACACAGGATAACTATGCTGATATATAAAAAAAAACACGAGATAATTGCACTGATATATTTGATAATCTACAATCTATCTTTTACTATCTACTATAATAAACTAATCAACTAAAATATATAATCAATTGAAACTATGAGATAATTGCACTGATATATAAAAAAACATGAGATAACTATACTAATATATAAAAAAAGAGATAACTACACTGATATGTATAAAAACACGGGATAACTGCACTGATATGTAAAAAACACTTCACTGAAATATTTGATAATCTACCATCTATCCGTTACTGTCTACTATAATATATTAATCAACTAAAATAATAAATTGAAACTATGAGATAATTTCGCTGATATATTAAAAAACACGGGATAACTTTATTGAAATATAAAAAAATACGGTATAATTGCAATGATGTATGTAAAAACATGAGATGGCTGCACTGATATATAAAAAAACACGGGATAACAACACTCGAATAATATATAAAAGAACACAGGGTAAATGCACAGCTTGTTTTTAAATGATACTTTTACATTTTTAGATTTTAATATTTATCTAATTTTTTATTTGAGACTTCTTTTTAACTACTTTAAATTTATCTTTTTTTCACAAGGTGCTGTCCAAACTATTTAAATTATGTCTAAGTTCGTTGGCAGCACCCGTGCATATGCACGGGTATCCTACTAGTTTGTTAATGAAACACATTGAGCTGGACCTTACTTTCCAACCAAATCCTGGATTACTTAAGGCCCATTTTCCTTAGGCACAAGAATAGAGTCAGAGACCTCTTTAACTAAAAAAAAAGGGTATTACTTTTCCCACACCCCCTCCTACTCTTTCACACCCCTTAACAAATTTTATTCCAAAAATAACCTCGCGTGAAACGCTGTGAGGACGTGTTTAAAGATCGTTGAACGACTGTTGTTCGAACACGTTCGAATGACCTCGTTCGAACAGGTGAAATTACACACAAAAGGGTGTGAAGTCAATATTTAACACACTCGAACGATGTCGTTCGAACGTGTTCGAACAAGGTCATGTGAATTTGTTCGAATGACCTCATGCGAACAGGTGAAAAACGCCCAAAGAGGGTGTGAAGTCAAAATTTAACACACTCGAACGATGTCATTCGAACCTGTTCGAAGGCCCGTGTTCGAACAGGTGAAATTTCGTGAAAAAAAAGAGGTTTTGGCTGGCCTTTTGGTCTTTTCACACCCTTGTGGGGTGTGTTTTGAGTAGGAGGGTGTGGGAAAATCAATAGCCAAAAAAAATTATCTGTTGTGGTTCACTTCCTTTATGATTATTATCCACCACTACTGGATAGGATTGATGGGGGTGCACAGGGCACTAATAGTTGTATAGTACGAAATCGTGAAACCAGTGTTTTTTATTTTTATGTTTTGAATTGAATCGAATGGCTGTGTTTATTGAATGTATGAATTGTTTTTATTGGTCACAGAGTTCATAAGAAGAGGTTTAAACCCATCATGAATAAAAATGCTACACAGAAATTAAAAATATATTCAATGCATTAAAATATTTCGTCCACTAATCAATTTGGTTTCACATTTAGAATCATTGTCTTATTATTATTATTATTATTATTATTTTGACCAATGTATTGTTTTATTTATATTAGATAGATATAGATTACAATGTCATGAATAGGATATGTCAAAAAAAAATGTCATGAATAGGCGGATACACGTTGTTGTGAGGGTGTTAATTTAAAAATTTTCACATAAAATAATAGTGAATATTCAGTTTTTCCCTCATTTTTTTATTTTTAAACCCCTCAACACTATTTTTATGGTCTGTGTGACCTGTAGTTCAAAATTTGTTGTTTGTAGCTGTAGGTCCAATTTTCTCTCCGTGTCTTCGATTTTTATAATATTGGTGATTGGATTGGGAAGCATGAAAGTCAAATTCTAACATGTAATTATTAGTTTGGTAAAAAAAAATTATTATTATTATTATTTTGGTCAAAAAATTATTATTATTATTATTATTATTATTATTATTATTATTTGTTGTTGTTGTTGGTTAATTACTTAAATGTCCCAAAAAAAGTGGTTACCCAGAAAACCTACTTAAATTTCCCAATTTATTTTACTAGGTTGGCCTAAAACAAATATTTAGTTAAGGTTTTCTTCTTAAGATTAGGTCTTATATGAAATCTTTTTACTTTATAAAAACTAGTGACTCTGACAAAATATGAGATCTAAAACTAGGATTTTACTAGCTTTACCTTTAAGTCGGAGTTGCTTATTTTATACATGGATATCATATTCTTTAAGTCAAAAGCTGGAGATGACTATTCTTAAAATTAAAGCACATCAATATTTCATTGAAAAAGCTTTCAAAATAAATAACGTCTCTCTAAAGATGGTAAAAAATGTGTTGCATTATTGAATGATGAAGAGAAATTTGTCTATTTTTATCGAGAATGAACAATCGTGTATTGCCTTAAATTAAAAGAGACGTGATTTATAACATCTATATAAATATCTAAAGGAAGCTTTTTTCCAAGCTCTAGGATGCTCCACATCACTTTCCTTTGCTTTTCAATTAGATTTTTAACTATATTAATATTTATTCATAATTTCCACATAAATGAGACTTCATTTTATGATAACCACTAACTTATTAAATGATACTCTTAGTAAAATAGTATTTAACTATTATTTATGTGAAACCCCTTCCTTTAAATGCATAATTGTAACATGAAAAATAATTTTAAAGGTCAACTAATAATTTCTTATTTCATCTAACCTATTATAATTGGTAAATATAAATAAAAACTCATGTAAAATAAGCTTTTATATTTATATAAGCTTTTTATTTCTATATCTATCTATCTATGCATACATACATACATCTAAAAGAATCCCCAAAGGAAGCTCTACATTTTTACTCAAGATTTTTGTGTATTAAAATATTAATTTATAATACAGATATAATTAATTTTAATGAAAGAAATAAATTGCCACTAACTTATTAAATGATTCTCTTAGTGGAAGATCAATTAACTATTTTATATTAAAATTAAAATGATGCTATTCTTTTATAAATATAGAATTTTTTTTCTTCGCAAAAAATTATAGCAATTGATAAGAATAATTGCCGACATATATCTACGTATAATATGATATAATGTATTATATAATAGAATATTATATGTTGTGTTACAATAGAATATAATATAATATGTAAAAAGTTTCTATATGTTAATAAAATATGTCTACGTTTTCTTTAACTTATATTGCATATATTTAAATGTATAATATAAATCAAACTTAGTCTATTATATTATTATAAAGTTAATCTTTATTCAACGTATTTGTTATTTTATTCATTGTTTAAATCCCTACTTAATATCTCTAATTAATTATAATAAAATTTAATCTAAATTAATTTGAAATAAAAATATAGTGGGTTCTTTGAAATTCTTTTTTGTGTAACTATATGCATTGAAAGGGAAGAGTTTATTATTAATATTTTAATAAACTATGCCAATGTTTTCTTTAAATTATATTTCATAAATTTAAATGTATAATACAAATCAAACTTGGCCTATTATATTATTATATATATATATATATATTTAATCTAAATTTATTTGAAATAAAAAAATTAGTGGGTCTTTGAAATTCTTTTTGTGTAACATATATGCATTGAAAGGAAAGAGTTTCTTATTAATATGACTTACTACTCCTTTAATTACAAAAATAAACTCATGAGTTAGTGTAATATGAGTGGAAGAGGTATAGTTTTAATTAATTCATCATATATTTAATTGTTGAATTTCATTATGACATAGTTAACTTATGTATTTGCTTATTTTTCCGATCAATTAAATATTTTTAACTTATGTTTCATAAGTTTAATTGTATTATTTATTTAAATGTATAAATATTTACATATATTGTTGTAAACACATTTCCCAATCATATATATATATATATATATATATATATATATATATATATATATATATATATATATATTTGAAAAATAACACTATTTGTAACTTAAAAATATATTTTTATGGCTCTCATTAATTCCATTCATTTAACTTAACTTCATGTATTTTTCATGCGTTGAACTTGGTTTGCTAAACAATAGTATGTCATAATTGGAAAATTGTGAATCAATGCTTTCAATTTTGAAGGTTATAACTATTGCTCTTCCCATTAATATTTTATGAGAGTGTCTTATGATTGTCACTTGCTCTTCTCCTATTCCTTCATTGTCACCCATGATGCTTTTTTTCATTTGTACTTCACTTGCTATTCCTCATCATATATAAATAGGTGTTCCAAAGACAAACCAATTTCATCATCTCTACCTCATCTTTTAATTTGCTTCTTATTGTCTAATTTCAACATAAACAAAGGAGTTCTTCCTTTTTGAAATACATGTGCCCATTTCCAATTTTATTTGCCTATTTTTCCTCCCTCGATAGTATGTATCTTTATTTATGTTTCATCTTATATGTATCTTCATTGCCTTTGTAAAAACCTCTATTTACACATAGCCTATATATTATAAATGTGGTTGTTAATATTATGTTTCAAATAAGGAGAATATTAAGGTGAGGTGTAGAAAATAGTACTAATACGCTTTGGGTTAAAAAAATGTAAGTTCTTGACAAAACAATCCTTAATTTTTCAAGTTACAGGATGATGAAGAATCAAGTAATATGCAAGAAAAGAATTAATCAAAAAAAAAAAAAAAGGAAGAAAGGGAAATTCTAAAAGATCTACATGAGTGAAAAAGAGATTCTATTTCAACAAATTTACGGTATTTCTTCAATAAATTGACAAAGATCACATATTTTTATTTTTGTGTTGAAAGATCTATATTTGATTTTTGATCATTTAAGCTTTATTATTTTTGACCAATAATGTATTAATTTTTTTAATGAGTTTACAATTACCATTATATTTTATGGTAATTTGACTTTTGAAAAGTGTTCACTTGATTGTTGTGATGTTAGAGAGCGGTTTACTCACGAAAAGTGATTATAAACTTGACATGTGATGATTAATTTGGCTTCCACTTCCCAAGTCAAAACTATGAAATGACTAAGTTAGTGAAAGTACTAAGTTAGTACTTTTCTAAATATGAGGACCAAAAGTTGATGAATTTTTTTTTTTGAAACTAAAACCAGAATGTAACCTAATTTAAAGGACTTGAATCATCTTTAAATTTCATATCTTTTATTATTTATTTATTATAATATACAATTAAGAGTTGAAGAAGTTTAAACTTTTTAGCACACAACTTAGTTTTTATGGTATGGCCAAGTTTTTTATGGTACGCCAACTCTTAAGGAAGCCATGTAAATATGTGTTAGTGATTCAAATATGGTAAAACCACACAACTTGGTTTATTTATTTTTACATTTTTATTTTCCTCTAATTAAGACTAAAATTTGAATTATTCTTTGCTTTCTACATCATCACGATGCCACCAACTCAATTTTACGGTTAAATCCAACATCGAGATTTTACATATTTCTATATTTTAGATGGTGGGCATTTGTCACTCTGAATGAAAAAGGTAGGAGAAACTTGAGAATGTAAATTAAAGAACGATGAGAGCAAAATATATAAGAAAAAGAACCAAAGATCAAAAAATATTAAAACATTATTTATTCATTATAGAAAGACACTTTTATCTTCTTATCGGGTAACATCATTCTATAATTTTTCAAAAATATTCAATATCACTTTTTTTGACAAAAAAATATTCAATATCATATTATTACTTTTATTATATTTTATTTAATAGAATGATTCTTACATAATTTTCTTTTAAGTCCCGTGTTAAGTCATCAAGACAAAAATAAATTTTGTATCGAGACTATTCTACATTAAGCGAGGATGCGCTTAAAATTAACACAGAGTAAATAAGTCATTTTGCATTTTTCTATAACCAAAGAATAATAATAACTACCAAAGAGGATTTCCATTTTTCTATAACTAAGATGTGGGCACACTAAAAAAATAAAAATAATTAATAACATTTTTCAATGATAGACTTACTAAAAAGCTGAGTAAATAAGTCATTTTGTATAAATTCCAATATAATTACATTTAACTATTAAATGTTTCATCACTTAATAAAGTTTTATGAATCAAATAAAAACAATTAGTTAAGAAACTCTAATAAAATATAAATTATTTTTTACATTTGACATTCTAATATTTTAAAGAATTATATAAAAATTTTGCTTCAAAATATATATATATATATATATATATATATATATATATATATATATATATATATATATATATATATATATATATATATATATATATATATATATATTTAATTTTTTTCATATTATAGTATTAATGAAGTTTCTAACTTTTGTAAAACTTTATTTCAAAAATTAATCTAATTAAAATTTTTGTCAATTAATTATATCAAAAACTTCATACACTATATAAGAATGTTGCCTAATTAAAATGAATAATTTTATATATAAATTGCCAGTACATAATACTATATTTTTAATATACGTATACATAATCTATATAAAAATATTATATGTTTTAATATATAAACTTTATTAAATTAAATAAAAAATATAACAACCCGTGCATCGCACGGGCATTCACCTAGTTCACTACTAAAAGGAACTAAGATTAAGATACCAACAAAATTTATATATGATATTATTTTCATCTTTAATAAAGACAAAACGAGAGACAAAATTAATTATAGATTATTTTGTTTACGTCTCTAGTCCTTTATCCAATCAAAAAAGTTATTTAGGGCAAAATATTCTCTTTATATTTTGTATAATTTTTAGATTTAATTCATTAGTAGTATTTATCTCCTTCAAAGTTATAATTTAAAATCAAAATTAACAAATGATAATAATCAAAAACTTATATATAATTTTTAATTTCAGTTTTAAACAAGCAATAAATAACATAGCTAATATATCAACAATTTCTTACTATGAATAGCGAATTAAATATATCAAATTCTAAGGAAATGTTTTTTTTAATTTAATAATAAATGAAGAAAAAATAAAAGGGATAATTATATTTTAACATAATTTTAAGCAAATATATTACATTCCATAAAAATTATTTTAGTACTAAATATATATATATATATATAGTATATATATATATATATATATATATATATATATATATATATATATATATATATATATATATATATATTTGTCCCCTATTATGACCCGCTCACAATTTTAGTCTCCAAATTTTTTTTCCCACGAATCTAGTTCCCCAATTTTTCCAATTTTAAAATCATTGTTTCTCCATAGTTTTGTCAAGCGTTTTGCTGAGTTGTCACTCACTAATCCTACCTGAAATAAAACAAGCCATGTTGGACTTTAAAATAAAATAAATTATTTTTTAGTTAAATTAGAAAGAACAACTTCGTCTTCTTCCATCGAGACTCACCTAACTTCACCATCTTCATTTTTAGGTTAAAAATAAGATTTTTTAATTTAAAATCCAACATAGCAATCCAACATGGTATTCCACGTAGGATTAGTAAGTAGCAAGTCAACAAAATATTGACCAAATTAAGGAGGGACGATGAGTTTATAAATTGGGAATGACTAAATTTGTGGAAAGAAATAAAGTTTGGGAACTAAAGTCGTGAGTGGGTCATAATAGGAAAACTAAAATTGTAATTAAGCCTATATCACTGCAAGAATTTCAAGTATTTCCAGCTGACAAAAGTAATGGCAGAAATCTGTCGGAAATTCGCCCGCAGGTAATGGTTACCGACGAATTTTCCGCCGGATAAGGGCATTACCGGCGGATTTGGATTTTAAAAAAAAAAATCAAAAAATCTGCCAGAAACGCACTTTACCAGTGGATTTTTTGCCATTTCCGACGAAAAATTTTTTTATAAAAAATTGAATACATTTTTTAAACTTTTCAATTCTTTTTTAAAATTATTTGAATTATTTATTTAATAAGAAGTGAGTAAAAAAATGAAGTTGAATATGAAAATAAATAAAATTGGAGAGAGTGAGAATGAAGAAGTAGGAAGGAATAAGAATGAAAGAGTGTATGGGAAGAAATTATATAGGAGAAAATAAGAATTGAGAATAAATAAGAATGAATGGGAGTATGATAAGTAATAATATAAGAGAGAATGAAAATGAAGAAGTAAAGAAGAAATATGAAAGAATGAGTGAGAAGGAAGAAGAAAGGGAAAATGTAGAAGAGAGATATGTAGGAAAATTTATGGAGATTGGAGAGTAGGAGAAAGAAGAAAAAAGATAAGATGTGGATAATGTAGAAGATAATGAAAGGAATTAAAGAGTGAAATGAGAGAATGAGAAGAGTATAGGAGAAAGTTTTATTTATAGACATTTTCGACAGTTCCGGCGGATTTTTCCATCCGTGTTTTTCAGCGGATTTTTTAACGTTTCCGGCGGTTTTTTTAAAAAAATCCAAATCCGTCTGAAATTTTAACGGCGGAAAAAATCTGTCGGAAATCTACCGACGGAAAAAATCGGCCGGTAATATGCAAATTTCTTGTAGTATATATACACACACATTTGCTTTAAAAAATCTTACCACCAATGCTAATAGGTTTTACAGCAATTTGTGAGGTTTGATGTAGAGGAACAGATGAATCAAGTATTGGAGGAGAGAACATTTCTTGGAAATCTTGGGTTTGGAAGGTATGAGGAGTGGTTGTTTATGGTGTTTGGAATAAGGAGTCAATGAACTGAGTTATGGTAGGATGGAGAATTTATAGCATCTTCATCAACAATTTCCTCAGTGTGCTGCAAAACATATTTTGCTGCAGCATCATCAGTTGGAAAGATATTGAGCTCTTAAGTCTTCTCAGGTGATGGTTCTTGAATGGTAACTCTCTTGGGTGATTTTATTAAGCACTTTAGAAGACACATAATATGCCTTTTGAGCCCAGAGAAGACATTTCTAAGTGCTTAGACTAAATTGAACATTGAAGATGTGCAACATGCTTTTGACAAAATAAAACTATCTTCTAAAAGGGGTTTTATAAAAATATCATCCAATTGATGCTTTGTGTCAACAAAAACTAATTCAACATCTTTTTTTTGGACGTGATCCCTTATAAAATGATCTAAAATGTTGAGTTGGATTCTTGGACAAATTTATAGCACTAGTATTATCACATAAGATAGGAATACCTGAGCAATTTAAGGACAAGTCATCAAGTTGATTCTCTATTCACAAGATTTGAGAGAGAGCTGCAACATATTCAACTTCTGTTGTGGCTAAGGCGTTTGTTCTTTGCTTTCTACAGCTCCATGATATTAGAGATTCTCCATGTGTTAGGCATGATCCACGTGTGCTCTTTCTTTGAAGTTTGTCTCTAGCATAGTCAGCATCACAGTATCCAACTAGGTCAAAATGAGTATTCTTTCTATACCATAGTCCAATGTTAGGAGTAACAACAAGATATTTAAGCATTCTTTTGACGGTTGTGAAATGGGATTTCTTAGGAGTAGGTTGAGACTACTGAGAAGACTATATCAAGTCTACTAGCTGTGAGATGTAATAGGGACTCGTGTGCCTTCTTCATCTTTTTCAAGACTAGAGGAAGGATGCATAGGTGTAGTCATAACTTTGCCTTCACTCATAATGTATTTTCCAAGAAGGTCCTTGACATACTTCTCTTGAGAAATAAAGATGTCTTTCTTGAATTGTTTGATTTGAAGGTCAAGAAAGTATTTTAATTCCCCTGTTAAACTCATTTAAAATTCACTCTTCATAAGCTTTCGAAAATATTTGCAAATTTTTTTATTTGTTGCTCCAAATATGATATCATCAACATAAATTTGAACAACCAATAATTCAGATGGGATGCGCAGATGGCGGCCTGTACGTGTTTGTATATTTTTTTTACTCATTTGTGCTCTGAGGTAGGGCCTACCTTGGGCCTGTTTACTCTGTGCTATCGCACCGGGCTTTGGTCCAAAGCAAATGTTTTAGGGCCCAAAGTTAAGTAAGAATTATATATAGCCGTTATTCAACTGTTGGCACAGAATGCACATTGGTTTAGTGGTTAGGTGTCTCCTTACTCCTTATTGCAGGTTGCGGGTCCGATCCTCGGTGTTGATAAATAAAAGGAACTTCAAAAAAATCTATTTTGAGACTAGAACCCAGTTACTTTTGGTCTAAAATTTGAACCATACCACTCAAACTCCATTTGATAGTTGTATAACTTAGAAATAATATATATGCTATGCTATATTTAATACAAAAATATATCTATATAGCAATAGAAAAAACAAAATAGAATGTAGGGGTCGAGGCTTCCACCGCTATTAATTGTTAATTGTATATCTTCTAAAAAATTATCTTTTTAAAAATAAATATTTGATAAATTTTTATGTAGATTTTAATTTTGGCTAGCTCTGTTTGGCAAAAAGTAACGGATAGCGGATAAGCTAGCTTATAGCGGATGAGGTAGCGGATTGATTTTAAAGTGTTTGGTAAAATTAGCGGTTGAAGTAGTTTATAAAAATAAAATTACGTAAATAGACATTTGTAATTAATGCTTACAAATGAGAGAGAATTTCATTTAATAGAGGATAAGTGAGGAATTTAATAAAAGTAATGAGAGTAAAGTTGGAAGAAAAAATGAAACGCTATAAGCTATAAGCTCAAACGCTACTTCAAATAGCATTTCAAAAAACGCTATAAACTAGTGGAAAAACGCTAAAAGCTAGTTGTGTCAAACACTTACAACTAACAGATCCGCTATAAGCTAACGGATGAGGTAGCGGATAGCGGATGTGGTAGCGGATTGATTTTAAAGTGTTTGGTAAAATTAGCGGTTGAAGTAGTTTATAAAAATAAAATTACGTAAATAGACATTTGTAATTAATGCTTATAAATGAGAGAGAATTTCATTTAATAGAGGATAAGTGAGGAACTTAATAAAAGTAATGAGGGTAAAGTTGGAAGAAAAAATGAAACGCTTATAAATTTTATATGTTCTCAAACGCTATTTCAAATAGCGTTTCAAAAATATATAAAAACTAGTGGAAAAGCGTTAAAAAAATTTAGTCACACAAACACTTACAACTAATCGGATCCGCTTATGTTTTAACGGATGATTATTGCCAAACAGAGCATTTATCTAAAAAAATAGAAATATGTGAGACCAATTTAATGAAAAAGGGCCTAATTAAGAGGTAAACTTTTAAGATTAGAATAGAGTTTCTTAATTATTTGGGACGACCCCAATCAGAGAGTAGGATGAGAGAAAAACTATGGATATTTCAGTATTTTTACGTAGAAAGATGGCGCAAAAGTCGTGAGAAGGACCAAAAGAAAACCTCAAATATATTTTAGTGATGTAGTACTAGTATTTATTTTAAAAATATCCTTGTTATTCAGTACTCACCAAAGAAACACGGCTGTTCCATGCATCACATAATGGTGTCGGAAGACAGAAAATTGTGGCAGCAGATGCTTGACTTAACACCACCCCACACACAGACAGCGATATGTTAAGTGTGAACTAATTTTTCAATTATTGTCAGCTTGCAATTATCATCCCACTGTCACATCACTAATTACGAATTGCCCAACTCACTAATATTCTTTTTTTCATCAACCCAACTCACTAATACTGTATTCAAATGCACTTCGTTCATACTTAAATACTACTAGTATACTATAAGAAGAGTTCATTTGCCATTGATAAATTGAGTGAGTAACGAACACTTTTTTTGGGGTCAAAAGACACACTTGTATTGCACATGACAGAATGACCACCAAGACTGTTAAGAGTCCCACATCGGATGCGATATGACCTGAAAAAGAGTTTATAAGTGGAGGCAATCCTCACCTTACAAGTCGGTTTTGTGGGGTTGAGTTAGGCCCAAAACCACATTCTAATATGGTATCAGAGCCTATCTACGATCCGTTGGGCCACCTGTTGACGGATCATTCTTCAGATGTCTCTTCCTTGGATCCGTTGGACCACCCATTGTCGGGTCATTCTCCAGATGTTTATTCCTGGGTCACTCGTCACGCACGCTCCAGATGTCTGTTCCTGGGCGTGAGGGGGGTTGTTAAGAGTCCAACATCGGATGTGATATGGCCTGAAAAAGAGTTTATAAGTGGGGCAATCATCACCTTACAAGCCGGTTTTGTAGGGTTGAGTTAGGCCCAAAACCACATTCTAAGAAAGACCACGGACATTTCATTATTACAAACTAGTATAGTTTTTTTTAACCCCTCCACTCCACCTACCCCACACCCCATAAATCCTCAAACTGACTAAAATATCCTTAACAAAATTTAAAAAAAACATAATCATCCCTCATTTCATCATATTTCCAAGAAAAATAAGTCAAATTTCCTAAGATTCCCGAAAATATCTATATTTCCGGAGGCAATTTTTTTGAACTTCCCGAAATCATGTCACTTATAGGTAAATTCAGGGTTTTTTATTTGGACTCCCGGATATATCTCAAAACAAGGTATTTTCGATTTGCAAATTTGCAAATCGGAAATACCTCGTTTTGAGGTATATCCGAGAATCCCCAAAAAAAACACCCCGAATTTACCTATAAGTGACATGTTTCCGGGAAGTTTTTGAATTTTTTTTTTTAAAAAAAAATTCAGTGGTGACCGATCAGATCGAGCAACTTTGGTAGCGTCTTGGGAAGCGATCACAACGACGCAGCGAGATGATGAGAGTACTCCTCTCGCTCCTAGCACTCAGACGAGGGTTATGCTGAGGAACAAAACTGTTGCTCACGCTTCTGAGTGTCAGAGGAGTGTCCGAGAGAGATAGATGGCAGATGATCAGTTCCAGTAGAAGCACGAGCATCAACAGGACTATTATATGATCAGCTGCAGCACGAGCACAAGCATCAGGAGGACTAGTGCAGCAGGAGCAGAGCATGAGCAGAATGCCATGCAAGAGCACGAGGGCATTCCACCTGCTGTATATGAGACCCTTGCGACTGTTTTAGGGATTTTGGACCCTTAGTTGTATTATTTTCGTATTTTTTTGCATATTTGTACTCGTATTTCGTAACATTTTTACTCTCGTAAGTTATATGTTTAGACGTATTTCTTCTCTATTACAATATTATTATCATCTATCGTTATTGTTAATCGTATTTTAGATCGTTTCGTTATCATTTATCGTTTAATCTCGTAAAAAATTATTTTAAAAAAAAAGAGAGAAATACTTATTGTTGAGGTATTTCTGGAAATCCTCCAAAACCGTTTCTTTTTTTAAAAAAAAATTAAACCGAAAATACCTATTTTAGAGGTTTTTCCGAGAATCTGTAAAAATACTTATAAAAAAAACAAGGGTATTTTGGGATTTAAAGAGGTTATATACCTATTTTAGAGGTTTTTCTGAGAATATGTAAAAAAACTTATAAAAAAACAGGGGTACTTTGGGGTTAAAGAGGTTACGAGGTGTGCGGGTATAACGGAGGGTACACAAAAAAAATCCAAATAAATATTGCTTTTGGAGTGTTAAAAGCAGTAGTTCTAAAAAGATAAAGTTGATGAAACAAAAAAAATAAAATTAAAATAAACTGATTAAAATGTGTTGATGCATTCTATTAGAAGTGATTTTTTCTTCTCTAAAATTAATTGGCTGTTAAAGTAGTTTTCATCTCCAAACTTTATTTATTTCTACTTCCATTCAATTGACTTACATAAATGTGTTGAAACAAAAATGATACTTATCCAACCCACTTTTGACAAACTAAAATCAATTGTACAACATCAAATCAAATGATTCAAAAAGAAATTTAGCCAAACACACAGTAAATACTACTAGTATCTATTAACATAGATGAAGAATTTACCAAGCAAGAAGACGAGAAACGGAATTGGGAATTGGTTGGATTTTAGGCGCACATAAAGATAAGATAACCACAACTCTGGGAAGCATTTGGAAGTATATGATACACTCACTACTACAGTATGGTTTACTTTACTTTTGCAGAAAATTGTATTATAAAGAAGACGACAAAGCAAATTAAAGTTGTTACATGACATGATATGACATCACATGACGGAACAGGCGGAGGGGTTTTCGTCGCTGAAAGCGGTTGTGTAGCGGACCTCAGTTGAGCTGGCACGCGACAAGTGAGAATACTGAGCCTGATCGTTTCGAACATAACCGGAGGGGGCTTTTTTATCGTAGATGCCCTGAGCGTAAGGGTGAGCAACGACGTCGTACGGGACATAAGGCCATATCTCTGCCCTCTTTCCAGTCCGGTGAGCGATGCGTGCCACCACTTTGGATGGCTCCACATACCCGACGACGGTGACCTTGCTGGCTTTCCGCTCTATATCCACCTGGTTCACTCCTTTCATCCCTTCCACTGCCCTCCTTACTTTCCTCTCGCATCCTTCGCAGTCCATCTTCACTTTCACTTCCACCGTCTGATATCATCCCCCATTCCAATCATCAAAATCAAGTAATTACAGATCTGATCTATCTATTGATGTATCTGATAAGTTGTAGCATAAAAGTAATAAACAGTTAAGGAAGTGACTCACTGACCTGCAATTGCTTGCGCTTTTTGTATTTGGAACTGCCACCGGAGCAGTCAAAAAGCTCAGAGATGTGATCCAAGGCACCCATCCTAGTAGTAGTAGTAGTAACTATCAGATTTGATTCCAAAATATCTGATTCTTGATGATAAGCTAAGCAGTAAGTAAGTAAGTAGAGTGAGAGAGACAAGAGCGAGCAAGAGAGTTAGTTGTTTGGTTTGGCAAGTTTTATAGACTGGAGGATGACATCTGTGAGGACACGTGTTCCAACTCTAATGGACGGTGACAGCTACAGAATCGATAAGTCTTGGATGTACCGCCAGGAGGACCAAAGCGTGTTTCGTTTTTGCCCGTTACTCAACCAACCGAGCACTTACATGCCTTTTTAAAAAAAAAAATTAAAATTTTACCTCAAAAAGGGGATATATCCAAATCTAAAAAGTGAAATTTGAAATTTTTTTTTTAAGGTTGTATATTAAATTAATAAAATTTGGAAATATGGTGAACGGTTTCGATTTTTGTTCGTCAAAATATATAAAATAACCAACATAAAAAAATATAATGTACAAATACAACTATGGGTCCAAAATGTTTAACAATTGAAAATAAGCACGTGAAAATGTACAAATGGTCCGGGTCGAAAGTGTACCTCTCTCCTCATATGTCTCGGGACAACGTTCTCGATGATATGGTGGATCTGAGAGCAGCTCGCGCGTTGTTAACTCACGAGCAGTTAAGGCGCAATCCGTTACTGGTGTATGCAAGGTAGGTAATCGGGATCGCACTGGCCAGTGGAGGATCTCTACTCGCCAAAAAATATATACATCAAGAAAATTCGCAGAGGAGGATTCGATATGGGTGGAAGAGGGACCCTCGAAGGTGCCCGAAAGCATGCAGCATGTATCGCCCCAAAGCAACGGCCTAGTAGAAAATATTTCGACAAAGGAACACATAATTTACGTAGTCCGCATGACTTTGGTGAGGATGACATCCTCAGGTGCAGAGCATCTATCCGCCGCCTAAAGTCCACCAACTTTACTTTATATTCGTATTCAATTTGGTGGCGTTGGTCGATGCGTTTACTTTCGGAAGACCAACGGCGGTGGGAAAGTGCTTAGATTACGAAATAATTAATTAAAAAGGAGTATTTATTGATTTAATTCCATAAAAAAATAAATAAAAATAAATAAAATAAAATTCATTGTAAATAAAGAAGAATTAAAATTATCCACCTCATCGGCTGTAATGTTGATTAATGGTGGTGCCTAACGAGGAAGAGCATGTAGCATGCGGCACTGCTCATAAGCACCCCGTGCCATGTTCTCCTGTGGCGTCCTCACACGGAGATCCTCGAGATCGCCCTGTTATCCTTAAGCTCACGGGATGCGATGCTCTGATCCATGCCCAAACCATTTCACGACCAATCAAGAGCACGAACAAAATCAAAATATGGTGGTGGTCGAACGGGTACGCCATCCAGTGCAAGTGGAGCAAAGACGACCACATCGTCGAGTGGTGAAGCATGTGGAATGAGCACATGTCTCGTGGTTTTTCAATTAACATCAAAAAAATTACATATCAACTCATGGTTGATTTCTCGAAGGTGTGATGTCTAATTTCAATATAGATCAATGATTATACGTTATTAAAAATAATTAATTAATGTTAAAATTAAAATGATTGATTTTTCGTGGACGCCTTGCGCGATCCCAATGTATATATAATGGTGTGTGAAATAAGGTCACACATAACCATTGATTTTCCAATTACAATAACGATGACTTTGGGTGCTCTGATGGTGCTGCATATATTGTACTCATAATCGTGGTGGTCACGTAATGTGTTGCTCAGGTGAGGCTCGAGGCTCAGCTCATGGGTGCTCTCTAGCGCTCTCGACGCTCGAAGCATGCCCGACTCGAGCCTTTAATCACCTATTTTAAAATTTTGCTTAAGTCGAAACTACGATATCTACGTTTCGATCGTCTACTACTCGCCATTGTTAAAAAAATAAATGTAATTAGAAAATATTAAAAATTGAAAAAAAAATTCACGATTTTATAATTCCAAAAGAATTTTGGAAATACCTCGAAGAAGGAGGTAATTAGGTTCATATTTGACAATAAGTGACATCTTCGAGGACTAAATCGAAAATGATTTGGTTACTTTTAAAATTTGAAATGTGAAATGTGATTTTTGTAAATTTTTGGGGTATTTTTAACGTTTGGGTAATTATGGGGTGGGATAGATGATGAGGGGGTGAAAATTTAAAATTTTTGTTTTTTTCCCGTTACTCAACCAACCGAGCACTTCCATGTTTCCTTTTACAAAGGGGATATATCCAAATCTAAGTGGTGAATTTTAGGTTGCTTCTAAAAAAATATGGGTAATTTTTTTTTCCTGAAAATAAAAAAGAAAAAATTGTAGCTAATTTACCTAATATTTCTTATACTAGTATTATTTAAAATTTGTTACATGTATCCCATTAATTTAATATTTATGGGATGTAAATGTACAAATATACAAGTTAATCATGTGGTTTGTTTGAACTTACCATTTAAGTGAGGCCTGTACTGCCTTTCAAAAAATGTGAGTAACTTCACTAATCTCACTTGTGCTCAATCAAAATCTGACATATGTATCTCACTAATTTCATATCAATGTAATATAAATGCACAAATATATTTTAATTGACTGAGATAGTGGATTTCGCACAAATAAATTCTACATTTTTTGCTTTTGCTGTCCTTTATCTACCAAATAGTGTACGACACAAAAAGTATTCCAGTATTGTTCTATTCAGTCCAGTACTTACTAACTTACAAATCAAACGTTTTATGTCACTGTATGAAGACTAGTATTTTTCCCTATCGCTTTAAAAATAATTTTAAGTTTGGGCTCATGTTAGTATTCAGTCCAGGGTTAATCTATTTGCAAATCAAACTAATTCTTAAAGCAATTTTGGTTCACATTATCCAAATAACAGGAATTCATATATATATGAGTTAGGATATATTGACACCAGGTGTCAAACTTAACGACTTACACCAATTAATAACTTCATATTGAAAATGAAATTTAACAATCCGACCGTTGAATATAAAGTCATATTATCCTTGTGATCATGTATATCAAATTTCAAAAAAATTGGATACTTATAGGTGTGTTATTTAACAACACATGTTTGCTTATATTTTAAATAACATACTAGCCATCAAAATAGAGTGGTGTGATCGACCATCAAATAGTTTCGGATTTTTAAAAAATTCGATATATATATGATCTCAAATATAATATCATGTTATTCAACGGTCGGATTGATACATCTTATTGTATCTTATTGTTATCTGTAAGTCATTAAGTTATTAGTTGGTGAATCGAACACATATTGTCTCTCTCTTCTCTCTCTCTCTCTCAATGACAAGAATTGATGTTCATTGAACTGAATTTGTAAAATTGTTTTTTTGCTAAAAAGTGAGTTGAACATTAATATTTCATGAGTTATTTTTAGATAAATTCAAGAAAAAAATGATCTTATCAAACCATGTTATTTGAATAGTTTGGAAAAATTGTGTTGAACATTTCATTATATTTAATAAATCAAGAAAAAATGATTTATCAAACCATTATTTCTTCATTCAATTTTACTTCTTTTCATTCAATACGCAAACTCAAACCCAAACCCAAGATTCCTAATTCAATAGCAAACTCAACTATTATATTTAATAAATAAAAATTCTTTGAAGGAACGATATTGGGTTTGGGTTCGCGAAGAGAAAGGAAGTATCGAATGAAGAAGAAGATGAAATTTTTATTTATTAAATATAATAATTAAAAAATTGTACTAGTAATACTTTTTATGTTTACATACCAACACGACAAGTTAGCATGTCAGCCACGTAGGATAAGTGATTGACAACTCAGCGCCGATTTTGACAAAATTAGAGAGGCGCTTTGATTTTACAAATTGGAAAAACAGGGGGACTAAATTTGTGAAAATAATTCTTGAGGGACTAAAATCGTGAGTTAGTGAAAATAGAGGGCCTAAGTTTGTGAAAAAAAATTCTTGAGGGTCTAAAATCGTGAGTTAGTGAAAATAGAGAGACTAAATTAGTGAATTTTTTTTAGAGGACTAAAATCGTGAATTGACAAAAATAGGAGGACCTTAACTGTAATTAAGCCAAAAAAGAAGTGAGTTGTCAAGTTTAAAAGTGAATCCAAACATAGACTTAAATGGTGTTTGGTTTCACATTGGATTTTTCGTGAAATATATTTTGTCGTGTGTTAGCTTCGATTGCATCACTTGATTGAGAGGAATTGGGCCTACTTCCAAACATACAATTAGTGTATTTGTGGATAAACTTTTGGGAGAAACATAAGTGATTCTGGAGACATAAAACTATTCTTCTATAGTAAAATTGATTTCGCCAAAGGAATCGACTCTAATTTTAAGTTAGGAATTGTAGTTTTTTTTTAGATAATCAAATTGCATTAAGGCGCATGCACAAGGGTCGCACCAACCCCTTATACCAGGGCGCCATTAAAGCTCTACGCCAAAAAAAAAAGCCAGTGGAAAAAAAGACGCAGGAAAAAAAGTACCCGACTACTACATCAAACATTACATAAGAGTATTACAATAAAGAGAAGCTTCCCATCGAACAATTGTACCAATCTGAGCAATTCACCGCACAACTCCTCCCTTTCCTAGCCTTAAACCAACTCCACGCACAATCCTTAATTCCCGATATAATAGATGAAACGGAAGCCACCTCCCTATTGAATATTACCTTATTTCGGGCCAAAATTATAGGAGTTGTAGTTATTGTTACTAAAAGTGACTTTTACTCTCAAATTTATCGTTCGATTCACTTTTGTGTGAACTCATTTAAACATAAGTCACTCTACATTCAACTTGTTGTCATTCAAAATCATTATAGGAAATCAATTCATTCAAAAGTTGAACTGTCCAGGAAGTCGGTTCTCGGTCAATGAAGCTTGTCTGAGATGCTACCAAGTTGTGATCCTAACCTCGCTCCGAGTTGTTCTCTGATATTCTCTCCCACATACTGACTCGGCATGGGTGGGGGTAGAAAAGTTGACAGACACTAATAAATGTGTATCTTATGCATTGATTGAATCATGTATTTATAAGGGATCGTGTCAAATGATCCCTCAGCTTAATGGATATGGATCGCGTCGATTGGGATAAATACAGTCTAGATCGGCCTGGTCCGAAACAAAATCCAATTTCATCACTACTAAATCAAACATGCACTTAATATTTCTCACGTGCCTATAAAAAATATTTCTCGTAAACACATTGCACCATAATATAATCAAAAGTAACCATAGTCATCTCTAGAAGGGATCGAACCCGCATACAACAGGTCACAAGGAGGAAACATCACCATTGAACTAGCCACAACTTTGTAACATTGTTATTCTGAATACTGCATAGATATAGATACATAACTTCTTTGGGGGCCTAAAAAAGTGATATTGGGCTTAGATCCTGTGTAGTAGCTGCACAGGCCCAATATCAAATTGATAATTTGAATTTACCAATTCAAATTATTTGAATTTACAAACTGAAATTAATAATTCAAATTTATTATTTAAAAAGTAGTTAATTCAAGGGTTAAAAATTAGTTGGCTAAAATGTAGCTTTTGTCTTTTATCTTTTATTGTTTTTTAATTTTCATCCTTTATTTTTTAAAATATTCGGTTACATCACTTATCTTTTTATAGTTAACAAAAATATCATTCTGCCGCTGTTAATTATGGATTAACCCATGGCCAATTTTTAGAAACACAAAGTTTAGATTGGGAGAGTTAGGGAAAAATGAAGACGTATTTTTAGTGAAATGGTCTAATAACTCTAGTTAATATGGTTACATAACCAATTATGTATGTCACTGTCCATATACTGTAAATCATAATTAATAGTGCATCCAACCAAAATATTATTTTAATTAAAAAGACAAAACTATATTCATTGGCTAATTCAAGGATATAATAGTCTAAAAAATAATAGATAAAAAAGAGTTGGGTATTATAGATAAGATCCCACCACTAAAGCTGCATCGGCTTTTATTGATCTTAAAAAAAAAGTTTAAATCGTGGTTAAGGAATGAGCAAGGATGTCGGTGAAAAAAGCTGAGAAATCTATTCTAGACTAGACTAGACTAGATGTTCAACCCTAATCTCTTAGTAGCACTACTTTTGAATTGATTGAAGCGCTTTCAGTCAATTCCTAGTAGTTAAAATAGAATATCGGTTCTGTCAACAAAAAATCTCGGGCGACTGTTAGATATTGTTACTATGGATACTGACTTCTCGGCGTTACATTACAGGGGATTCAAATTTTGCATGCTTGCTAATAACCTATATATATATAGCCATTAATTTATTTCTACTTCATTCATTTTCTGCTAAAGTGTAACTATAAACAAACCACAAACCACTCTCTTTTTCTTGTTTGCGATCCTTTTATACTGCCTTCTCTCCCCGTCTCGTGCATGCAACCAAATAAATTATGGATAGTGATTCCATTTACGACATGGCATCCTCTACCTATGAGAATCTAAACATTTCCGATTCCACTCTTTGTTCTGATTTTGATGCCTACGGCTATAGCCTTGATGATTCTGCTATTCTTTCTGATTTTGATACCTACAGCTATAGCTACCAGAAACTAAAGATTCCTACGGTTGACTCCACTATTTGTTCTGATTCTAATGCCTGCTACGATGTCATTACTCATGTCATTGCCCAGTTTTATAAAAGATTATCGATTGAATTTGATGAACAGAGAAATCAGCTTCATCGCTTTATCATGTCACAGGTATTTATCAGTTTTATTGTAAAAATCCTATCACTTGTACATTAGACGTGATCACTTCATACATCTAGTAAAATTAAAGTCATATGTCATATGACGAGATTACACGCTTATTCGGTCATTCTATATAAAAGTGCTACCACAACTCTAGACGTGATTACTTGCTTATTTCTTTGTACTAGTTTTTTTTTTCATGTTAGCTTGTGAGGATATAAGGAGATCTTAGATTTTTTTTTTTGACAAATAAGAGATTTTAGAATTGTAGTTATTCTAGATTACTATCTTCTTCATCTTGTTTTATAAGAAATCTTTTTCTGTTTGGTAGAATGAGAAAATGAAAATCGTGGTGGAACAAGAAGTGACGAACTTAGCGACAACGTTGAAATCAAATGTGTCGTATGTGGCCGAGAGAGAAAAGAATGAAATAATATCATGCGCAACAAAGAAAATGATGGCGATGGAAGAACACTCGTCAAAACTAGTGATTGAGAATGAATTGTGGCGGACAGCTGCTCAAGAAAACGAAGCTATGGTGTTGTCACTCCATAACACTATAGAACAAGAAAGAGTGGCAGCAATAGATGTGGAGTCGCATTGTGATCAAAACGTGGGAAACATAGAAGTAAAAGAGGAAAAGGAAAACAGAGTAAAAGATTGCAAAGGTTGTCATTCACAGAACGCGTCTTTTATGCCCCTTTCTAACGGACACCATTGTTCGTGATGTTTCTTGGATTAGTAATTTCGTTTTATTTTTTTTGCATATATGTGCATATTCTATTTCAATGTCCAGTTGTTAGGTTTCTGTCCTTTTAGATTTACCTAAAAGCTTTTTTATTTGATTTAGATTAGATATTAGGGCAATGTGTTAGGGTAGCTTAATTATTTTAACTTCACTTCATCGTAACATTACACGAAACTCAATTTTGTAGAATTCACTTCTTTTAAGAATAATGATTGCTTTGGTAAGCGTGGTTTAGGATTGGGAAATGTATTTTCTCAATTTACGACAGAAATAGTATGAAACAAACACATTTTGGTGCATTTTAATTAGATTTTAGTAGTATGTAGTTTTTTTTATTTAGTAGTAGTATTCATAATATAGTAGAGTTAATTGATTAATGTCCTATCCTATCTAGTCGAACCTAAGTTCAAATGGATAAGCCTAGAGGATCGACCTTGTGGTTCGAACAAAAACAACTGAGGAAGTCATGCAAAGTGACCCTAAAAAGGAAACTGAGAGTAATAAGTGATGCTAATACATGAGTGAACTAGATAGTAGAAGTAATTACATAAGAGGGTAAAGCCAATGAATGCTATAACAAGGGCAATTTTGTCCTCTTGTTTTCATAATTTATGTAAAGCACCCACAACATACTAACGAAATATTCAAAGTAGATTCCCAGGCATCGTGCACGTAGATTAAACCGAGCAATACTGATAAAAGAGCTGCCCAGTTATCAGCTGCAGAATCATTTAACTTACAACGATACACATTCAAAAGCAAAGTCAAATAATAAAAAACAACAATTTCATATGTCGCGTGGATAATGAACTTGCTCTAAACAAATTTCTCTCTAATCTGTCTACTTTTTCTTGGCCCCCAAAAGTGTTCGAAAAAAAAGAAGAAAAAAAGAAGATCCTTGCAGCTGAAGATGTACTAATACAGTGTAAACCCAAAAAACTGGCTAATAATGATAGCAAATCCAAGGGCTATTGCAATAAGGGAAGAAGCCCAAGTTAGCTTCTCGGTTATCCTAGGTACTCTATCCTTTAAGGCCTGGCTACATGAACCTATAAATACAGTATAGCTTCCCATTGCAACAACAGTTCCAAATAAGAACATGAGAAGAAATGCAGCACCTGCCAAACGAGAAGGAAGAGCAAGGGCAGGCAACACCATCATCAATGCATCTGGTTGCAATCCATGAACTATCCCTGTGGCAAATGTAGCAAAACCAATCTTCTTCTTTCCTGGTGTTGGATTATCAAGTGATTCATAGACGCCAACATCGCACTCACCATTTTCTAAGGCAACACATGGGGCAGACGCTTCTGAAGCTTCTTTAATTCCCATAGCACCAATTACTAGCAGGGTAAAACCAACCACTCTGGTGCCCCAAGTTCGGATAATTTCAATGTGAAGTCGATCTTTCAACAATAAAAATAATAAGCCAAAGATAACTTGACCAGCATCATGACCACAACCCCAAAGGGCCCCACAGCAGCACTCTCCAATCGGGTACGACCAATTGACAATGGAGCCAAAGCTGCAAGGTGATCAGGTCCTGATAAGGTGTGCAAGCATCCAGCAAAGAAACCAGTCCAAGCACTAGTTAGGAGTTCGGTGCGGATTAGTTTTCCACCAACTGCAGCAGCGGCAGGACCACCGGTCTTGGCAGCAGTTTGAAACGTTGCAAAGGCTGCTGGTACAATAGCCGGCTGGATTAAGATTGCTACTAGAGCAGAGAGAATTACAAGGGTCCGAGCTGTTATTGCCTGGAAAACAAAGCATAAAGTATTGTTTTTTATTCTTCTTAAGATATCTAAGACAGTAATACAAAAGTACGGTGGACAATGAGTCTACATAGACCCCAGTGGCAAAAATCATTGTTATCAAAGTCACCTACATCAGAGTTCTTCCTGTTGAAGTTTCTACATATCCAAATCTCTATTCAGTTAGACATAACTCTGCATGCGTGTTGACCATTATAATTATAATAATTCATAGAAGAGAATAAGTAATTAAAGAGGCATGCTGATTAAGGGATCAAAAACCATAAAAGACATAGTTCCAAAGCAGGGATAACTAGAGATTAAAACAGCAAAAGAACTTTTGAATAAAATCCATAAAACATAATATTGAATTTAAATTAAGTTTCTAAGGAAGATTCTGCACCGAGCACAAAATTGGCTGAAATAATTCAGTAACCTTGGATTTAATAATCCATTGATAAATCAACTGCTTAACCACATGAATGGATGAATAAAAAGTAATATGAAATAGTTAAATCTCTAAATATCAAATGTCATTTAACTCCTTGTTTCCCCCCTGTAAAGTGCACTCCTCACTTTAGAAGAACTAAATCAAGCAGATTATAAAGACATATATAATTATTATATGAACAGATCTCAAATTCAAATTCAAATTACTAGATTCAATCGAATATGAAATAGTCAAATGTCCTTGCGATGCTAATTCAAGTAACCTAATGAATTTTCCTCGTGAAGCAACGGCTTGAAAACGACGACGATACACATATAACAACCAAAAAATGATATTTGGTGAGAATGATGGGTGAGAGTAGAATCATACCTTTGGTTTTTGAGAAGCCTGAGTAGCGATCTGATTGAGAGAATTGGATTCTTGTAGGGACGTATCTAGAGATTGAAAATTGGAAGAAGCGGAAAGGGGAGTGGAAGACGAAAATGGAGAAGGGTTTTGGTGGTGGTTGCAAGAAATTGAAATGCCTCCGCGCTTCAAGTGGGAACGTGTTGATGGGGAAAGATTGAATCTAGAATATTCGAATCGATTGAGAATAGTAAAAGGTTTGTTGAGGGTTTTGAGAGAAAGAGAAAGAGAAGGGGTTGAAGACGACGATAGAAGCCTATCCATCCTTGCTTCTATCTGCAAAAACCCACAATTGAATCGCACAATTTAGATTCTTTCCTTCTTTAAAATAAATAAAATAAAACCACCCAACCCTACCTAACCTTCTTTATCTCCTTTTCTTTTTCAATTTATTTGTAGTCCCAAAATTGTTTGCCTTCCAAGTTCCAACATGAAAAAATAAAATAAAGTTTCTTAATGGATTAAAAATATTATGTAATGTAAATTAACCTTTTTCTTACAATCTTTTAATGGATAAATAAAAAAATTATTATGTACTAGTAGTTAGCCTTAATGTTTTTAGTTGATTTGTTAAATCATCTCTTTTTGGTAAATCTTAAATTCATAATAATCAATTAGTTGGATCTTACTTTAATTTGCCTTAGGATGAGGAATCAACTAAGTTCATCATCCAAGATATAGTATAAGTACCTTATATTTTTTCAATATCGATGGTGGAAAATTTTATTCCACCATTTACCAATATTGAGATTATAATATTGATTTATTAAATCTAACCATTCACTTTTTTTATAATATTCCCACCATTTCTGTATCCAATTGTTACCAATATAACCCTGCACTCTATATTTTTGATATCATTTTGTACCTCACTATTTGCAATCGATTTTATACATACCACGACAATTTTTTTGTCCAACATTTTTTTAATTATCAAAATCGCGGAAGCTTAGCTTCTCAATATACCCCACTCTATATTTTTTGTCTATTGTTGTCTCTTCGTCTTATATATCACTTTATAAGTCACCCAAGTGAAATGTTAATAATAGAAGATAAGCACTTAAATATTTATAAGTAAATATCAAATATAAAGATTATTTAATAATTTTAGTGACTATTGATACCCACAGGCACCACTACCTCATTATCCACTCTGCCATGTTAACAAACGTGTGATACAACTGTCCATTATTCTATCTGCAAACACCTATTTAACTACCCCTCTTGTACCTGTTATGGATTTTATCCCAAGGTACCCATGAATACAAGTTTTTTTTTCCAACCTTACGAGCGAGGCATGTGGTGGAAGACAGACAGGCGTGTGTCTAACACACGAAAGCACATGTCGAGGCAAGAGTTGTTAGGAAGTGGACAATTCTGTGGTGATTGGTTGTTTGTTTCGTGTGTATTTGTTGGACTGCTTTGATGTGGACTCAATGTCACAGCTACCAAACACCATAATCAGACGAAATATTGGCCTAATAGCGACCCAACCCCCCACCATGACCACATTTTACCGTAATATCAAGACTTAAATATATTTTAAGCCCCTACAAATATAACGTGATTTGGTTTAAACTCTTATAAAAAAATTAGTAAAAACTTCTTGCAAATATTTTTTGTTTGATGTAAAACCTTCTGTAAGTCTCCGTTTATGAGTTCTTTGAAATTATCTAATGTAATTACTTTACTTTGGCTTTTCCAAATTATTTTCCTTTATTTTAAAAATATGACTTGGATTAAATTATAAAACAATTTCATTTTATTTTATTTTTCATTTTCTTTATCTTCATCATCTTCTCATTTGCCCATATTTTCTGCATCTCCAACAACAACACAGCAGAGAGAAACTTGAAACGAGAGGGAACATATTGTTCTTCATCTTTGTTCTCAAATCTCAGAAACATGTTTGAACCCATCATGCACCCTAATCTTATTCTTCCTCTTCTTCTTCCTCTCCCATCTTCATTGTTGGTTTTTAGGTTACCAAGAAATGGAACTCTTTTTGTCAAAAAAAAGAAGAAATGTAACTCTTGATTTTTCATTGTTGGATCCTGAAGCAAATGATTGTTCGATGGGTTGAAGGAAGGTATCAAAATCAGACCTGCACATTTTATCTGATTTGAGGTTTTCTGAATTTGGGTTTTAGGGATTTTTTGGATTTCGGGATTCTTCATATTGAGAATGAAGAGAAAAGAGATTTTTTGGATTTGCGGATTGTTCATATTGAGAATGGAAGAACAGAAACGTAGGAAGAAGAAAGGGGATTTAGGGTTTTCTAATTAAATGGGATTCATTAATGACATGACATATAAAATCAACATTTAAAATAAAAGAAAATGAAATAAAAATGCCAAATCAGTAATCTGTTAGACACGTAGGCTATTTGTGTAACGTCCATCTAACAGAAGGGTCTATTTCAAAAAGGTTGCTTTTGCAGGGAGTTTTTACTAAAACATTTTTTTGTAGAGGCTTAAACCAAAACACAGCTATATTTGCGGGGCTAAAACATATTTAAGCCTAATATCAATATCATTTTGCCAAACAAAACATGTTATTATTCCAAAATACCTTAAATTTTATTCACTATTATAAGAGGAGAGAATTATTATAATTAAGAATTGTTTAATAAATGTTTTTCTTTTTTATATGAGAGCAAAAGGTTAAATACACTTAATTCCTGCTCTTAATCAATGTGAAAGAGTGAAACCAAGTATTTTTCTTTATAATGAAATTCAAAAGGAGTAGGAATACTTTTCAAGCTACTGTAACGTGTGACTTCTGAGTGTTGGTTAGACTAGTCAAAAATAACAAGGGCCAAATGCGTCTCTCTCTCTCTCCCTCTACTATTTCTATATTGTTAGGTGTATATTTTTTCCTCTGCTCTTGTGATAACCTTTAATTATAGGCAAAATACTATCGGGAGTCCCTAAACTTATTTTCTGTTTTCGTGTAGGTCTCTTAAGTTTTCAAGTTAACGAATAGGTTCGTTTTCCCATTTAACATTTTAACACTAGCACCGTTAAATATTTTCTTGTTTGATTATTTGACTGCTAAGTTGGCAGGTCCACCTAGGATTTCTAATTAAAAATCAATTTTTTATTCAAAAATAAAATAAAGAACATGAACAAAGAGCAACAAAACCAGAAGAAGAACATGATGAAATACATGAACGAAGAAGAAGAGCAATGAGACTTAGATCAACAACGAAACTAGAACAGCACCGAAACTCGTCATCATTTTCACATCTTCTATTCATCATCTTCACATCTTCTTCATGAAACCGAAGCCATTCTCAATGTGTTGATGAAGGAAAACCAAACAAAAACCCAGATTTTCTTTCCATCTGTAAGTGAAATTGAAAAAGATTGGTTGCTATATATGGTGATTGAAACCGGAAACAAAGTCCCAATAGCAACAGATCTGGGCGATTCAAGCTTTTGATTTCGATTTTGTTTTTGTTTCGAACTTACAACAACAACAACGATTCAAACTTTCGTTATAGATTCGTGGGTTTACAGATTCTTGGGTTTACATATTCATAGGTTTACAAAGATGGTGGTTGTTGATGAAATAGAAGAATTAATTAATTTTGATTTGGGATTTTTTTAATAAAAAATGAGAAGGCATCTGCAAATTTGATCTGATGATTGGATCCAGATCAAGAAGGTATCAACAAAAATCAACCTTCCATCAAATTAATCCTTCCATTCATGGCTTTTATAGCTTTAGCTTCAACAACACAAACTGGATTGCAAACCCAGAATTCTATTTGAGGAAGATGACCCTTCTTTTTGTTCTTATTTTTATTTTTGAATAAAAAATTGATTTTTAATTAGAAAATCCTAGGTGGACTTGACAACTCAGCAGTCAAATAGTCAATTTTAACTGTGTTAGTGTTAAAACGTTAAATGGGAAAACGGTGCAATGTTTTTAAAGTTAAGGGACCTATTCGTTAACTTGAAAACTTAAGGGACCTAAACGAAAACAGAAAATAAGTTAAGGGACCCCGGATAATATTTTGCATTAATTATAAGAGTTATTTATATTTGTAAAACTTAAATTAATGTGAGTTCTTAAGTAAATTATGTTGTCAGGTGTGTAAATAAGTGTTAATAAGTGTTAATAATGGTTATGCTTATCTGCTATCAGCTCATTCTTCGTCATAAGCTACTTTATCCTTTATATGCTACCTTATCCGTTATCCGCTATTTTTTGCCAAACAAAACCTTAGTGGGAAAAACTAAAGGTTGTGATAGACTAATAGTGGTAAAACCCTAAACATCGACTCAGTGGAACATGACAAAATTTATGTTCATGAGGTTTCAAATTTAAGTCTCCACTAGTCTCTTCGGAGTAAAATAAATATTATTTCATTTATAAGTGCTTAAAGACTAAAAAAAAAAATCGATATTGTATGGGGTATCATCCCCTTACCATAAAATCAACTATTAATCAACTACACATTTAATCAAAATAACCACTATTTTTAAAAAATACCAAATTACCCTTTTTTATAAATCAACTATACATTTAATCAAAATAACCACTATTAAAAATACTAAATTATCATTTTGAGGGCAAATATGTTATTCCTAATTATTCTATCTCACATTTATTTTTTGTGGGTCACATTTTCTCACATCATTATTTAAGTTTTTTTATCTCATATTTAAAACTCATTTTTCTCTTTTCACATCACTCACTCTTATCATTCTCAATTTTCTCTTTATCTCTCTCCCTCTCTTCACATTTTTAATTTTTTTTTAATCTATCTATAATCCTTTTAAATTTTAATCAAAACATTCACTATTAACTCTACAAAAAAACATTCATTATTAAAATCTCTATTTATATTGATACAATATTAAGTGAGAAAATATATTTCACCAGTATCTTCAGAGTAAGATAAATATAATTTGTAAGTACTTAAAGGAAAAAAAAAATCTATATTGTATATTGGGGAACAAGGGAGACAAGAGAATGGGCAAAAAAACGGAACAGTGCAACAAAAAAAAATTATTTACTTAAATAACACACCTTTTAGATGAAATACCAAACTAAGCCACTTTTTTTTGATGAACTCGCCCCCCCCCCCCACCCCTAGTTCTCAACTAAAATTTTGCAATTTTTTTTAAAATCCTTTGATGAACTCGCCCCCCTAGTTCTCCAAATGGTTTTTTAATTTTTTGATTTTCTTGTATTTAATTTTATTAAAATCTAATTTAATTTAATTTAATTACAATAATTAATTTAAATAATTAGAATAATTATTTATAAAATAATTGGGGTAAAAAATGAAGATATTAAAAATTGCGGCAAAATGTAGGCCGTTAAACAGTGTCGGCAAGATCTAGACCATTAATTAAAACCTTGAATTTAATAAGTCATAAAAATACAACTTCTTTGCTATGAAATACAACTTGTCAAACTAATAATACATTAAAGTATTAACGAAGAAGATGAGACCCGGTTCCACCTTTGTCTAGGGGGCGGGGATTACGTGGTGGGCGTTGACGCCGCGTTGTGGTTGTTCGGGTTCTTCCTCGGTCGTGGCGCGGGAGGTGGGTGCGGAAATAATTGGGGTTGGGGCTCGGGGGCATGTTGGTATTGATAATATTGGGGCACCGATGAAAAACTTGCAGTGGGCTCGGGGAGGTGGGTATTGATAATATTGGGCCACCGATGAAGAACTAACTAGCAGTAGGGCTCGGGGAGGTGGGTATGGAAAATCTTGGGGCACGCGATGAAGAACTAGCACCTTGGCGGCCCTCTCTTGAAGTTCACGAGCATAAATCGCGATCCAGGGTGTGCCGTGGCGATAAACCAAAAAGAGAGTCGAACATATTAGTGTCCGAGATGTTGGTGTGTGTGAGATAGAGTGGTGGTGGGGCACATATTCTTTCTGTCTCCCACACATTTGTTTGGTTCCGATCTTGATTTGTCTTGCGGACGTCGATAACGACACTGAGTTACGCTCTCGGCGTTCGATTTGAGTTCTTGGGGAGGTGGTGCTTGTTCTTCATCCGCTTCATCAACATCACCACAAACACGGCGAAGCGGATCCCTTATTTGTTGGTCGGACGTAAATGTATGGCCTAGAATTTGTGAAAAACCGGCGCATGTATCTATCGATCGCTTTGGTGTTCCATAGCGGTGACGGCCAAGCAACACACCGATTTTCTCTATCATTCCAAAAGTCGATCCGACCACGGTGATATCGAGCCCAATCGACATTATCTTTGCCCCCGCATGGTGATTTTGTGCGGTCGATCAAATCGGCCGGTTGTCTTTGGTATCTCTTGCGAGAAGTCGGTATTGCAATTTAACCCTATCTGCTGGTGCCATTCGACCATATGGAAACACAACATAATTTGTGTTTGTAGTCCATATGGCCGAGCCCTCATATGCGTCTCTTTGGAAGGTTGAAATCCTCATAAGGCAACAACTTAAAATCTCTCGGTGTCATGTGGTCGATCCTTGTTGCATGCGAAACAAGGTCTCTTGGACATTGGTGTGATTAAGTGGTGGATTTCCCATCTAGTAAATAAAAGGGCAGTTAACATAAAGATCAAATGTAATTGTTAGTATTTTTAAAAAAGTGTAAAATTTTGACCTCTTTGCTAGTGGCCAATCATATGAAAGTGTGCAAGACGGTGCTAGGAAAGGCATGTGGTACCAGACCCAAGACTGTAACAAAAGAGTACATCCACCCATAGCCTTTCCGTGCGTTGTAGATGTCGTACACAACATCCGGTATAAGTTTGTCAAAACATCTTGAATTTCAACTAAATTTGGATATTTTGTCGAATTTTATCAAGGGGAGTAGGTATTTCATCTTGACTCTGTTTGATGTTTTGTGCGGGAGTATGTACCCCGATCAAAAGCAACAACCAAGCCCTACAATATTGTTTAAGAAATGTCATGGAAGCCCCTGTGGAACCTCCATAAATTCACAGCGTAGCCACGTCAACAGGAGACAGTGGCCATCTTTTCCATTAGGTGGGACAACTTTACCCAAATATCGTTCGCATAGTTCAGGCCAACTTTTTGAGGTATTGCGAGAATGGCATCTCCGTCAACGAAAGCCCCAACCGCAATGGACGTCTTGGAGAGTTATTGTGCACTCCCACCGGAAGATGAAGCGTGTGTGTTTACGGTCTCCGGCGTTCGATCATTTGCGCCACCAAGGTGGTTGGATTTTGAGCGAGCCAATTGAAAGAATTTTACCAAACCCAGCTCTTTCTATCAAAGGTAGTATAGATTCATCTGGTGTGGGAAGTGTGAATTTGTGATGAACATCCATGGGGTCATTGTTGAGAGAGTTGGAAATATGATTAGATTGGTTTAGTAGGGAAGACATTTTTGGATGGAGATGAAGAGAGTGATAAAGAAAGTAAAGTCGGTTGCGTGTTAGACCAAGAGGTGAAAAGGCAGAGAAGAGAAGATTGTTCAGAAGGCAAGGGCTTGTGGAAGGTGAAGAGGCAGAGAAGAGAAGATGGTTTGATTTTTGTCTAAATGAAGGGAATGAATATATGGGTGAATATATAATGGTATTGAAAGATGGTCTCATTGATTTAATAGTTATTGTATTACTTTGTAGGTTTTGACTAAGTATAAAAAACGGTTTTTTACCTAAGTTTAGGAACATTTTTCCCACGATTTTAATATGTATTTTAATTTTTTAAATATTATACCTTGTAGACAAAGTTTAATACTAAAGTTTTGTGTTGGAAAAAATATTAAAAATGTTTTAATAAGTAAATTATTTACTAGAAAGTGTGTTAAAAATCATTTTTTTCAACTAAACTTAACATGGTTTTTTGCCCAAATTTTTTCCCATTATTTCCCCTAATTTTTTTTATATAATTTTAAAAATATATACCCTAGATTGCCACGACAAAAATGGGTGTAGTAGTGTAAATGATGATTTTGATTTTTGTGTTGAACCCTTATTAAAGTAGTTCACATGTCTTTGTCCATATACTTGTGTCTAGGTTATTCACATGACCCTAATAACTCTTTAAGACACTAATTCACATGCCTTTGTCAAGTACCTTGTCTCTAGGTTGTTGATATGTCTTTCACATGGTTTATGACAAGTATTCACATGCATTTGTCCTTATAGAAGTGTCATATTATTGTCTAGGTTAAATGAATTTAAGTTAGGTTAAAAAATTTTATAAAATTCAAATTTTTATATGACATGATAGGAGAGGTCTCATTGATTTATTAGTCATTGTATTATTTAGTAGGTGTAGAAGAAATGAATTGAAGATTGAAATTTTTTTTACCTAACTTTAGGAACATTTTCCCACGATTTTAATTTGTATTTTAATTTTTTAAATATTATACCTTGCAGACAAAGTGTAATACTAAAGTGTTGTGTTGGAAAAAAAAATTTAAAAATGTTTTAATAAGTATATTATTTACTAGAAAGTGTGTTAAAAATCATTTTTTTCACCTAAACTTAACATGGTTTTTTGCCCAAATTTTTTCCCATTATTTCCCCTAATTTTTTTTATATAATTTTAAAAATATATACCCTAGATTGCCACGACAAAAATGGATGTAGGATTGCAAAAAACAAAACTGTCGGTGGAATCCCAACCGTTCAAATTGTCGGTGCAATCTAAACCGTCTAACTTTCAATAAGTATTCACATGCAACTTTCAATAAGTATTCACAGGCTTTGTCAACATGCGTTAGTTTGTCATCATTGTCCTTTAGATAATGGTGAGACAAGGGGCCACTGAACACGAACAATGCACATTGAAATATTCAAAGCGTCGCTCTGGAATGCACATTGAAATATTCAAAAGCCATTAAATCGACCATTAAAACTGTCGGTGCAATCGTAGCCGTCAAAATTGACGGTGCAATCCTGGCCTTCAAAACCAAAACCCCTCAACGCAATCTACACCGTCAGAATTTCAATAAATAGCTACTACATCTCTCACCACTAACCACACCTTTACAAATCCTCCTACTACCAACTAAAACTCAAACACACCCTCCTATTCCCAACTTCATCAATGGCTCCAACTCCAGCCCCAGTTTTTATCACCGTGTTTTACAATGGTTATGTAGATAAATCAGATACTCGGGGTTTGTTGTTTAGATGTCAAAACTACACCCTTGTTAAACTCAGCTCTAATTTCAAACTACCTCAAGTTAAAGAAGCCATTGAAAAAATAATATCTCCTGACCGTTCCAAAATGGTTTCTAGTATTACATATCGGTACCCCAAAACACTCACAGCTGGTTGTGACTTTTATGCGGGTTTCGAAATTACATCCGATGAACAACTTGAAATGATGATGGAGCATTACCAACAATGTAGAGGTCAAGGTATCTGTACACCAGAAATATACGCAGACTTGACCCGTGCATAGAAGGCTTTAAATTCTGCAAACCAATGGTCTCTGTTGATGGAACATGGTTGTATGGTAGGTACAAAGGGGTTCTTCTTTTGGCTATCGCACAAGACGGAAGAAACGACACCTTCCCAATTGCGTATGCAGTTGTCGAGGGTGAGACAGCGGAGGCTTGGTATTTCTTCCTTCCTCCTTTAACGACCTAGATTTTGCCGACACTAAACCCTACAATCAACGGTTATGATGATCCTAAATCAACGGCTCACACACGATCACGTCTATTATAAATACATTCTCAAATTACGCTAACATTAACACCACCAGTTTACCCCCAACCTACCCTTTGGCTTCTTAGTCATCTTCTCTTCTCTGCTTCTTCCCCAAAAACAATCGCCCCACCCGCTAAAATGGAATGGCAGTTGTGCCAAACCCAGTACTCAAACGACAAATTCCTAACCGCCCCTTTATCACGTGGAACCTGTCACCACCGACGAACAGGGGCTGTGTTTCGTTGTCCTAACCATGTGTTCTGTAGGATGAATAAGGACATCACATTCGCCCAACTCGAGGAGAAGGTCGAGAGGAAGATTCGCCGTCCGAGAGGAGCGTGGCGTAAAGGCGTGGAGCGTATACGTTTCAAAAAGTTCAATTGTAGAGATGATGGGGTATCCATTATTGATCATGGAGATCCAAATCGACGACGACGTCCGCGCAATGATGGAACATCTAGCTAACGTTCCGATGGGGCGACAAATCTTAGAGTTGTACGTGGACACATTACGCACTCCAGAAGAAGTCACGCATCTTCTTCAACAAGGGCCACACACACCACAACAACCCATACTTACGCACACCTGTAAAGTTGACTATGGGATGACTGTCCAGTGCACGTACCAAGCTGGTGTGTTGCTTCATGGTCAAAAGACTAAACATTTCAGGCTTAAGAACAACATCACCTTTGCAGAATTGAAAGAAAAACTAACAAAAAATGTGCACCTAGATGGTGTAGAGCAAGATATTAAAAGTATCGAATGTCAATCCCCCTACATCTGTAGCATGACCCCGCGTAATCGTATTCGGATGTGCCCCAAGCGTATCAAGAATGACAAAGACGTTCGTGAAATGTTTGAGAAACATGAAGAATTCCAAGGTTTCATTGAACCTTATCTCGAATTGTTCGTCGAAACACGAGAATCTGCCGAATCCATCCGCCGTAGCATTAGAGGTAGTAGTTCTAAGTAGAACTAGATTGTATTATGTTTTCTAATCGTTTCGTTTTAAATTTCCTATCCTGTATTTTTGCGATTTGTGTTTTTATTTTTCATTTCTTATCCAATATTAAATTATGTTCCACTTTTTAATATCTTAATTTTTTACCGTATTTTTTACCATAATTATTTTATAAATAATTTTATTAACTATTCTAATTATTTAAATTTAAATTAATTATTGTAATTAAATTAAATTAATTTAGATTTTAATAAAATTAAATACAAGAAAATCAAAAAATTAAAAAACCATGTGGAGAACTAGGGGTGGGGGGCGAGTTCATCAAAGGATTTTAAAAAAAATTGCAAAATTTTAGTTGAAAACTAGAGGTGGGGGGGGGGGAGGCGAGTTCTACACAGAAAAAAAAAGTGGCTTAGTTTGGTATTTAATCTAAAAGGTGTGTCATTTAGGTAAATTTTTTTTCCAAGAGAATGAGGTGGCGCCACGGTGTGAAAAAGAAGAAAGCATATTCCTGTCCAGGTTCGTCTCACGCCGTCTTCCCATCTCGCGTCTCCATTCGTCACAGACAGTTACTTCCAACGCCAACAACCAATTGAAAGAAAGCAGAAAGAGCATGGGTAGTTTTGTTCTGTTCCAATCCAATCCAGCTCATCTCAGATTTAGATTTGGATGAAATACTCCTACTCCTCTCCTAATAATACACACTACACTACACTACAGTGGCCAGTGGGTGAGTGAGAGAGGAGATTTAGAACAATAATAATGGCCGATCCACAACCGCTGCTGCTCAACCATCCTCTCCCCGAGTTCAAACCAAGCCCCCCCCGAGTGGCCTCCGTCGACGTCTTCCGGGGTCTCTCTGTTTTTGTAACTCACTCTATCACTGCTTTCTCTCTCTAGTCAACGCTTCTTCTTGCTATCCTTCTTGCTTGCTAACAACTTCTTTACTTGTTAATTAAATACAGCTGATGATACTGGTCGATTACGGTGGCTCCATCTTCCCCATCATTTCCCATGCCCCCTGGAACGGTATTCATTTGGCAGATTTCGTCATGCCTTTCTTTCTTTTTGTTGCTGGAATTTCTCTCGCACTTGTATATAAGGTAGGTTACCTTCTTCTTCTTCTTCTTAATTGTTAGCAAATTGCGTTAATTAAAGGTTTTTCTCTATCAATACGTCAGCGAAGGCCTCAGAGGATACCAGCCACCTGGAATGCCTTTGTTAGAGCGTTCCAACTCTTTATTTTTGGTATTATTCTTCAAGGTAGTAAATTAATAACCTCTTCTTAGTTAACCTTCCTTCTAAATCCAATGCGCCCAACACAAACACATTATCATGTATATTCATTCATTCATTCATTCATTTCAGGTGGTTATTTTCACGGGGTTAATTCATTTACTTATGGTGTTGACATTCAAAAAATTCGCTGGTTCGGTATTTTACAGGTATGTAGTTGTACTACTATATTTTACTCATCATTTTCTCCCCTCCTAACTTCACTCTTTGAATTGATAATCTGTGAATCCAGAGAATATCAATTGGATACATAGTTGCTGCTTTATGTCAGATTTGGCTTCCAACTCTACCAAGGAAAGAATCTATTGCTTTCTTCAAAACTTATTTTTCCCATTGGTAGGCTGTTCATTTCCTTATTATTACTAATTTTTATGGACCTTTATGAAATTTTATCAATCGAAATATCATGTTAATTATTTGCTGCCACAGGAATCGGATCGTTAAAACTAAAACTCACATCTAGCTTCCCATTTGTTAGAAGCATTGAGAAAGAACTCATTGAATGCTAAAGAATTAATTACAAAGATAAACCAAATACTATTGTTTATATAGAAAATTACATCAATGGCTAACTAACTTTTATCTTTAATTAATACCAATTTCTAACCTCCCAACCCAAAGATGTGTTTATAGAAAACTGATCACATAATAATATTAATAACAATACAGTACTATTCCATTTTACATTTGACTGGAATTAGTAAAGTATTTTTCATATTTATTTGCACAGTTTTTCTCTCTTCTTATTAGTTGCACAAATATTTTTCATGCAGGCTTGTGGCAGTAATATTGTTGGCAGTTTACTCCGGATTACTGTATGGTTTATATGTTCCAGATTGGCAGTTCGATGTATCGGTCTCTACTTCTCTTTTGGCTCCAATTGATGGTGGAAATATTTACACGGTGGGAGTAGGATCAACACCATTCACTCCTCATTTTGTTGTGTTATTAACTTATTGTTTCCTAGTCCTGACGCTGTTCTCAACTCAATATCAGGTGAATTGTTCTGTGAGAGGTGATCTTGGACCTGCCTGTAATTCTGCTGGAATGATTGATCGCTATATTCTTGGTCTTCACCATCTATACAGAAAACCTGTTTACAGAAATCTCAAGGTGTCATATTCATATAGCTGATCCCTTTTCTGTGTTCAATGCTTTGCAGAATACTTCAACACATTAATTGATGCCTTAATTATATAACTTCCAGGAGTGCAATATGTCTAGCACGGGCCAACTTTCAGATAGTTCACCATCATGGTGTCATGCTCCTTTCGATCCAGAAGGCATCTTAAGGTGACCAATCTAAACTCGATATTTTACTGGTATTCCATTACTTTATAACTTCCTTCAAGTAGGGTTTCCCTTCTTTTCAATTACTAACAGATGTTTATTTAACAGGAAATGGTTGCATTGTATGCTATATATTAGTATTTGATAGACGACAGTTTATGATTCTTTTCATTTGTTTTCAGTTCCATAACAGCTGCAGTTTCATGCATAATTGGACTCCAATATGGTCATGTTCTTGCCCATCTAGAGGTGAGAGAGATCATATATAAAATCTTAACTCAATGATCCAACAACATAATACACTTTGTAACTTATTTGGGCACTGCATTCTCCATATTCATTTTAAACTGTGCTTGAAACTTGCTTTTCTGTATGCTTGTATTGTAGGACCACAAAGGACGCCTCAACAACTGGTTGTGCCTTTCAGTTTCATTTTTAGCCCTCGGATTGGTCCTCGCCTTAATAGGGTGTGTGTGTGTGTGTGTGTGGGTATCTTCAGTTTGTGAAGTACCTAGTACAAGTTACCAAATGATAATGATTTGAGTATTTTCTCTTCATAACCATGGTTGTTTAGTTTTTTGGAAATCAACTTCTTTTTATGTTCATTGAAGCCATAGAAAAATTTGTATTTGACCTTTTTTTTCTCTTTGTTCTCAGGAATTCCTCTAAATAAGTGTCTCTACACAATCAGTTATATGTTGCTAACTTCTGCAGGTTCCGGTCTCACATTTATGGCAATATATGTTCTAGTAAGTTCTTAAAGACGTGACTGACAAGAGATAAAATATTTGGACCGAGATATAATAATACATATTGACATGTTCAACACACACTGCAGGTAGATGTGTACGGGCACAAGCGTTTTACAAGTGTGTTGGAGTGGATGGGAAAGCACTCATTGAGTATATTTGTCCTTGTATCTTCTAACTTGGTCGTTATTGCTATCCAAGGATTTTATTGGACCAAACCTGAAAACAACATTGTAAGATACTACTATGCTGTTGTTGTTGTTGTTGCATGCTTCTTGTGCTTCCCATCAAATCTAGCAATTGACTAGGAATATTGTTTGCAGGTACACTGGATCGTGACACGATTTCGGCACACATAACTTTCTTTTCAACCCCACCTTTCTCATTGTATTGTATATAATTCAAACAAAAGAGGGAGCATTGCATTCGGCTTCTCCCTAAATCTACCCGTAAGTGCTTAATTGAATTAAATTGTATAGGTGCGACTTGCACAATTTCAACAATATATTTCAAGAAGAGAAATAGTTGTATTATTAGTGAGCCTTTTTGTTGGTACAACACAAGGCTTAATTGCACTGTAATTGAAGCGGAGCTGCTTGCCGTGTAATTGTTTGATTTACGACTCTGTCCCTACCTTCATAACTTCATTCATTCCTTCAGGTGCATATGGTTGGGTTAGCTAGTTTTTAGTTGTTTGTTGGTTGAGGTTTTTCCCCTTTTTTCTCACCTGGAAAAAAAAAACAAGGGTTATCAGTAGTACATCATTCATCAAAGAAAGGCTTATATTTATCTTCTCGGTTGGGCTAGTCCAGGTAGGATTCAGATCTGGTACAAATGTAAATGATGTGCATTCGTGCATTCGGCAGAATGGACAATCGAATCGTGATCAAACAGTTTATATATTTAACTTTAAAATAGAAATAAAATATGTTGTTAAAATGTAGATAGTCCGATTAGAATTAAATGGCTAAGATCCGCCGAATGCATGATTGCACAATATTTCGACGACACCAAATCCATATCCGTCCAGGTATGCCAAAGTAAGATCTCTAATCCTCATTTTTCTGGCTTAACCATTTTAAAGTGGGATCGCACAATCCACAACTCAACAAACGCAACCCATCTAATTTTATTTTTAAACAACCCACACTTTTAAACGAGTAACCGTAAAGTGAATAGTTGATGACATGTCAAGGAAAGAGTGGGGTTAAAGGAGAAGAAATGACCGTTGGTGAAAGTGAAATGGGTGACAGCACAGCAATGTTGACTGCAACTGGCTAGCTACCATCAGATCGATGATAGTCTAGATGATTCTTAAGGTAGCCTATGGCCTCAGTCACATGACCAAACCAAGCCCTGTCCCACTCTTTCTCTCTACTCTACCTTACCTTCCATATAAAAAGGAAGGACCCTCTCCCTTCCTGGCTTGGCTTCCACAACTCAACAAACGCAACCCATCTTTTATTTTCCCCCTTCCCTTCCTTGCTGACTGACATAGAGAGAGAGAGAGAGAGAGAGAGAAATGTCGAAGCTGGAAGTGAGTGAAGAAGGGCACCAGCACCACCAGCCCGGTGGAAAGGACTACGTAGATCCACCACCAGCACCTCTTATCGACTTAGCTGAGATCAAGCTCTGGTCCTTCTACAGAGCCCTCATCGCCGAGTTCATAGCCACACTTCTCTTCCTCTACGTCACCGTCGCCACTGTCATCGGCCACAAGAAACAAACTGGACCCTGCGACGGTGTTGGTCTTCTAGGCATCGCATGGTCCTTCGGCGGCATGATCTTTGTCCTCGTCTACTGCACTGCCGGTATCTCCGGTGGACACATTAACCCCGCCGTTACTTTTGGTCTCTTCTTAGCTCGAAAAGTGTCTCTTCTTCGAGCTCTATTTTACATAGTAGCACAGTGCTTGGGTGCTATTTGTGGTGTTGGTTTGGTGAAGGCTTTCATGAAACACTCTTACAACTCCCTCGGTGGCGGTGCTAACTCTGTTTCTTCTGGCTATAACAAAGGAAGTGCCCTTGGTGCTGAGATAATCGGCACTTTTGTGTTGGTCTACACAGTTTTCTCAGCCACAGACCCAAAGAGAAGCGCACGTGACTCCCACGTGCCTGTTTTAGCTCCGTTGCCTATTGGTTTTGCTGTTTTCATGGTTCACCTTGCTACTATGCCCATCACTGGGACTGGAATCAACCCTGCTAGGAGTTTTGGCGCTGCTGTTATCTTCAACAATGGCAAAGTTTGGGATGACCATGTATGTTCTTTTTTTTTTCTCATGCAAATTAAATAATTTATTTATTTATTTATTTATCATGCATGTTAATTAACATATATTTATTTGTTTGAAGTGGATCTTTTGGGTTGGTCCGTTGGTGGGAGCATTGGCTGCGGCAGCATACCACCAGTACATTCTGAGAGCGGCAGCTATCAAAGCATTGGGTTCTTTCAGAAGCAACCCCTCCAACCGTTGAATTAATTGTATTATTATGCTAGCTTGCAACATTAATTAATTAATTAATTCATCATATCATATATATATATATTCCATCGCATGCTTTGCTTTGTGTGTACCACTCACTATCTTTCATTTCATTTGTAATTCATCACTACTATCTTATCTATCACTATTTATTTCTTTTCCTTTTGTATGAATCTTGCATCCTTTACTTATTTCACATTTTGTTTCATTTTATTTTTGTAATCTACGTACAGTCTATAAGACTATAACTATTTTGATTCTATACTTGCCAGCATTGCTGTGCGAATGCAATGCAATGCAGTTAGTTTTTCTTATTTTTAACATAAATAATCTGGAATTGGCTGGCTCTCTAGTATATATATATATATATATATATATATATATATATATATATATATATATATATATATATATATATATATATATAATGTAGTATATATATATATATATATATGTGAAATTAGTTTATTTATTTGTTACAAAATTAATCGTAGTATATTATGAAGAATTTAATTTAGGGAACTTCTAGAAATAATAATAATCATCTAAAATCTTACTAAACATTTACAAATATAAATAAATAAATAAATGTTAAGGAGAATGATTTGGGTCTTCAAGGACTTTCAATTGTCCACCATCTCTCCCTCTTAGTTAGGGCCTCACTATTTTTTGAATTTCTTACCGTTAAAGTGGTGGCATGTATGTATGTATGCATGCGTGACCACACTACAGTGTGGCTTTGGACACAGGCAAAGAAGTATGGAGACGTTAGAGAAGAGTATTTTTAGGGTGGGGTCAGTGTCTTTAGCAAAAGTATGTTAGAATTGGTATAGAAAAGAAGATAGATAGGGTTCTCACTGGTTTCGAGAAGGTGGGAAGTACTAGTGTAGTGTGGAGGTGTTGTGTTCGAGGAATGAATGCCAAGAATCAATGAGTTGATGATGATGGCCACATCACATTCACATGTAGTAAGTAGTAGTAATTTCTTTTTATCAGAGAGAGGTTCACATGGCTTGGCTGGCCTCTAAAAAGGACCACACTATACTCTATGTTCAAAAGTACAAGTAGGTGTATGTGATCTGTCTGTGTGAGGAGGAATAGAGGGGCACCACCACAAAAGAAGAAGGTGCATGGTTAGCTTTCAAATTAGGCAATTTGTGCTAGCTAGCTTTTCCAAATTTTGGAATGGAAAATAAGTTTAATGAGTTAACATCTCTTGGACGTGGAAATTTATTTTAGTTAATGTCTGTCATACACGGTACAGTATCCTTTGTAGCTAGCCAGCGAGCGGGTGCAGCTCTGGTGGAGACATAACATAAAGCAACCAATTTTTTTGATCTAAGAGTAAATTAGGTTTAGTCTTGAACAAATGTTCATATGGGGACTGACCTCTAGTTATTGGGAATGAATTCTCTCATGTGACATGAGAGTTCAGTGAAAGGAAAAGATTTAAGGGTGAGATTTATCCTTTCCCCAAGTTAGTACCCCTACTAGCGAATAAATCGTGTATTCAGAATATTCTCAAAAAATAAAGTTATGTATTCAGAATAAAGCAAAAAACTGTATATAAATTTACAGGCGTATAAGAGAGGAAGTTCCTACTGATCCCAACACTACCACCCAAATAGTGTTGGCAAAACTAAAAACACAAAATTAAATCCCAGATTGCTAGCTTGCATCCATTTATTGAGTAAACTATTTTACTATTGAAGCATTATGACAAATATGCTAATGCTAAGCAGCTTTTTCCTTATAATAATTCATGTATCGAAGATTTGCTGTGCAAATTATCAAGCTTGGACTTGATAGATAATGTGCCTTCATCTAGTTCAGAAGACTTGAGCTGAAGCTCGCTCAAACGATCTCTGATCTCAGGAATCCTTGTTTTAATATCAGCAACTTCTTGTTCTTTCTGAGCCAAAGTTTTCAGTTCTGATTCTAGCTTTTCTCTCAGTGATTCCATTTCACGTTCAGAGTTTGCCTTGGCAGCCTCCACATCCTGGTGGTGAGTAATGAGATCAATATTATCAGCTATTTCATTGAGTGCGATTCGCAACCAGGCTATGCGAAGATGAGCAGATTCTACATCCTTAAGAATAGCCAACAATTCATTGACTTTGGACTTAGTTAGGTTCTTCACTGAATCAGATTGTAATTCTTGGACCACAAAGCATACACACTCAATGTAATAGGAGCGCATAGCAACTGATTCCAATTGACAGCTTGCCCCTATATCCCCATACTTATCAAGTATAGATAGAAGGATGGAAGCAAAACTTTCTTTCACATTGTATTTTCCAACCGGAACACGTGACTCAGAAATCACAGACATAACAGACTCTGCCTCTTCATCACAGCTATCTTCATTGCTGCCAGAGAAACTAAAATCTTTGGATCCACCAGCTGAAGTAACAGTGGTAACACCTTGTTCTCCAGTGTCATCAGTTGTTATTGGAACAACAACTTGATGAGAAATAATTTTTCCCTCTTCATCAGATTCTTCAGCACCAACAATCTCATCCTTAAGTTGGTCTTTGTGATAAACAGGCTGCCAAAGAAACACAAGTTGTTAAGATTACATGAATTTGTATTGGCCCAACCAAAACTGATAAGTACTATGAAAGAAGGTAGCTAGAGAAGCGCAGTAGTACCGTAACATCTGGGATATTTAGTTGTCCAGAAATTGGTATAGAAGCATTGTCGCCATCGGTTATTGGCTCCACCACCTTTTTATCATTGGAATGATTTGATATTGGTGATGAAGCAGCAGAGACATAAATTGCACCAACTTTTGAGGCTGGAACACTGTCAAGCACAGGGGGTACTGGCTTAGAACCTACCCTCTTTTTCTTCTCAAAGTTGTTGGAATGAGGAGCAGCAGCTGCGGTTAGAATGCAATATTGGAGTTAGAACCATATTTTTATCCATTACAAGTATGAAACTGAAAGATCTTGTTTTTTATTAATGATCCCATTCATCAAGTCTGAAACCATATTTGTATTAGTCAATCTGTCAAAAAAGTCAATAGAAAACACATGGAAGTCAAGGTCCGTGTTTAGTTGTGAACTTAATAAACCATTTATGAAATGAATATAATATAATAATGATACAAAGAGAGGAGAGAAAAAAATTTGTTTTTTTCAAAGCAACACTACTGGATTTAACTACAATACTATATATAAATTGCTGTGCAAGGAGGGGTCAAATGATATTGAGATTAATGATTAAATAAATAGCTAGCATAGGAGGGAGGAGAGAAGGGGAACCTGAATTGGAGAATGTTGTGTTACTACAGTTGTGGTCACACTTATGGTAAGGATTAGATGCTTTAGGACAACTACTTGTTCGTCGTTCTCCGTTTCTCTTTTCACCATCTGTTACGCTTCGCCGATAACCTTCAATTCAATATATGAACAAGTTAATTTCAAGTAGAGAAAGATCAACGTACGTACTAACTACAGAGCTAAACAAACAAACCTGAAGTATTTTTATTAGCGTGTTGTGGGTGTTGCTTTGTCTTTTGGCCGCAAGCCTCCGAACATTGATGGTAAGGATTTGAATGATTTGCACATTTGGGATTAACTCTTCCGTTGTTAGCCATCCCAAGCTTTTTTATCAATGACTTTACCTTATTAATAATATATGCCTTTATTTAAGAAGGAGAAGAAAAAGAAGGGACAATGAGAAATTTAAAATGGAGGAAGCGCCTATTTATTGACCTCTCCAATACTGCTGCCTCCCATAACTATTTCATTGACCAATTGGAATTCCATGATGACAACTTCTGACTTTTGAATAGTCCCTTTGAATATTTTTTTTATCAAACTTCTCCTCTTCTAGATACTCACGCACAGAATGACGACGCACCCACTCCCTTTTCCATCAATTTTGTTTAATTCAACATTTAACATGGGATTTACGTTTGACGTTTGCCTTTTTTAATCACCGGAAAACTTCGTATTTTCATTCATATTAACAGCACAGCCTCCTACGTACCAACTGTTTGAAGCTGATTCGTCGCATTGATAGAAAAATGTCATCTATAGATCCACTCAATTGTTTGAGTGTGTTAGGTCTCGACACTCGTCATTCCGACCATCGAACAAATAAAAAGCCTCATGCCAACTAAAGTTCAGTTCACATTCTACAAAGAGTTGAGTTCAAATTTCACTCTCGATAGGAGAATATCTTTGGTCCCCATTCGTATAATAAGCTCACATTCTACAATGGTACCAACTAATTTGTAACTAAGTAATTAACAGTTATAACACTATACTGTCTCTTGCAATAGTTTACCACAAGACCCGAATAGCTCACATGTTCACTCCATCTTAATAATACCTCCAACAAATCGAACTCAACAATACATCAATAAATCTCACAAAATCAGATACTAGTAACGCCACATACACCTAGGATTTCAGCCAACAATCACCATAGTAGCTTAATCTTTTAGGTGATCCAGCAACCACAAACCCCAAGTCATCACAATCACAATTCACAACCCCATCTCCCCATATCACCCATGTTCCTATTCGATGAGCTTTTACTGATAGCAACTAAACTAGTAATCTAAATTTAAAATTCAAATTCAAAATTTAATATATTTGACACATTGTGAAATTTAATTAACTTTTAACGTACATATATATATATAAAATACCATAATTTCTTAATTAGTGATTAAACATAAGAGAAACTGATCATATAACAAGGCAAAAAAAGGAAGGACTGAACTAGTACTCAGCCTCCAAGTTCGATCCCACCCTCTTTCCCCTTAGTTTTATTCCATTTCATCTGCATCTTTACATGCATTTTAGCTTTGTGTGAATAAACTAAAGGAACAAATCTGCAGAATACGAACAAACTACAAGCAATTTCTTTTGTAGGAACATAACTTCAAACTATTTCTAAGCCCCCACAACAAAAAGCTGCGCTGAAACATTTAATGACAAGATATGCTGATTCGGTGGTAGGAAATTATCTTCGGGAAACCAAACATGTGAATTGAAACAAAATAAATCCAGGAAAATTTAAAAAGATACAAAAGGTTTAACCTAAAATAAAAGGTACAGGCAGCAAAATTTTCAAGAACATGAAAATGAAAATTCAGGTTAAAACATTGAGATATGCAGCACTTGGGTGCAATTTCACTCGTCATCATCGTCCTCATCTTCATCATCTCCAGCTGCGGAATTAAGAGCCTGCAAGCGTGCAATCAACTTTTCCTTCCTCTCATCATAAGTGAGCTTCTTCAAGTTGTACCTGCTCAAAAAACAAGCCACAGATCTTCAGTACAATTTTCATTTCATCATTTGTCCAGCAAAATTAGACCAAAATTTCATTTACATAACCATTAAAACATAGTTGAACTATACAGCTTATCTGGACAGATCAGACAAATTGCTAAACATGATACAGAGTACATTAAATATACACAGGTATTGCCCGTGGATTCACAAACACATAATGATTTACCTCTTGTGTTCTTTTGGTGGCTGCTTCCCAGACTTTTTGATGGAGGGATCTGCGCGAATGGCAGCATGAACCTTTTTGTATAGTTCCTCAATTCCATCGGCTTCAATCCCACGCTTGATATATTCACTGAAGTGTGTTTGGTATTTTTCTGGTTCATCTTCAAGCAACGTCTATAAAAAATATTACAAAGGGAGTCAGAATTTTTTTATGGTTCAGAGATTCATATTGAAAGGCAGCAAATACAATCATCTTTGCACTTGCCTTCATATAGGCAGTGACATGTCCGCCAAAGATATACTTTCGGTGAACCTCAGCATCAAGCTCTTTTTTCTCTTTGTCAAAGCCAGCAAACCTTTTATCACTGTGTGGAATATCCAAACCCCCATCCAAAGCTCCCTATAGTCAATCACAGCTATTTAGTGCCATCACTATGACAAGAACAAAAGACCATCGTTGTCCATCTACACAACAACATTTAATACCTTGAGTGCACCGAAGACACGATTTCCAGTTGTGGTTTTAACAAGACCAACATCAAGAAGAGCACGGAATGGCCTCCTAGTATCAGCAGGTTCAACTGAATAATCCTCACCAGTGGCCTATAAATATGATCCAACAATCATAAATCAAGATACACATAATGATATAGATAAATAAAAAAGATAAAAAGTATGGTATAACAGCTAATACCTCAACATTGCCTTCGTATTCATCATCCATTTCAAGAGTTTTAAGAACTCGACGAGCCAAGAGGAGACCAGTGCAATAGGCTGACAACATTAGGACAAATTTAATTTTAATCGAGAGATAAACATAAAATATAGATGGCAACAAAAATCATGGGAAAGTATGCCAAATGGAAATTCACAAATGAAGTACCAGCGGCATAGTTTGTAAGTCCTACTTCAAGACCATAGCGAGGTAGCTCGTGTGCATATGCAGCAGCAAGAACTATATCACCAGCAATGCGAGCAGATACAATTTGTGCAATGATATCCTTGTTTGTCTAATCAATTTGTTTAAGGCTCTACAGTTTATACTCAAAGGTACAGATATCAAGAATGAAATTGCTAGCATGCTAATTAATTTGATTAATAACTAAAATAAATAAATGGATTTAATCATGTATCTATGGACTGTAAAAGGATACAAATCGAACCACAAAACGATATTTTGGAGTGTTATACTTGTTTTTGTCCTGATTAATCAGACGAATTCTGGCACGATAATCAGTCTTTCCCTCTGCAGATTTAATTTTAGCAAAAACAAGTGTCACAGGCAGAACCAAAGTGGAAATGAAAAATGCAGGGACAAAATGAAACGAGTATAATTAAAATACCTCTTCTTCTCTTAAACTTCACTTGATATCTCTTGAAGTAAGCCTTTGACTTCTGAGACTTAACAAATGCCTTGATTCATGAAAAAAAAACGTCAATATAAAGCGTAAATTCTCTGAAAAAGAAAGAGAGAACGCAAATGCATCGAAAAAAATTAAAGAAGAAGCGACGGCGAGAAGAGGGATACACACCATTCCGAATGAGTGATTGGCCGCACCAAGAACAGCGGCTGGGAAAGAGAGGAGAGAAGAAAGGCTTGTCACCTCACTTCTAGTAGAAGGAGGGTTTTTTAGGGTTTGATTTGGGCTTAGTCTACGGGCTTTATTATCATATCGATCCGCTTTTAGTTGGCCTAGTACACTTTTTTAGCTCGCACCCCCCTTCCCTATTTTACATTTTGAAATATCCAAAATGCCAATAATGCACACGAGTCTTTTAGTTATTTAATTGTATTGGATTGGATTGGATTGGATTGGTATGTTTTTTTGTACCATTTAAGTCATTCAACTCTAAAAACGTGTACTTCATTTTTCTTTATTTAATCTTTTGTTTCAAAAATGCTGACATGTCCTTTATGTTGGTGGTATGGCAGTTAACATGCCTATGTGAATCAATGAGTCGTGGTATGAGTCATTAAATTTAATAAATAAAAAAACTAATTGATGTTCGTCTTCTTCCTCTTGTATGTCATGGTGGTCGCTGATGGCGTTTGAAATTCGATGACATAAGGGATTCATTTTAACTGAGCGATAAAAACAACTAAAAAACAATGGGAATGGTGTTATCATCTTTTTCACAAGCTATTTCTGATTTTTTTTTCGGGCGAGAGCCTCCCATCTTCAATAAATGAAACCATAGTGGCCTTGGTTCTTAAATTATCTAAAACTTTATATCAACTCTAATCTATTAGTTGTTGTAGCTTCTTACCGAAGATCATTATTCATAGGCTAAAAAGCTCAATGGATTTCTTGATATCTTAATATCAAAGTGCTTTTCTAGGAGGAAGACATATATAATATGATTTAGTTATGGCCATAAGGTCTTTCACGCTCTCCAAACTTAAAAGGAATGGGGTATGGATATAGTACCCCAGTCAACAGCTCTTATGTGTGGAGAAGTTTGATCGGTGGTAGGGAACAACCTTAAACAAACGGGCTATTGGGTCTGGACAAGGTATCTCTATAACTCAGGATAATTGGTTAGCAACTGGCAGTAACGCTAACCTACGTATAACTCTTTTAATCTATCCTATATCCATGAATTGATTGACCATAAACATCGTGGCATTGGGGCTGACGAGGGCGGGGAGTGATCGTCGGTGCCCAAAAAGGTGGCATGGCAAAGAGTGACTCCTAGCAGCTTCAAAGCAAAAGGGCGCGTGAATGAACCGAATACGCACCAAATGAGAGGGATCCTGAGGTTGTGCAGGTATGGGAGTGTAGAGTTGAAGGAAGGCTTAAAATAATTGATTTGGACTACCTATACCAACAATGTGCATCTTCTTTTCGGGAGCTCATCCAATAAGAATTTCATAGTTAAGCGTGTTTGGCTTGGAGAAGTAGTGGGATGGGTGACCTTCTAGGAAGTTTTCCGGAAAGCATGCAAGTGAGGACAAAACATGCTGAAAAGACTCGTGTTGGTTCGTGGGGGTAGTCAACAGTTATGGAAGCAGTCTGGGATGTTACAACCACCAATGGGATCGTGACTTACTTGGACATCACCTTGAACCCCATTCGACAATAGTTGCTCTTGAACCCCCATTGCTTGGTCAAACCCTCATAACTCCTTATTTTGGCCTATTACAAAGGATGGTGTATATATTGTTAAGTCTGGTTACAGGAACTTGATGAACTACTCTGTGAATCCCTCGCTTAGACCTACTACTTTTTGTGATCTCCCAGCTGACATACAGGAGCACATATGGGCTGCTAAGGTCCTTGAGAATGATTTGGAGGATGTGCCATAATGTTATGTCTATCAAGGAAAATCTATGGAGGAAAAAGATTGCCAATGACCCCTTATGTCCTATATGCAATATTGGACCAGAAAACGGTGGAACATATGAGCTTGCTTTGCCCTTGGACTGAACCTCCACGGTTTAGTACCGACTGTTTACATATTCCATCTAGAACTGGGCTCACAATTTTTTGTGCTTGGTTGTGTAACCTAATTGATGAGCTATTGCAAATTAAGGCTATTGCTGATGGTAATATCCCTATGTTATTTTTCACTCTCTAGCATATCTGGAAAACTCAGAATGAGTTTTTTTTATTGAGAAAACCCTTTGCCCCATGTTAGCATTGATTGT